>CM076576.1:777339882-777548666 GCA_034641835.2 Pinus albicaulis | reverse complement strand
TTGGAGGAATGTGCATCGCACGGTGATCGCCTTCGGAAGTAGCGCGGAGGCTAACCTAAGGTGTGGCGGCTACATTTTATTTAAACAACCGATTGTAAAGGTGGACCCGGCCTAAGGACTATTATAAGTGTTGAATTTAATGTGTCGGGTTGGAACCTTAGTTATAAGGTTCAACGATAGAATAAAAGTCCAAAATACGTTAAAGATGTTTATTTAAGGGTTGCTGGGTTATTAAAATAAGGTGGGGAGATTAAGGTTGGAAGGTGGCGGACTTGTACTGTAGCCAAATTGTACTGTGGGGAATACATTGACTTAAAAAGTTGTGGAAAATATTTAATTATCAACCGGAAGAAATGTGGAAGACCTGGGGAAAAACGGGACTGTGCAGAGTTACCGCTATCAACGAGTTGATAATTAAACTTTGTGTTCTCTGTATTTATCAAACTTGGACTTCTACAAAAAGAGCTATTCCTTGTGACCCGAATCCTTACAAGTGTATTGACAAAGATTCAACATGTAAAGGTTGCCACTGCAGAAATTAAAAGTATTGAAATTTCCCAGCAGTGATATTAAAAGACAGTTATATGTACCACAGTTATACAACTGCAATGAAGAAGAGATCCTACAAGAACGAAAGAGAGAGAGAAACAACAGCAGAAAAGAAAAATCCAGTCAAGCCAAAATCCAGAAAAGAAGCTGAGTGAAATTGAAATGTGTAACCGAAAATGTGAATGTAAATGTTGTAATTAAATTGTTTATTGTTTGTGATGCATTGACAAGTATCCTAAGGAAAAGAAAAATCCCACCGTAGCATGGAAATTTGTACATATCATTACAATTTTAAATTGAGATTGGATAAAGGAATGAGAAGACAAAAGCCAAAGAGTCATGACTGTTCACTCAAAATTCCTTGTGAAATACAAACAGTCATGTGAGGAACTCTATAAATAATATCAACTTGATATGCAGAAGAGAGGTTAGAGAGAGTAAATAATGCTGCATGCGCAGTATAGAAGAGACAGCAAGTAGAAGATTAAGAAAAGAAAAGCATAAAGAGAAGCTAAGCAATGTAGCCGGGAGACCCTGGAGGTAAATCAACAAACATTCGCCTTGATAAATTGAGGAAGTCACAGCTTCCTATCGTTGTGCTCGATAGCCGTCGCCAGAAGCTGACTGAGGTTGGAGCCTCCTGTAGGTTGGTGCCTGCAGAAAATTGAAGGGATTTGGTTCTTCCTTCCAAGTTGTAACTTGCAGAATTGAGGTAGGAGCCTCCTATAGGTTGGTGCCTATAGAAAATCAGTGGTGAGAGGGAGTTGGAGCTTGCCTTTGCATCACAGCAATAATAAGATGTGGTTTTCTCCTTTTATGGGTTTCCACTTATATATGGTGTCTTTGTGCATGATGTTTATGTGCTGATCTGGTTTATATCATCTGCTTAATACTTTCTACTCTCATATTAAGTCTACTGTTACATTATATTAATTCTTGCTTCTCACATTCTAAGATTACTCACAAGTTAAGTTAAACATGAAATGAAGGTGTAAACAAGTGTTAATGGAAAAGTTTTAAAAGTCCATGAATGTGTTAAACTGATTCGCCCCCTCTCGCCTTAACTAAGGGTCCAACAATTGGTATTAGAGCAGTGTTCCTATGAACCGCTTAACAACCGAAAGGAGATTCTAGGTTCTCTCGAATGGCTAGTAAAGAAGGATGCTAAACCAATAAAGCCCCCTTTCTTTACTGTGTAAATTATGCCTTCTGAAATCAGAATGAGGACACGCATAATGTCTCTAGGAATGTGGAAGTTTGGGGTGCCTGTGGATATTAGGATATGCCCCAAAGTCAATCGACTTCGCAGAAAGAATCCAAACAAGATTTTGTAAGCACGCAAAAGCCATGAATGCTATCTTGATTGGATTGTATGAAGGTAGTTTATCAAAGTAATGCACAAAGACATCGCTAAATAGATGTGGGAGCACTGGAGAACATCCAAGAAGGAGACAAGAAAGTAAAAACTGCCAAATCCATGATATATGGAGTCTACTGAGAATACAAAAATGAATGATGATGAAGACATTGACAGTTTCTTCCTAAAAGTTGCAGAAATTGATGACAATATGAAAGCTCTTGGAGAAACCATGCTAGAAAGTATAATTGTGCAAAAGATTCTAAGATATCTTCCATCCAGGTTTAATCCCAAGGTGTCTGCAATAGAAGAAACAACTGATTGGGAAACCTTGACCATGAACCAGCTACTTGGAAATTTAACAGCATATGAGATGAGGCTCCCACAGAAGAAACCAAGTATGAGGGAGGCAGCCTTTAAAACATAAAAGAAGAAAGAAGAAGAGGAAGACATATGCTCTTGCTCGGATCAAGAAGAGGCAAATTTTGTCAAGAAACTCGATAGAGGTTCAGCTAAATACAAAGGTAAACTTCCTTTCAAATTCTTTAACTGTGGAAGAGTTGGACACTATGCTGCTAAGTGTCCTCACAAGAAAGTAATGAATCGGGCTCAAGAGTTAGAGAAAAATACATCAAAGAACTGGCAGAAAGGAAAGAAGTTCAGCAGAAAATCCTTCTATGCTCAACAAGACAGCAGTACATCTGAAGATCCAAATGAAATCTCAAGTGAAGATGGAACCTCTAAATTTTTATTGATGGCTATAGAAGAACTTGAAGGTCTCCTGCTAGAAGATGAAGAAGAAGAAGGTGAAGTCGACCTTGAGGGGGAACTAAGAAGTGCTATGGAAGAGATTGATAGACTCAAGCTGAAATGCAGAAAACAAAAGGACATTCTCCTCAAGTATGTACGAGAGGAACAAAATTCAGAAGTCCTGACGCAGCGAAAGATAGAGCTTGAAGAAGCCAAGAAGATAGAGGACATGTTACTTAAGCAAATAAAAGAAAAAGCTTAGGAACAAGAAAAGCTGGAAGAAGAAGTAGTATGTCTCAGGAAGAAATTAGAAAATTCTCAAAGGAAAATGGTTATAAAATCTTCTCAAACAAAAAGCTCTAGTAAGTTGAACGAAATTCTTGGTGCTCAAAGATCTCCTATGATAAAAACTGGAATAGGCTATGAAGGAAAATCAAGTAAAGGCAAAGAAAAGGTTGACAGAGAGATTATTTTTGTAAAAACAAAGAAGAATGATGAAGCAACTCAAACAATTCCTACAAAAGAAGAAACCTATAATAAGGAAGACAGAGATTAGAAGAAACCACTAGTAGCAAACAATGTAATAAATACTAAGACCCCTGAGTATGTAAAATTTGGAAACCATCAAAGGAGATTCTTCCCTCCTATGAAGAATTCCACATGTTATGCTTGCCTCAAGCTGGGACACATTGCTGCATATTGTCATGCAAGGAGGAGTAATTCAAACCAGCAAAAGATGCAAACATTGAAGAGACTGCCTCAAGCAAACAAATGGAAGAGACAACCTTACATCAGGTATGCAAATAGTTTCTATGGCTACTATTTCTATTGTAAGGAATTTGGCCATAAAATCATTGAGTGTAGAAAGTATGGACAAAGATTGATGTTTAACACCTCAAGGAGGTTTATGAATCAAATAAATTATGTTCATACTCATAATTCTACAAAAATTATGATCAAATGTTGTGTATGCAATCAAGCTGGGACATATACCTTCCAAATGTCCTCTAAGAAATGTAGTTCATCACCTCACAAAAGATACCAAACAAAAGGGTGCCTCCGTGGATAAAGAAGGTGAATAAATGTGACTTGGCTCTAACTCAAGCCAAGACCCGAAAAGTCATGGTATTTGACAAAGGGGTCGTCTAAACACATGATCGGAGACAAACAGAAGCAAGTTTATAAATTTTGAATGAAAAGAAAACTCGGTAATGTTTTTGGCAATGATAAATCGTGAAAATCAAGGGAAAGGGCTCAGTCAGCTTAGATAATGGTAGAGGTAAGGCCCAAGATGTACTATTTGTAGATGGGCTAAAAGAAAATTGACTGAGTGTCAATCAAATGTGTGATAAAGGCTGCGAAGTTATTTTCAGAGCACAAGACTGTGAAGTCAGATCAAGCACCACAGGTAAGGCTCTGATCAAAGGTGTTCGAACAGAGAGAAATTTTTACATCGTGAAAGAGAAAGATGAAGCATGCCATCCTAGCAAACTTGAGGAGTCATGGTTATGGCATAGGAGATTGGGACATCTCAGCTTCGATTATATTATCAGACTGAGCAAAAAGAAAGCGGTTAGAGACATGCCAGAAATAAAAGGGCCTTCTAATACCATATGCAAATCTTGTCAATTGGGTAAACAAACCTGTACATCATTTAAGGCCAAAGATGAGTTATCAACAAGTAGACCACTCCAGCTTGTGCACATGGATCTGTGTGGGCCTGCAAGAACTAAAACACCAAGTGGAGAATCCTACTTCATGCTAATAATCAATGATTTCTCCAGAATGACATGGGTTGCATTTCTCAAGAATAAATCGAAAGCTCTGGACAAATTCAAAATATTCAAAGCATTAGCTGAAAATCAGACAGGATGCAAGCTAAAATGCATCAGATCGGACAGAGGAGGTGAATTCACAGATTATGACTTTGCAGATCTATGCAATGAATATAGCATATAACAACAATTTACTATTGCAGGGAAACTTCAGCAGAATGGAGTAGAAGAGAGACAAAACAGATATGTTCAACAAATTTCTAGAGCCATGATGCAGGATAATAATATTCCGCAAACCTTCTGGGCAGAAGAAGTACACACAACGGTGCATATCCTGAATAAACCTCACTTAAGGCCAAGCAGTGACAAGACTCCCTATGAACTTTGGCATGGGAAACCAGCTTCAATCAAACATTTTAGAATCTTTGGAAGCAAGTGTTACCTAAAGAATAATGATGAAAATCTTGGAAAATTTGATGCAACAACAGATGAAGGGATATTTCTAGGATATGCATCCAAAAGTAAAGGGTACAGGTGCTACAACAAGACTCTTAGAAAAATAGTAGAAAGAACTAATGTGAGATTTGATGAAGAACTTCCAAAAAATACAAGAGATACAGACTGCTGCAGTCCATCAGACAACCATGAAGAAGAAAACCAAGATGATGAGGAAACAAGCAAGAAAACAAAAGACACAAAGTTGAGTTCTAAAGTTCCCTCAAGATATACTCAGAAGAACCATCCTAAAGATCAGATCATTGGAGACAAGAGAGTAGGGGTCCAAACAAGAAGGTAGCTAACAGAACAAACTAAAGAGGTATACATAGCCATGTTGTCACAAATAGAGCCAAAGAAATTTCAAGAAGCCAACAAGGACAAGTCTTGGGTAAATTCTATGAATGAAGAATTGGACCAAATTGAGAAAAACAATACATGGGAATTAGTTCCTAGACCCACTGAGAAAAATTTCATAGGCTCAAAATGGGTGTTCAAAAATAAAATGAATGAGCAAGGACAAGTAATCAGGAATAAATCCAGACTGGTCTGCAAAGGATATTCACAAATCGAAGGACTTGATTACGATGAAACATTTGCCCCTGTAGCTAGAATGGAAGCCATCAGAATGTTTCTGGCCTTTGCTTGCTACCAAAACTTCAAGGTATATCAGATGGATGTAAAATCGCATTTTTCCGAATGGAGACTTAGAAGAAGAAGTCTACATGGAACAATCCAGAAGGCTTCATTTTACCGTACAAAGAAGACTAAATATGTAGACTCGAAAAAGGCTCTATATGGACTGAAACAGGCTCCTCATGCTTGGTACTCAAGACTAGATAAATATTTTCAAAAACAAGGCTTTAAGAGAGGTGGAGTAGACAGCAATCTATACATAAAAGCCCATGAAAATGAACTCCTGATTGTTGTAGTGTATGTTGATGACATTATGTTTGGAAGCAATAGAGATGAACTAGCAAAAGGGTTTGCTGAGGAGATGAAATCAAAGTTTGAGATGTCCATGATTGGAGAACTCAATTTCTACTTAGGACTTCAAATTCAGCAAAAGAACACAAAATATCCATCTCACAGAAAATACTTAAAAGAAATGTTGAAAAAGTTCAAAATGGAGGACTGCAAACGTGTGTCAACTCCCATGATCACTGGATGCAAGCTGTGTGCTGATGATGGATCTACTAATATAGATCAAAAACTCTACAAATCCATGATAGGAAGTCTGTTGTATCTGAGAGCATCAAGACCATACATCATGCTAGCAGTAGGACTAGTGGCTAGATATCAAGCAACACCTAAACAAAAACATCTTCTGGCAGTAAAAAGAATATTCAGATATCTACAAGGAACAGCACAATACTTTGGTATCCTAAAAGAAAAAACTTCACTTTGACAACATCCACAGATGCAGATTGGGCTAGCTGTGTAGATGACAGGAAAGGCACAAGTGGAGTTGCATTCTATCTAGGAGAAAGTCTGGTGGCATGGTTAAGCAAGAAACAAACATCTATCTCTCTATCTACAGCAGAAGCATAATATATAGCAGCAGCAACATGTTGTACACAAGTCATGTGGATGAAGCAAACTCTCCAAGACATGAAAGTAAGAATTGATGAACCTATCTCAATCAAATGTGATAATACAAGTGTTATAATTATATCTAAAAATCCTGTGCTTCACTAAAAAACTAAGCATATCCCAATCAAGTCTAATTTTCTCCGAGAACAAGTGGCTCAGAAGATAGTAAAGCTGGAGTATGTGACAACAAAAGAACAAACAACAAATATATTTACCAAACCTCTTGCTAGAGAACCATTTGAATATTTGAGAGACAGACTAGGGGTAGTATCTGTAGATGCTACTCTCTGATATAAATAGAAAGCACAGTTTCAGGGGGAGAACAGAAACGAAAATATCATTCCAGGAGGAGATCAGCCAACAAGGAAACCATGAAACAGGTCCTCAGGATCAAAGGCTTATGGAAAGAATACATCCAACATACAGGAGTCAATGAAAAGGCTAAAGGATCAAAATTTTAGATTTAATCCAAAGTTTGGAGCAGCAGGGTACAAAATCGGAAGATCTCAGAGAGAGGAAATGCAGAAAGCAAACTAGGAAATTTGCAACCCTTTGCCATTGATGTCAAAGGGGGAGGAAACAGTGAAAAGGACTTCTATACAAACAGAGGAAGAGTATTGCCATCAGAAGGTAAAGGGAAGATCAAGTTGGAATTGTTGTCATTGACGGCAAATGAGATGACAAAGGAGGAGCACCTGAAACATGATTCAAGGGGAAAAAAGGCAGCAGAGACATCAGAGGAAACAGAGACAAAGAGAGATAGCAAAAGAAAGGCAAAGGAGATAGCAAAAAAAGAAGTAAGGAGAAGCATCAGTGAAGGAGCAGAGGATAGCAAAGAAGCAGAAAACTATTCAAGGTGCAAAGTGGGTATCTTTAAGTGTTCATCATTTCATGGGTATGGTGAGACTTTGTAATTCGAAGTATAAATGGCTCCTATGTTAAATTATGATTAACTTTGTACATGGATTTACTGTGGAGTATAGTGTGTGAGGTTATATATATACTAAGGAAATTACAGTTATAACATAGTGAACCCGCAAAGGAAACTGTGAAATCATGTGATGGCACAGTAATAATTGTATGGGAAATGCTCTGAATGAATTTATGTGTGGAGGATTGTTGGGTTATCGATATGAATAATCCCGTGTGTTCTTGATGAGAGTATCGAATTCTATAGCAATTAAAGAACTCGGTGATTGATCATGTTCGTCTGGATCGATTGAAGTTATTGTGGAACTTTGGTTAATTATCCAATGCTTGTGAGCACTGTAAAACATACCCGCAAGGGTTATGCATGGCGGAGCTATGCGTCGGAGTAGATGGATGAAAGGAACGCCGAGGAACGAGGCTGTAATGTGAAGAAACACCGTGATCACCTCAAAGAACTGGGAGAACCTCTTCCCCCACAACAAAGTAACCCAGAAGTGAGCGATTGGATCTGGAGGGAGAAGCAGACCAGACCGAGAGGAACAACCCAGCGTGGTTTGGAGGAAATAGTGACAAGCGGCTTCAGCTTACATCGCACCGCTTTTGTGGAGCAAGCGATTTTCCCCATTCGCGAGCGATTCCATAGAAAGCTCGACACGTGGCATGGGGCGAAGTTGAAAAACCGCTTCCACTGTGCGCCATCGCGCATTAACCATCGACCAAAGACTCGGTGCGATATTGACACAAGCCGTCGATCTGGAGGAATGTGCATCGCACGGTGATCGCCTTCAGAAGTAGCGCAGAGGCTAACCTAAGGTGTGGCGGCTACATTTTATTTAAACAGCCAATTGTAAAGGTGGACCCGGCCTAAGGACTATTATAAGTGTTGAATTTAATGTGTCGGGTTGGAACCTTAGTTATAAGGTTCAAAGATAGAATAAAAGTCCAGAATACGTTAAAGATGTTTATTTAAGGGTCGCTGGGTTATTAAAATAAGGTGGGGAGATTAAGGTTGGAAGGTGGCGCACTCGTACTTTAGCCGAATTGTACTGTGGGGAATACATTGACTTAAAAAGTTGTGGAAAATATTTAATTATCAACCGGGAGAAATGTGGAAGACCTGGGGAAAAACGAGACTGTACAGAGTTACCGCTATCAATGAGTTGATAATTAAACTTTGTGTTCTCTGTATTTACCAAACTTGGACTTCTAAAAAAAGAGCTATTCCTTGTGACCCGAATCCTTACAAGTGTATTGACAAAGATTCAGCATGTAAAGGTTGCCACTGCAGAAATTAAAAGTATTGAAATTTCCCAACAGTGATATTAAAAGACAGTTATATGTACCACAATTATACAACTGCAATGAAGAAAAGAGCCTACAAGAACAAAAGAGAGAGAAACAGCAGCAGAAAAGACAAATCCAATCAAGCCAAAATCCAGAATAGAAGCTGAGTGAAATTGAAGTGTGTAACCGAAAATGTGAATGTAAATGTTGTAATTAAATTTTTTATTGTTTGTGATGCATTGGCAAGTACCCTAAAGGAAAAGAAAAATCCCACTGTAGCATGGAAATTTGTACATATCATTACAATTTTAAATTGAGATTGGATAAAGGAATGATAAGACAGAAGCCAAAGAGTCATGACTGTTCACTCAAAATTCCTTGTGAAATACAAACAGTCATGTGAGGGACTCTATAAATAATATCAACTGGATATGCATAAGAGAGGTTAGAGAGAGTAAATATAGAGAAGGCAGAGTATAGAAGAGACAGACAGAGAAGATTAAGAAAATAAAAGCAGAAAGAGAAGCTACAGAACAGAGCTGATATATGAGGTAAATAAGCAAACATTATGTTTGATAAATTGAGGAAGTTGGAGCTTCCCTATTAAGTTGCAGCTTGATAGCTGTCAGTTGTAGCTGACTGAGGTTGGAGCCTCCTGTAGGTTGGTGCTTGCAGAAAATTGAAGGGAGTTGGTGCTTCATTGCAAGTTGTAGCTTGCAGAATTGAGGATTGGAGCCTCCTGTAGGTTGGTGCCTGCAGAAAAACAGTGGTGAGAGGGAGTTGGAGCTTGCCTTTGCATCACAACAATAATAAGATGTGTTTTTCTCCCTTTATGGGTTTCCACTTATATCTGGTGTCTCTGTGCATGATGTTTATGTGTTGATCTGATTTATATCTTCTGGTTAACACCTGCTGCTCTCATATTAAGTCTACTGTTATATTATATTAATACTTGTTGCTCACATTCTAAGATTACCCACATATTAAGTTGGACATGATATGAAGGTGTAAATAAGTTTTAATGAAAAGTTTTAAAAGTTCATGAATGTGTTAAACTTATTCACCCCCCCCCTCAGTTTAACTAAGGGTCCGACAATTGGTATCAGAGCAGGTACCTTTGAACAAGTTTAACAACTGAAAGGAGATTCTAGGTTCTCTGAATGACTAGTAAAGAAGGATGCTCAACCAATATAGCCCCTTTCTTTACAGGTGTAAATTATGCCTTCTGGAAAATCAGGATGAGGACATACATAATGTCTCTAGGAGTAGAAGTTTGGGGTGCTGTGGAATTAGGATATGCCCCAAAGTCAACTGACTCAGAGAAAGAATCCAAACAAGATTTTGTAGCTAACGCAAAAGCCATGAATGCTATCTTGAATGGATTGTGTGAAGTAGAGTTTATCAAAGTAATGCACAAAGACACTGCCAAAGAGATGTGGGATACTCTGGAGAACATCAATGAAGGAGACAAGAAAGTAAAAACTGCCAAACTTCAAGTCTATAGAGCCCAGTTTGAGAATTTAAAAATGAATGATGATGAAGACATTGACAGTTTCTTCCTAAAAGTTGCAGAAATTGTTAACAATATGAAAGCTCTTGGAGAAACCATGCCATAAAGTATAATTGTGCAAAATATTCTAAGATCTCTTCCATCCAGGTTTAATCCCAAGGTGTCTGCAATAGAAGAAACAACTGATTGGGAGACCTTGACCATGAACCAGCTACTTGGAAATTTAACAACATACGAGATGAGGCTCCCACAGAAGAAGCCAAGTACGAGAGAGGCAGCCTTTAAAACAAAAAAGAAGAAAGAAGAAGAGGAAGACATATGCTCTTGCTCGGATGAAGAAGAGGCAAAATTTGTCAAGAAATTTGATAGAGGCTCAGGTAAATACAAAGGTAAACTTCCTTTCAAGTGATTTCACTGTGGAGGAGTTGGACACTATGTTGCTAAGTGTCCTCACAAGAAAGTAAGGAATCAGGCTCAAGAGTCAGAGAGAAATACATCAAACAATTGGCAGAAAGGAAAGAAGTTCAGCAGAAAATCCTTGTATGCTCAACAAGACAGCAATACATCTGAAGATCCAGATGAACTCTCAAGTGAAGATGGAACCTCTGAATTTTTATTGATGGCTATAGAAGAACTTGAAGGTCTCCTGCTAGAAGAAGAAGAAGAAGAAGGTGAAGTTGACCTTGAGGGGGAGCTAAGAAGTGCTCTGGAAGAGATTGATAGACTCAAGCTCAAATGCAGAAAACAAAAGGACATTCTCCTCAAGTTTGTACGAGAAGAACAGAATTTAGAAGTCCTGATGCAGCTAAAGATAGAGCTTGAAGAAGCCAAGAATATAGAGGACATGTTACTTAAGCAAATCAAAGAAAAAAATCAGGAACAAGAAAATTTGGAAGAAGAAGTAGTATGTCTCAGGAAGAATTTAGAAAATGCTCAAAGGAAATTGGTTATAAACTCTTCTCAAACAACAAGCTGTAGTAAGTTTAATGAAATTCTGGTTTCTCAAAGATCGCCTATGATAAAAACTGGAATAGGCTATGAAGGAGAATAAAGTAAAGGCAAAGAAAAAGTTGATAGAGAGATTATTTTTGTAAAATCAAAGAAGAATGATGAAGCAGCTCAAACAATTCCTACAAAAGAAGGAACCTGTAATAAGGAAGACAGAAATCAGAAGAAACCTCTAGTAGGAAAGAATGTAATAAATACTAAGACCCCCGAGTATGTAAAATTTGGAAACCATCAAAGGAGATTCTTCCCTCCTATGAAGAATGCCACCTGTTATGCTTGCCACAAGCTGGGACACATTGCTGCATATTGTCATGCAAGGAGAAGTAATTCAAACCAGCAAAAGATGCAAACATTGAAGAGACTGCCTCAAGCAAACAAATGGAAGAGACAACCTTACATTGGGTATGCAAATGGTTTCTATGGTTACTGTTTTTATTGTAAGGAATTTGGCCATAAAATCATTGAGTGTAGAAAGTATGGACAAAGATTGATGTTTAACACCTCAAGGAGGTTTATGAATCAAATAAATTCTGTTCATACTCATAATTCTACAAAAATTATGATCAAATGTTGTGTATGAAATCAAGTTGGACATATACCTTCCAAATGTCCTCTAAGAAGATGTAGTTCATCACCTCACAAAAGATACCAAACAAAAGGATGCCTCCAGTGGATAAAGAAGGTGAATAAATGTGACTTGGCTCTAACTGCTCAAGACCTGAAAAGTCAGTGGTATTTGGATAGTGGCTGCTCTAAACACATGACTGGAGACAGAAGCAAGTTTATAAATTTTGATGAAAAGAAAACTGGTAATGTTAGTTTTGGCAATGATAAATCAAGAAAAATCAAGGGAAAGGGCTCAGTCAGCTTAGATAATGGCAGAGGTAAGGCCCAAGATGTGCTATTTGTAGATGGGATGAAAGCAAATTTGCTGAGTTTCAGTTAAATGTGTGATAAAGGATGCGAAATTCTTTTCAGAGCACAAGACTGTGAAGTCAGATCAAGCACCACAGGTAAGACTTTGCTCAAAGGTGTTCGAACAGAGAGCAATGTTTACATCGTGAAGGAGAAAGATGAAACATGCCATCTTAGCAAACTTGAGGAGTCATTGTTATGGCATAGGAGATTGGGACATCTCAACTTCAATCATATTATCAGACTGAGCAAAAAGAAAGCGGTCAGGGACATGCCAGAAATAAAAAGGCCTTCTAATACCATATGAAAATAATGTCAATTGGGTAAACAGACCCGTACATCATTTAAGGCCAAAGATGAGTTATCAACAAGTAAACCACTCCAGCTTGTGCACATGGATCTGTGTGGACCTGCAAGAACTAAAACACCAAGTGGAGAATCCTACTTCATGCTAATAATCGATGATTTCTCCAGAATGACATGGGTTGCATTTCTCAAGAATAAATCGGAAGCTCTGGACAAATTCAAAATATTGAAAGCATTAGCAGAAAATCAGACAGAATGCAAGCTAAAATGCATCAGATCGGACAGAGGAGGTGAATTCACAGATTATGACTTTGCAGATCTATGCAATGAATATGGCATAAAACAACAATTTACTATTGCAGGGACACCTCAGCAGAATGGAGTAGCAGAGAGACAAAACAGATCTGTTCAACAAATTGCCAGAGCCATGATGCAAGAGAATAATATTCCTCAAACCTTCTGGGCAGAAGCGGTACACACAGCGGTGCATATCCTTAATAAAGCTCACTTAAGGCCAAGCAGTGACAAGACTCCCTATGAACTTTGGCATGGGAAACTAGCTTCAATCAAACATTTTAGAATCTTTGGAAGCAAGTGTTACATAAAGAATAATGATGAAAATCTTGGAAAATTTGATGCTAGAGCAGATGAAGGGATATTTCTAGGATATGCATCCAAAAGCAAATGGTACAGGTGCTACAACAAGACTCTTCGAAAAATAGTAGAAAGCATTGATGTGAGATTTGATGAAGAACTTCCAAACAATACAAGAGATACAGACTGCTGCAGTCCATAAGACAACCATGAAGAAGAAAACCAAGATGATGAGAAAACAAGCAAGACAACAGAAGATACATAGCTGAGTTCTAAAGCTCCCTCAAGATATACTCAGAAAAACCATCCTGAAGATCAGATCATTGGAGACAAGAGAGTAGGGGTCCAAATAAGCAGGCAGCTAACAGAACAAACTGAAGAGGTATACATAGCCATGTTGTCACAAATAGAGCCAAAGAAATTTGAAGAAGCCAGCAAGGACAAGTCTTGGGTAAATGCTATGAATGAAGAATTGGACCAAATTGAGAAAAATAATACCTGGGAATTAGTTCCTAGACCCACTGAGAAAAATGTCATAGGCTCAAAATGGGTATTCAAAAATAAAATGAATGAGCAAGGACAAGTAATCAGGAATAAAGCCAGACTGGTCTACAAAGTATACTCACAAATCGAAGGACTTGATTACGATGAAACATTTGCCCATGTAGCCAGAATGGAAGCTATCAGAATGTTCTTAGCATTTGCATGCTACCAAAACTTCAAGGTATATTAAATGGATGTAAAATCTGCATTTCTGAATGGAGACTTAGAAGAAGAAGTCTACATGGAACAACTAGAAGGCTTCTCATTAATAGACAAAGAAGACTATGTATGTAGACTGGAAAAGGCTCTTTATGGACTGAAACAGGCTCCTGATGCTTCGTACTCAAGACTAGATAAATATTTACAAAAACAAGGCTTTAAGAGAGGTGGAGTAGACAACAATCTATACATAAAAGCCCATGAAAATGAACTCTTGATTGTTCTAGTATATGTTTATGACATTATGTTTGGAAGCAATAGAGATGAACTTGCAAAAGGGTTTGCTAAGGAGATGAAATCAGAGTTTGAGATGTCCATGATTGGAGAACTCAGTTTCTACTTAGGACTTCAAATTCAGCAAAAGAACACAGGAACATTCATCTCATAGGAAAAATACTTAAAAGAAATGTTGAAAAAGTTCAAAATGGAGGACTGCAAACCTGTGTCAACTCCCATGATCACGAGATGCAAGCTGTGTGATGATGATGGGTCTGTTGATATAGATCAAAAACTCTACAGATCCATGATAGGAAATTCGTTGTATCTGACTGCATCAAGACCAGACATCATGCTAGCAGTAGGACTAGTGGCCAAATATCAAGCAGCACCTAAAAAAAACCATCTTCTGGCAGTAAAAAGAATATTCAGATATCTACAAGGAACAACACAATATGGACTTTGGTATCCTAAAAGCAAAAACTTCACTTTGACAGCATACACAGATGCAGATTGGGCCAGTTGTGTAGATGACAGGAAAAGCACAAGTGGAGGTGCATTCTATCTAGGAGAAAGTCTGGTGGCATGGTTAAGCAAGAAACAAACATCTATCTCTCTATCTACAACAGAAGCAGAATATATAGCAGCAACAACATGTTGTACACAAGTCATGTGGATGAAGCAAACTCTCCAAGACATGAAGGTAAGCATTGATGAACCTATCTCAATCAAATGTGATAATACAAGTGCTATAAGTATATCTAAAAATCCTGTGCTTCACTCAAAAACTAAGCATATCCCAATCAAGTATCATTTTCTCCGAGAACAAGTGGCTCAGAGGATAGTAAAGCTGGAGTGTGTGCCAAAGAAAGAACAAAAAATAGATATATTTAACAACCCTCTTGCTAGAGAACCATTTGAACATTTGAGAGATAGACTAGGGGTAGTATCTGTAGATGCTACTCTTTGATATAAAGAGAAAGCACAGTTTCAGGGGCAGAACAGAAACAAAAATATCATTCCAGGGGGATATCAGCTAGCAAGGAAAGCATGAAACAGGTCCTCAAGGTCAAAGGATTATGGAAAGAATACACCCAACATAAAAGAGTTAAAGAAAAGGCTACAGGGTCAGAATTTTAGATTTAATCCAAAGTTTGGAGCAGTAGGGTACAAAGTCAAAAGATCTCAGAAAGAGGAAATGCAGAAAGAAAACTAGGAAATGAGCAACCCTTTGCCATTGATGTCAAAGGGGGAGGAAAAGAAAAAAGGGACTTCTATACGGAAAACAGAGGAAGAGTATTGCCATCAATGCCAAAGGGGGAGACTGTTGGAATTTTTGTCATTGATGGCAAAGGAGATGACAAAGAAGGAGCACCTGAAACATCATTCAAGGGGCAGAAAGGCAGCAGAGACATCAGAGGAAACAGAGACAAAGAGAGATAGCAAAAGAAAGGCAAAGGAGATAGCAAAAAGAGAAGTAAGGAGAAGCATCAGTCAAGGAGCAGAGGATAGCAAAGAAGCAGAAAACTATTCGAGGTGCAGAGTGGGTATCTTTAAGTGTTCAGCATTGCATGGGTATGGTGAGACTCTGTAATTCGAAGTATAAATGGCTCCTATGTGAAATTATGATTAACTCTGTACATGGATTTACTGTGGAGTATAGTGTGTGAGGTTATATATATACTAAAGAAATTACAGTTATAACACAGTGAACCCGCAAAGGAAACTGTGAAATCAGGTGATGGCACAGTAATAATTGTATGGGAAATGCTCTGAATGAATTTCTGTGTGGAGGATTGTTGGGTTATCGATATGAATAATCGCGTGTGTTCTTGATGAGAGTATCGAATTCTATAGCAATTAAAGAACCCGGTGATTGATCATATTCGTCTGGATCGATTGAAGTTATTGTGGAACTGTGGTTAATTATCCAGTGCTTGTGAGCACTATAAAACATAGCCGCAAGGGTTATGTATGGCGGAGCTATGCGTCAGAGTAGATGGATGAAAGGAACGCTGAGGAACGAGGCTGTAATGTGAAGAAACACCGTGACTGCGTGAAGAGGAGAACCTCTTCCAATAGAACAGGCGGAACCTTGTAGCGGAAGCTGAGTGGAACCTGGAGCGGAGAAGCAGAACCGTGACCGAGAGGAACAGTGAGCGTGGTTTGGAGTGAACAGTGACGGCGATTTCCAGTTTACATCGCACCGCTTTTGTGGAGCAAGCGGTTTTCCCCATTCGCGAGCGATTCCATAGAAAGCTCGACACGTGGCATGGGGCGAGGTTGAAAAACTGCTTCCACTGCGCGCCATCGCACATTAACCATCGACCAAAGACTCGGTGCGATATTGACACAAGTTGTCGATCTGGAGGAATGTGCATTGCACGGTGATCGCCTTCGGAAGTAGCGTGGAGGCTAACCTAAGGTGTGGTGGCTACATTTTATTTAAACAGCCGATTGTAAAGGTGGACCCGACCTAAGGACTATTATAAGTGTTGACTTTAATGTGTCGGGTTGGAACCTTAGTTATAAGGTTCAACGATAGAATAAAAGTCCAGAATACATTAAAGATGTTTATTTAAGGGTTGCTGGGTTATTAAAATAAGGTGGGGAGATTAAGGTTGGAAGGTGGCGCACTTGTACTGTAGCCGAATTGTACTGTGGGGAACACATTGACTTAAAAAGTTGTGGAAAATATTTAATTATCAACTGGAAGAAATGTGGAAGACCTGGGGAAAAACGGGACTGTGCAGAGTTACTGCTATCAATGAGTTGATAATTAAACTTTGTGTTCTCTGTATTTACCAAACTTGGAATTCTACAAAAAGAGCTATTCCTTGTGACCCGAATCCTTACAAGTGTATTGACAAAGATTCAGCATGTAAAGGTTGCCACTGCAGAAATTAAAAGTATTGAAATTTCCCAGCAGTGATATTAAAAGACAGTTATATGTACCACAGTTATATAACTGCAATGAAGAAGAGAGCCTACAAGAACGAAAGAGAGAGAAACATCAGCAGAAAAGACAAATCCAGTCAAGCCAAAATCCAGAAAAGAAGCTGAGTGAAATTGAAGTGTGTAACCGAAAATGTGAATGTAAATGTTGTAATTAAATTTTTTATTGTTTGTGATGCATTGGCAAGTATCCTAAAGGAAAAGAAAAATTCCACTGTAGCATGGAAATTTGTACATATCATTACAATTTTAAATTGAGATTGGATAAATGAATGAGAAGACAGAAGCCAAAGAGTCATGACTGTTCACTCAAAATTCCTTGTGAAATACAAACAGTCATGTGAGGGACTCTATAAATAATATCAACTGGATATGCATAAGAGAGGTTAGAGAGAGTAAATATAGAGAAGGCAGAGTATAGAAGAGACAGGCAGAGAATATTAAGAAAAGAAAAGCAGAAAGAGAAGCTACAAAACAGAGCTGATATCTGAGGTAAATCAACAAACATTCAGTTTGATAAATTGAGGAAGTTGGAGCTTCCCTATCAAGTTGCAGCTTGATAGCTGTCAGTTGTAGCTGACTGAGGTTGGAGCCTCCTGTAGGTTGGTGACTGCAAAAAATTGAAGGGAGTTGGTGCTTCCTTGCAGGTTGTATCTTGCAGAATTGAGGATTGGAGCCTCCTATAGGTTGGTGCCTGTAGAAAAACAGTGGTGAGAGGGAGTTGGAGCTTGCCTTTGCATCACAATAATAATAAAATGTGGTTTTCTCCCTTTATGGGTTTCCACTTATATCTGGTGTTTCTGTGCATGATGTTTATGTGTTGATCTGATTTATATCTTCTGCTTAACACCTGCTACTCTCATATTAAGTCTACTGTTATATTATATTAATACTTGTTGCTCACATACTAAGATTACTCACATATTAAGTTGGACATGATATGAAGGTGTAAATAGGTTTTAATGAAAAGTTTTAAAAGTCCATGAATTTGTTAAACTGATTCACCCCCCCCCCTCCCCTCTCAGTTTAACTAAGGGTCCAACATGCCCATCTCTATATGCATCTGGAGGTCCTTCTCCTCCAAGTCACTAAAAAACTCTTTGTCTCTCGTCATATGGAAAGACGCACCACTATCAAGATACCACACCAATCCCATATAGCTTGAAACCAAGCATGTGATAAAGGAGAAGTCAAGTTCAAATTGTGAGGCTAAGGCCTCTCCAGCTGCAGATCCAACAACCTTCTTGTCCTTCTTCTTCT
Organism: Pinus albicaulis; assembly: GCA_034641835.2. Lineage (NCBI taxonomy): Eukaryota > Viridiplantae > Streptophyta > Pinopsida > Pinales > Pinaceae > Pinus > Pinus albicaulis. Next base: position 777,530,407 of record CM076576.1, on the reverse strand, counting down.
GTGGACAGTTAGTGGCGAAATGTCCATGTTCGTGACAGTGAAAACACTTCACTTTGGACAAATCCTGCTTCTTGCCTTTAGCATCAGATTTTGAAGAATGTTTCTTCCCCTTCCCTTTCCTTGCTTTGGTAGCCAAAGCGCAATTCTCTTCATCTTCATTCTTCGATGAAGATCCATCCCTGGTACCCCGCCTTATCTCCTCCTGCACAAGATCCGACCAAAGTCGCTCCCATCCCAACAGTTTCTCCCATCCATTGACAGAGTCTTCGTAGCTATGCCAACTCTTCGGAAGCCCAAGGAGAGCCAAGCTCACCAAGTCTTCTTCATCAACAATAACCCCCACACTTCCCAGTTCATCCTTGCAGTGGACAAACTTCGTGAGGTATTTTGGAATACTGTCGCCTTTCTCCATTTTTATTTTTCTGAGCTTGTCTTTAAGCGCCAACTTCCTCTGGTCACTTCCTGATTTGGAACAAGTTTGTCAAAGCCTTCCACATTAAGAATGGAGTGGCTTTCCCATGAAGGCTGGACACAATATGGTCCTTCACACCTTCCAACAGAATCCTTCTTGTCTTTGTTGTCTTATTTTGCCATGCGTCAAGTAATCCAGCATCACTAGATCCCAGCTTAGGAACATCACTATCGATGAACTCCTTCAATCCATTATCCTCCAACACTGCCTCCATCCTGTCCTTCCAGGCTATGTAATTCGAGCTCCCATCAAGGGCATACTCCAATCTCAACCCGTTGAAAGGCATTTCAATGTATACTCGACTTCTGCACCAAGAATCTTCTGTAGCAAATTCAAATTGTCCACCAGCACAAACTCACTTTACAATTGCAATCTTCAATAAAAAATTCTCTGATACCATGTAGAAATTATATGGACTAAGCATGCATATGTCCTAGATCCACCTGATCTCACACTATTTAACTTTATGCAAGATATTGAATCTATTCCACTTGTTAATCTTTTGCGGAAAATTAATTGCACACACATGTAAAGCATAAATAAAAATAATCGCACACAACACATTTTTTAACCGGGAAAGCCTGAAGCTGAAAACCCCAACTATACATTATGTATCATGGAATCATATGACAATCCTCATACAAAGCTTATCAAGCTCTCAGTATAGTACAATCGTCATACACTAATCAGGAACAATATTGCAAATCCATGCACCGATCTTTGCCCTCCTGCTAGCCTACCTCCATTGCGCAATCCCTGCTGAAGAATAGCTCTGAATGAATTCGAATTACCCTTTCCTTGACTGCAGAATCCTCATTGGAAACTCCAATGTGTGTATGATGCAATCAATGCATCACTATAGTCACAATAGATAGTCTATCTTTCCCTTTCACCTATCTCTCTACTGGGTCTCCACTGAAATTTCCATGCACTATAGTTAACTGTTGTATTGTTCAGTTGATTAATGAGTTATTATTTGTGAATTGATTAACTAATTAATTCACTCCACTCTTACTAGTGTATCATTCAGTTAGACTAGATACAACTAGCTCATCTGAGTATAACTGAGTTAAACTGAATACAACTCCATAACTATTTCTTCCAATTGTGTCATAACTCTGCCACTTGAGTTCTAACTGAGTCCTCCATGCATTAGCTCTAGTAAACCCTTGGGAATTACGTAATTCCCTCAGTCCACTGATGTGTCACATTTGTGCACTGAAACAAAGTGCTCCAAGAGAATAAGTTGTTGTTTAGTGTCTAATTATTATTAAGAGCTAATAATAATCGACATGCATCTATTTTTAGATCAGCGATCTATAAATAGACTTCGCCCAATATTCTAAAAATAGAATTTCATCTATTTTTCCAACTTGATCAACAATCCACAAATAGGATCCTGTAACTTCTGAAATATGATCACCATGTCTAAAATTAGACTTGTGCCAAAAATAGCCTGCGGGCCCACTTAGTGAAGGCGACTCTTTTCACTAAGCTCATCATATTGTTGAATCTCAACAAGAATATTTCATACAAAGTGTTTCAAAATCTCTCCTCAGCATTTGCACCTTTGATGTCTTCACCTTCTCCATTCCTTGATAGGCTGTTTTGAGAATATCCCACGCCTCCTTAGACTTTGTTGCTGCTGCAATCCTTGGGAAAATACTCTCGTGCACTGATTGAAAGAGATAGAAGAGGGATTTGGAGTCCTTCTTCCTATTATCTCTTAACAAGTCTCTTTCTGTTGCTGTCAAAGCAGCCAGCGCAGTTGCGTCTGCTGGTTCTGGGTAGCTATTCTCAACTAGCTCCCATATGTCCTATGAAGAAAACAGGGCTCTCATCGTGATTGCCCAGTAATCATGATTCTTCCCGTTAAACTGTGGAAGTTGGGGATTCTTCAGACTAGTGCCTGCTACTGCCATCGTAACTGTGCGAACCCGGTAGTTTTCTTGATTGTGTTAAAAAAAACAAACAGAAGCTTTCTTTGCTGGAGAAATCTGCTTCAACAAACTTCTTATAGCTTCTGCAGTGAAGAGCGATCTCTGCTTCATTCACTGAGTGCCTAGACTAGCTCCGATACCATGTTGGAATCTCTAAACAATTCCAAACACACAGAGGAATAAAATAATTCCTCTTCCACAACACAGAGATTAAAAATAAAATTGCGGACACAGAGAGATGAAACGTAAATTCTATTTCATTAAAATAAACTGCTGGACTATTACAAAATGAAATTTCTTCAAAACTCTGGTGTTCTAGATTCACAGAATAAAAACTTCAGCTGCTACAGATGCAGCACTTCAACAAAAAACTTCTTCGTCTCTCTCTTTCTATTCACTACTACTCACACAGTGTTCTCTGTCTTTTTTCAGCCTTTGAGAAAATTACAATGCAATGCTACTCTTTATAATGCGCTCACGACATATATATAAAACATTACAATATGTATATATGTTAAACACCGTGTTGAAGCATAGACATGGTGTATGAGGAAGATAAACACACACACACAAGAGAACTCAACACAATGAAGGATAAGCGTGAGGCTTTCTCATTTTCCAATATACAAAGATGTACATTTATAGTACAATGGTGTGACTCTTGGTTTCACATTCCAAGGTCACTTGGACTCCATTGTGACTTTTCGCATTCCACACCTACCTATGTAGGATTAGGTGTTCCAACATCCCCCCTTAATCCGAAGGGGTATGTGTGAGTCCAAGAAAAGAGTTGTAATACAAATCTGCAAAGTATACATGGCAGCACTTGGGCTGAATCAACTCTCTGAAATGTTGGAAAAATGGGATGGTTTAAGGATGACCACCAACACTGGAACGCAAAACTTGTTGCAGTTCCCGGAACTCTTCCAAAACTGGCAAGAAGCTAAAAGCTTCTGCTAGAGGAATTGTCCCTCATAAAAAAGGGAGACCTTCAACCTAAAAGAAGGGAGGTCTACTACCTATGATGGTTTTAGGATTACCAACAACTCTGGAATGCTTGAAGCATTTCCTGGAACTCAACCAAAGCTGGCAAGAAGCTGAAGGCTTCTGCTAGAGGAAGTGTTCCTCATATATGAAAGGGAGACCTTCGACCTAAAAGAAGGGAGGTCTACTACCTCTGGTGGTTTTAGGTTGTCCACCAACCAAAGATGATGGTCTTAGGTTATCCACCAAGCGAAGGTATGCTCATGGGCATCCGTGTCTCTGGCTACATCTCTGAATCCGGAATGACGAATTGTGGCTCAGGCTCGCTTGAACTGCTGGCTACAACTTTGAACATGGAATGAGAGATTATGGCTCAGGCTCGCTTGATCTGTCATCGAAGCTTGTACATGACCACCATTTTCCCCCCTGTCAGGGACAAGGTGAGATGATGGCGAAAACTCAACTGCAAGTTTGCTCAATATCCGTGAACAAGTTCTATCATGTGTCGTAAACATCTTCTTGGCTGCTAATGCCCATTTCCAAGAAGCGATCCATCCAAGATGAATCTTGGTTCTTGCAGGAGGCTTGTGTCTGAAGCATCTGTCTGAAGAATGGGTGTGCCAACCACAGTGCTTGCATGGATGAAGATCAAAACAGTGATCTTTCATATGGCCAACTCGATCACAATGTTGGCATTTCTCGATCTGTGACTGTTGTTGTGAAGCAAGATCTGGAACAACTGCAGGTAAACTATCATACAAGAATCCAGCACTCTGAAATATGATGGGCTTCGTGTAGTCTGGAATATGAAAGGACACATCCTTGTCATATCCAAGACCAGTTCGGTGCTTGTTGTGGACAATCTCTTCCCAAGGTCTGATGATGGGCTTGAGAAGTGCAGGTTGAGCTACTGCATCTGCATGTAAATATGCTCTAGTACAAGGAACTGAATGTGAATCAACTACAACTTTGTATTCTTTCTTTTGATGAGAGTCCTTCACAATCTTCTGAACAGAAACAGGTTCAGAATGGTGACTCTTTTGCCGAAGTTCATCTTGTTGGAGCTGAGATTCCAACTGCAAAAACTCAATCTTTTCTTGTGCATCTTGCAAACAACTTTGAATGTTACAAAGAGCATTCTTGCTCATTTTTATCATATCATCAACATTTGAATGAATGAGGTTATTCAACAACAGTGATACCTCATTGATTTTGGCTATTTTCAACAACTTAGGCTCAAAAAATGAAAGGGTGTCGGCTTCAACCGAAAATGCACCCGTTTACAATGTGATTCAACAAATACAAATGACTCCAAAGAATTTCCAACTATGGAAATCTCAAAGTACAAAATCTGCTCCTCAAATGATGAAGGGCAATCAACAATCCAACAACTAAAATACTGATTGCAACTATGAAGAAGATGCAAATTCCACTCACAATACAATGTCAATATTTCTGCAAAAATATTTGTAAATGTGCAGCTGAAAACACGTGCAAAAAGGCTTTAAGGCAGCTGAATTTTCCTTCAAAGAGTTGTTTTGAATGATGGCAAACTTGTCTTCAAATGTCAATTTCTTCAAAAAAAATCACCCTTATGCCACAAATCACACAATGTCAAATCTGCAATTTTCTCTGTGTACTGTCCATTTACTGATATGTCATTTTCTCTTCATTTTTGCTGTTCAAATTTTCTCCTCTTTGCTCTTTCTCTCTTGCTGCTCTTCCTCTCTCTCTGCTGTTTTTATTTTTATTTTTTTAATTAAAAAATTAATTAAAAAATGGATTAATTAAAAATTGAAATTAGAAATGGGAATTAGTTAAAAAAGAGGGGAATGGGATTAATTTGAAAAATTGAGGGGAATATAAAAGTGGAGGGAAATTTATAAGGAGGGGGGGAAATTAAATGGGGGAAAGGGGGGCTATTAAATTAAAATGGGAAGATTTTTATTTTTTATTTTTTAAGGAAAGAGAATCAATTAAAAGGGAATCGAATTAATGGGAGGGGAATCGAATAGTGGGAGGGGAATTACTTTAGGGAGGGGAGGCCGTATATTTAAAAATAATTTAAAAAAATTTTAAAATTGGAATGGGAGGTATGATATGGGGGGGGTTGATATTAAAAAAATTAAAAATCGAATTGAAAATGAGTGGGCGGGTTGAATGAAATTGGAGAAGCATGGGAATGTGGAGCAGACAGGGTAAGGGATAAGCGTTGAGCAGAAGGCGTGGAGAGATGTGTGGAGCGAGCACTGGATTGTTGTGTGATGCCGTGGGCAGAGAGGAGCCCGTGTGGGAAGGCGGAGTGTATGTGGGAGGTCGGTTCAAATTGCAGAGAGGAAGCTGTAGTGTAGTGAATGCAGATAGGTGTGATGAATGACGAATAGCGCAAGGTTGGCCGGTGTTGATAGCGCAGAGGGGACGTGTGTGGAGCGATAAGGGAGAGGCGTAGGGGAGGGTGGACACAGGAAGGGGAGGATGGATGTGGAGGGGAGTGGGATGTAAGTCGAAGTTGCAGGCAGGGGGTTCGATGTGAGAGGCCGCAAAAGAGGATGCAGTTGTTAGTTGGGAGCGCGGTTGTAAGGTGAGATGCTATGAAGCGATAAGGGGTATAGCAGGTTTGTAGGGTGGAGTAATGGGATGGTGGGTTGCCGGGTTAGAGAGTGAGATGCGTGGAGGGCGTTAGATTGAGTGTAGAGAGGGTCGAGGTGTAGAGGGGAAGTGTATGCAATGCTGTGGGTTGCAGAGGTAAGGGAAGGCCGAAAGGCCAATATGCAAAGGAATTATTATTATTTTTATTTATTTTTTATATAAGAACAACAGAGAGGAGACTCACTTTAAAACAACAGCAGAGAAATTCAGTGCACAAGCTCAGAAATTTCACGAAATATAGCAGCAGTAGAATACTTTCTTCTTTCAAATATAGAGCAGAATTTTTCTGGAACTTATAGCAGTAAAAAATCCAGAATTTTGCAGGAATCTTCGAATGAAAAACTCAGAAATTATTTTTCATTAAAACCAGAAACCTCTTCAGAAATTCAATTTAAACAATTTTTCTAACAGCTCTCCAAAATGCAAAATTTAATGGGCAAAAATTGCAGAGAAAAATAGAATGAAAACCTTCAGATGGGCAGTGCTGTCTTCTTCAAAACCAATGCCGGAATGCTGCCAATTTCTGAATGCTGCTCCTTCTCCAAAAAAACTTTCTGAATGGCGGCAAAAACACTGCTGCAGAAACTCTTAAGTGCTGCAAACATTATCAAGATTTTTGCAGATATACACAGGCCATAAACACAAATGGCTCACTCAATTTGGAGCAGGGCCAGCAATCACCCACTCTGATACCATGTTAAACACCATGTTGAAGCACAGACATGGTGTATGAGGAAGATAAACACACACACACAAGAGAACTCAACACAATGAAGGATAAGCGTGAGGCTTTCTCATTTTCCATTATACAAAGATGTACATTTATAGTACAATGGTGTGACTCTTGGTTTCACATTCCAAGGTCACTTGGACTCTATTGTGACTTTTTGCATTCCACACCTACCCATGTAGGATTAGGTGTTCCAACAATATATATTATAAATATTTCATATATATATATATATAAATATATAACCAAAGTTAAAATAAATGTACCGCGGTAAAAGTAAATTAACTCAAAGTTAAAATCTTAAAACATAATGCAGCTAAATAAAAAGCATTACAATAAAAAACTTTATGCATCCACTCCATGTTCCGTGGGGTTATAAAACTATGCCAAAGGTCTTTTCCTGATCCCCCTGGAATTGCTCTCATTGGTGAAGAGGAGGATGATGTCACCCACTCCGGCGGGTCATTGCACCTCTTTACTGCCCATACTTGCTACCCCTCGGAATGAAGCTGTTGTTCGTTAATTCAAATCACATGCGGTTGGTGCAAAATTTATTGTTGGTGGTTGCTGCGGATAAGTTTGTGGTTGCGTGAAGATCAGGACTGGAGATTGCCACCGCCTTTGCTGTCCTTCGATCACATCCGAAATTTATGTTGTCGTCCTTCAAACTTCCATCAACGTTTAATTCTCCGTCCTGCTGTTCTGTGCGGGCAGTTGGAATTAAATTCCAATAGCTACTGCTGCTGTTGGGTTGGTAGTCCATTAGAAATCTGATTTCCTCGTTGGAAGCATATAAAAATTAGTAGAGAATTTTGACAATTATTGGAAAAAGTGTTATTGAAAATTGCAATCAAAGAATTTTCCAACTGTGATGATCCTGAGGATGACCTTGTAAAATCCCACAGAAGACGACTATGAATTAAATACAACATAATCACATGTATACAGAAAGAGAAGATGACGAGTAATATGTGAATTACCTTTCAAGTTGTTATTATGTTCACAAGTGGCCCAAGGCTTGAAACTAAATGTGAAGAAAGTTTGGAAACCAAGGAAAGAGAAGAACCAAAATGGAACGCATGCAGTGAACGAAATGGCGAGGAACGCTGATGATAATGAGAAGAACGTTTGGGGTGAGGTTGCGCGAAGTTGAAAATCCCAATTTTGATGAACGCACGTGAGAGTATTCAAAAATAATACTATCTTTATAAAAGATATCAATATTTGAACATAATAGTGACTGGTTTCTAACCTGGCATAGTTTCAAACCAAATGTGTTTTTTTAAAGTTTATAGTTTCAAAACTAAAGGGTAGAATAGACTTACCTAGTTGTGAAAAGTTAAGGTTCTTTCTCTTATAAACAGGTCTTTGTCACTTTTAAATTGGATAATAATAATGATAATTTATTTTGTATTATTTTCAAAACTAAAAGTAACTAAAAGAATAGAATAGTCTTAGTACTCAAATCAGTGAAATTCCTCGTCCCATATACAAAAAAATCTCTATCACCTTTAAATTAGATAATAATAATAATAATTTACTTTCATATTTTTCATATTTAAAAAAAATAAAAAATAAAATAAAGAAAAATAAAACTTCCCATCCACATGGACATCTTTTAGTGGTTTTTTTATGGAGAAAATAGAGGGCCACAAACTAAAGCCATTCAACCAATCAATGGTTTGACTATGCAAGGCAACTCTATGAAAAAGAATTAGAGGTTGAGCCTCCTTCTAGGATCAACACATCTACAAAGTTTTTCACAGTACATGAGGTGGAGGCAGGAATTAAAAAGTTGAAAACAAGGAAGGCAAAGGACTTGGTTGAATTTAAGAAAAATATCTAAAGTGGGGAATGAACATTTTAAGACCCCACATCATGGAAATATTCAACATGTCATTCAGCAAGGATTCTTAAGGGATTGGACAACTAGTCTAGCAATTCCCCTTTTTAAAAGTGGGGACATTAATAATCCTTCCAAATATAAAACCATTGTGATCAATCCTTTGTTTGCAAAGCTTTTCAGTGGCATGGTGGAAAATATAATCAGTAAGTAGGCAGAAGTAAAAGAAAAGAGGGCAAAAGGGCAAGTAGGTTTTAGGCCTAAGCATTCTACAGTAGATCATGGTATCACGCTGAGACACATTGTTGAAAAGGTTTGGGGAGCAAAGAAGAAGTATTTTTCTGTTTTGTTGACTTCAAAAAGGCATTTGATACAGTCCCCAGAGATAAGTTGTGGTGTAGATTGGAAGAACTTGAATTTCCTATAGAGTTGTTGTCCATAGGCTTTATGAAGATGTGAAAGTCAAAATTAGAACTTCAGCAGGCATTTCAGAAAGTTTTAGAAGTGACATTGGAGTCAAGAAAGGTTGCCCTTTATCAATCCCCTACCCTTTTTTGTTTATATATTGACAAACTGGAAGAGTGGCTAAATTTGCAAGGTGGGGATGGTGTTCGATTGGGGGAGTTCGTGATAAAACTTCTTCTATATGTCGATGATCTTGTGCTAGTTGCTAAATCGACCTATGGATTGCAAATGTACCTATATTCCCTTGAGCATTTTTGTAAAGTAGTGGGGATGCAAGTCAATACAGTAAGACCAAAATACTGATTTTCTGTAATAAAAGGAAGCAAATGCAGCATATGTTCTTCTTTGAAGGCAACATTCTTGAAGAAGTAAATGAATACAAGTACCTCAGGATCGATTTCAACAACAAGGCTAATTCGGAGGATTGCATAAATAAAAGAATTTTAAGAGGGTGGAAAGCATTATATGCACTTCAAAATAGATGTAGAGAGGCAAAGTTATGGGATTGGAACACGATCAAAGTACTTTTTGGACTCCTAGTTTTTCTAGTGCTATTATATGGGTGTGAATTATGCGCAAGCAACATCTCTGTTTCAAAATTGAAACTAATTGAAAAAATTCAAAAACGCTTGATCATGAGCAAGTTCAAAATAAAAATTTCGGTTCCCTATGAGATCATGTTGAGATAATGTTGAGTGAAAGAGGAGCAGCTCCCATCGAAGCAATTGCCATGGTGCGTCTTATAAGGTATCTAAAAATAATTGAGAAAATAAGAGGAGGTAGATGGCCGAAAGTTATCTTCAATGAAGATATGAGTGAAAGAAAGAAATCATGAATGAGACAAAACAACAAATGGATGCAAAAATGGAATATTTACCTCAATGCATGTCCAAGAAATAGCAAAGAGTTCAAGAATTTTGTGTTGGAGAAGTTCTATAAGGGTATATGGGGAAAAGAGTTGGGTAGAAAGAAAAAGTATTATGTTCAGGAATTTAACCCCACTTGTGATCTCCAAGAAAAAAATACATTGGAGCTAGCATTCCATGGACAGAAAAGGTTCTTATTGCTCAATTAAGAACTAACTCACATCAACTTCTTGGGAAGAAAGGGTATGTATTTTTAGCATCAATTCCGTGACATTGTTTTTTTCAGTGAGGGCACTGTTAGAAGGTTGGGCCAGGTTATCATCAATTTGAGTAAGAAAAAGATTGAATTGCAGAAGGCAAAAAAAGAAGAAGCTGATAATCTCATAAACTATTTTTAATCTCATAAAAGTTAAAATATCACTCATTCGTTATTAAATCGATTAACGTGATCATAGTTTCAGTTTATCGGAGGGCGACGTTACTTTGTCAATGAAGCTACATTGTCTACGAATGACACAATTTACAATGAAGTTGTCTACCCAGCATGTGGAATAGCTCGGACGGCAGTTTTTTGCCAGAATCCGGTAAACTAAAATTCAAAAAATCAGGTAGTTGGAGTGTTTGGAATCCATTTTTTATAGTGGAAATGGATTCAACACTATCAAAAACCCTTAAGGCACTCAAAATACTAAAATTTAACAACTGTAAACAAGATTGTGACCAAATCTTTACCAATTTTTTTCAAAATGTTTGCCAAATTCTAAGCCATTCCACTGCTTTTTTAGATTACCTGATTTAATCCAATGACTCAGCCTTCACCGGTCAACGTGAACGTCCCATAGAACGCTATTGCGTAGTAGTGTCCTTTCTTTAGAGTACAGGTGGCACCTTATGCAATCCAGGTCAGTGTGTGTCTAACATTTAACGTAACGTGGAGAGCCCATGGGCACTTGCTAAGGTGAAGATACCGTCATGGCTCTGGATCTTCAGTCGTCAAAGTGAACAAAACAGGCAGGTAGTTCATCCATGCCAGTGCATAATTCATAAGAATAAAGGTGAGCGCCCAGGGGTATTTCCGCATTCCTTGGTTGGTATAAGTATTCTATCACATGATAATATATCTCAATAAAAATTAAATAATGGCTAGTGGATTGGAATATTTAACTTTTATGAAACATACTAAAAGGTTGAGATTTATTTATAAAAATTAAATAAGGGCTAGTGGATTGGAATATTTAACTTCTATGAAACATATTAAAAGGTTGAGATTTATTTTTAAAATTGTTATGTTTTTTATTTTTTATTTTTTAATAAAATTATCATATAAATAAGTAATATATGAAGTGATTTAATGAGAATATGATATTGATAAATTATGATAGTTTAAAAAAATTTATTCACAAATTAAGATTACTTTTAATAAGTTGGAGATAAATTTTCATGAATAAAATCTTTTAATTTTTTAATTTTTATTTTTTTTAATAGATATGTAATATTTAACTTATATATTGATTTTTTTATAATTATTAATAATAATAATTTAAAATAATATTATAATTTAATTGATTGTGGTGATAAGTATGTCTATTTTGGAAATATGACTCAGAGTTTTAATTCAATTATCAATAATTAATTATTAGGTGGATGGTAGGGAGTTAACTCTAGAATATTCCTAGTATTGTATACAAATTAAAGGTTGAAATTTATCTCCAAATTAATTATGTTATTTTTCCTTCTTAATTAAATTGATTAATTAAAAAAAATTGAGTTTTCAGAGCACTGGATCTATGCATTCAAAGACATATTTTAAACAACAAAAAATCACAATATTACTTAGAATTGTATTCCAAATTATGGTTAAAATGCTATATCTTCAATTAATTTGACTTTACCATCTTTTCCATATATATGTTTAATTTAAATATGATTTTTTTTTTAATATTAATAATAATATTAATTTAAAATAAAGTTATGTTTTAATTAGTTTTTGTGATTTTTTATATTTTAGTAAAATAAAATATACTTTTAATGTTTAAAAACCGAGATATATATATATATATATATATATATATATATATATGCTACCTAATTAATAGTAATAAGTATAATAGTTGTAAATAGCTTGAGTTGTGTTAGATTTTTAACTTTTATTGATTAGAAAGGATATTTGATTAAATATGTGGTATATTGAGATAAATATTTTTATATTATTATTCTTGTAAATATATCCTATATAATGTAATGAAATTTATAAATATTAATATTTCTAAAATTTCTTTATATTTTTTCCCGAGAAAAAATCGAATTTTTTATTAAACATACACAAAAAGTTACATTATATATGCCGTAGCATTCCATATGAGAGAAACGCCCTATAAAGCAGGGCAAAGGCATCAATAGAAACCACTTTTACAGTTTTCCAGAAACACTGGACTTATCTTTTTTGCTTTTTTTTCTTTTGAACTTTTTTCCAGCCGTCGAGTGAAGGAGCAGAGTGTACGATGACCAACTCCATGTTAGGAGAGAGTTGGACGTCTTTTTAGGAATCTAAGCTATCAGAGACATGTGCATGTTTAGTGCCCGAGACGCCCTGTTCACCATTCTGCACATCTAGTTGGAGGACTGCATTTGAAGACGGAGATGTCTTCCCCTTGGTTTCCACTTTGTCTTCCATGTTTCCTTCATCCTTCTCTTGTGCATCTTGCTGATTTTCTTACTAATTTTATGTTTCTGTTTGCCTGTTTTTTGCTTCCATGTATTTTTCCTCGTCATCTGCCTGTGGTACATCTGGGAACTGCCATCCATTCTTCTTTTTTGGCTTCTTGGTTGGTTTTTTCTTGGAAAGTGGACAAGAACCCTGTAGGTGCCCAGTTTGGTGACACATCCTACAAGAAATGTTGTACTTTCGAAGTCTAATGTTTGAAACCATTTGAGGTCTTTCTCGATAAGGTTGATGCACTAAGGCAGACCCTTACTTAGATCCCTCTCCACACATATACGTGCGAAGGTGAATATCCCCATGTCCATTCCTTCGCAATCCAACGTTATGAAACTTCTGAAAGTGTTCCCAATGTTTTCTCATACATGGTGGTGCCAGAATGGGAGCGACAGATTGTGTAATCTCACCCAAACAGGCATTTTTGATACCACCATAGTGTTTGCATCAAAACCAGGGAACCATGGAGTTATAGAGAGCCCTGCCCTGCCCCAAAACCATGGTCCCTCAATAGTTACCAAACTATAGTCCTCTACTGTGTCAAAATGAACCACGAAGAAACCTTTTGCACAAAGGAATATATCGCAATTCTGAGTCCAGTTTTGGTATATCCAAGCATGTATTTCTTCAAGGTTTGGCCAATATCCATTGAAGCGACATATAACTGCTTTTGTTAGCAGGGCATTAAACAACCCAGTGACCTCTGGTATTTCAAATGCCAAGTCTGGGTTGTCCTCTGTTTTTTCTACTATGTATGTTCCTAGCATTGACAAGTCTCGATTTTGTTTTTTCCCCTGTGTGGGGGCCTTTCCTTGTAGTATATCCTTGAAGGAAGGCATTCATTTTCTGGTTGTTGTTGTTTTAGTGGCTGATGTTGTTCCTGGAATGCCCCCTCTTAAGTCTTAGGTTCAGGATAACAGTATAGTTTTCCTGAATTTGATATTCTTTTAGTTTTTTTATTTCCTGTAATATTCTGCCTAAGGAAATGAGGCTTTGTTTGTGAGCCGGAATATCAGTGATGCTCTGTATTTGATCTTTCAGCACAGAGGTCAACTCATCTCCCCGCACCCAGAGAATGAAGGACTTCCCATCAATGGATTTGAGGAATATCTGGTAGTGAGGCTGCTTTGTATAACACAACACGCCCAACCCACAGCAATTTTTATTTGTGCCTGTCCCCCACGAGAGTGGACGCTCATTGGGGTTCAAAACAGGGCCTTTGAGAGAAGGTTCGACCGCCAAAGTATGCAGCAATAGTAATTTATGCCCTGCCCCCCAAACCGCCCTCCCCTCCCCTCCCCTCCCCTCCCTAAGAAAACGAGCATTGAAATTATTGATTGAAAGTATGAAAACAGAGGACATAGATTTATGAAACAAACCTAGGCTTCAGTAAGCCAGACCACAATGGTAGAGAGAGACGACGTCGATGCAATGGATCCCAAACATTGTTGTGGTTCGAGAATCAAGGCTAACAAGCCTCCTGCCTTCATGCCTGATTGACCACAGACCGAGTAAGAGGAGAAAATGCCGCCACAAGAGATGCTCGAGAGCAGCAACCCCGGTTTGTGAAAGCTAAAAAAGCCCGCTCTGCATCCCATGTAGGCCGTCGTAATCGCAATAAGCACCTAGTCCTCAAGTATTGTAAATAACCAGACGTTCTAAGCTCATCAATGTGAGGGTAGTAAAGTCATAAGCGAACAACCAACCCCTTTCTGATCACGCCGTCCCATGGGAGACCCTTCCAACCCTTCTATTACAGTCTGCATGGGCATAAATCATTTTTGGGGGCAAACAGAAGGGAGCACTAAAATAAGGGCACAAGGTTTTGGACTCCATATCCACCACCGCCCCTCCCATGGCCATCGATAAGTAATCATTCTGCTCCCACAAGATGTGGTTGCCATTGTTCCCTGTACAGGATCTAGAACCTTCACTCAGGCCATCCCAGATTTTGTTTGCTGCCTCCACGCCAAGAAACCCTAGACCAGAGGATTTGCAGCCGCTTCACTCCATCTTCTCTTCCCCTCCTTTTCCTCTCGTCTTCTTCCAGCTTCCAAAATTTATTTATATAAATCAAAATGTTTTTAATTTTTACTTTAAATTATGATAATTATATTTTAGTGCCAATTGAGAATTAGAAAATCTATTTTTGGTATATTGAGATAGTGTTGTACATTACTCCCAAAACATATATATAACTTTTTAAATATTTATATATAATTTAAATATTAATTTTCCAGGAAAATTTAAATAATCATTCAAGAATATCGTTTATAAAATTTGATGTTAAAAATGAAAAGTATTATAATTATGACAAGTGTCTAAAACATTTGACATTTCTTTGTGAAATATTTGGCATTTCGTGTTAACGCTATATTCATTACGAGAGACCAATGAGGCTTTTTAGTGACTATAGAGAGTGACACTATATCAAATAAAAGAAAAAAAGGACAACTAGATTATTAATAATTAATTTATAATAATAATGTTATTAATCTTTTTAAATAATTTTAAATACTACCAAATAAGTGTTTTCTAGTATTAATAATTAGTTATATTGGATTTTTTTTATAATGAGTTATTAATAGACATAATGATGCTATAATTATTATATTTTGAAAGTAATGTTGAGAGAATTGTTTAATTATAAAAAATAAATATTTTATTTTCAAATGATTTGGTATCATTATTTATTATTTATTATTCATGAATAAAGGTATATCATTTTTATTGTAGTATTTTTTCAGGTAGAACTTAGCTTACAACTTTTATTGAAGATTTATTGTCTCATCTTTATCGTTGGCAATGTTATAATTGGAAAGGAGAACGGGATAGAGTGGTTCAAAATGATTAAACAAACTTTTATTGTTAAAGATTTGTGGGATGTCATCTCTGAAGAAGAGGATGATAGTGGTAAATGAGAGGATGATAGTGAACCTAATAAACCAACGTGAGACAAGGAGCTACCCATATTAAGGAAGAAATGAAATAAAGCATATGCCTTGATTTCCATGATAGTGAGTGAAGAGGCCATTCATCATATTGTTTCAATTAAAGATTCTTATGGTGCTCTAAATAATTTAAAGGACTTGTAAACTTGTAATAGCCTTACTATGAACCACATATGTAGTGATAAATATTTTTACTAGGCTAGTGAACTAGGATGTTGGTCCTGTGTGCCCACGTATATGAGTTTTCAAGCTAGAATACCTATGTGGTTTTAGGCGAAAGAGCCTATGCATGGAAATTCTAATAATCATAAATAAAAAATTATATGTAATAAAACAAAAAGATAATAAAGCCATTTTTGCAAACCAAGCTATTGTTGAATTGTGTAGCTCGAGAGGTATTTCGCAAAACCCTAGTATTTGGGTTTGTGTCAATTTGCACCACAAAATGATATGTGGGCAAAAAACCCAATCAAAGGGGTTTTAGACCCAAGAAAGGGTTTATAATAAAAAAATAAAATTAAAATGGAAAATTAATTCCTATGTCTAGAGGAAAAAAACCCTAAGATCTAGAGGGTTCCTAAGAGGATAAGGAAGATCTATTCTAAGGAGATTAATCGAAGAGGATCTCATTTGGTCGTAGGGTTGTTGGAGATGTAGTGAAGGAAAGGTCGAGATAGTAGGATGAGTAGGCCTACTAGAGAAAGCCAGATATAATCCATCCAAGTGCAATGAATTTCTCAAGAAGGTAAGGAAGAATTCTCAAGGAAAGCTGCAACTAGGAAGAGGGTTTCTATCTAAGTATGTTTTTTATTATGGAGATATTCTTCAACCCTATCAGTTGTTTATTCTTTGAATATTCGTTGAAATGAGGGTAGGGTTTTAAGAACTCTAGTCAAGGAAAAATAATAACCAAGGTAATGGGACATGTATTCCAAGCTGAATGTTGGGCAAAACATCCTAGTGGGGGTGTTAATTTGGTTTATTATGGCTAAATGAAATTGGAAAAGGCAATGACAAAGGATTTGGAAATGAATGTGGCGAAGGGTTTAAAATGGAATGTGGCATTAATTCACATTTTTCTTCAAATAATAAAAATTAGGATAAAAGGAAGGTGTCTCCAATAGGTTCTTCAAAATTTTCAAGTGACTCACCTATGGTTTTTTCAACCTCACAGTCATTGAAGAAGAGTGAAGGGTGACTGTGTGGGTATGTGGGGGTTTTTGGTAAACATTTTCCTTGGTTTTCCCTACTCCTATGAGGCATGAAATTCAAATTGTTTTTTTTATTTTTCAATATTTTGGAACTGAATGTAAAAGAAAAGAAGGAAATAATGCTAAAGCAGAATCAAAACATCTACTTAGACGCCTCCTCGGAAACGATGCCAAAAAGTGGTTGGTCCTAGTATTGCACCAAGAATGTTGCAACTCTCAGAGGCTACTCACATTTACTTTATCAACCCAGTGTTTGTAGAAACTTCAAGGTGATATTGCAATATGCACAACTGATAAATTCTACTCATGTCATCCTCTACTCAGATCTAGGATGAGGTGCTACTGCTAGGGCTACTTTTGGGAAGGGAAGTCTGTCACAATTCTGAATGAAAGCTAAGATTGAAAATAACCATGACCATTACTCTATCAACAAGAAAATAAAATATTATATATCATCATGATTCATATATATATCTACAAGAAAGAGAAATCCACACTTAATCTAATGCAAGAAAGGAAGTTAAACTAAGTGAAATTCATGATTTAAATTGCTGAATTGAACTTAGAGAAAGGGAAACTAATATAGGCACACATGATGAACCAAATGACAGATTGAACTCTACCTATCTCATGTTTGATTGTTATGCTTAACAATGCATCTATCAATGATCTAACTACACTTTTAAATAAATCTATTTTGCAGCAAAAGAAGGAGGTGTTGAGGTGACATAAGAGGGTCTTTTAATCATGGTTTTAGAGGCTATTCTAGGTCTAGATGAGGTGGAAGAGATGTTTTGGGCTGAAGAATTAACTATTTGGCGCTGCTACAGGATGTCCTAAAACACTACAGGAAACAAGTCGAGGGTAGTTTGAGGCTAGAACTGGTGAGGAAAGGGGTAAGAGAGGTGGAATGAAGGTGGATTTAGGTGGATGAAGGGTAGAAAACCCCTTTTTCAAGCTCCTAACTTCCCTTAAATCTTGTCTTGCACCTACAAATTGGCTCTCTGAAAGCTGTGGTGGAGATTTCCAAAAAACAGGGCAAAAGATGACTTGGTTGGAACTTGGTTGATGAGGGGTGAAGACTAAAGCTAATGGTGGTTGGGAAGCCCTCCTCTACTGATTTATTCAAATATGTGAGAAAAATACTTGTTCATGCATTCATCATTGACAAATATATCATGAAAACGGTGGAAAACATAAGTTGAATTTAAATAAACCTACCTATGTACTTGAAACATAAATCTACCTCTGCATCTACAACATCTCCATGATAAGAAAAGTAACCTATCTAAATTTTCCAAGAAATCATAAACTAAAATCAATTTTGGGCCTATGGGGAATATCTACCCTCCTTAAGCTCCAATGGAAGAGGTGAGAGAGAGAGGCTTTAACACGCAATTTTGAGATATTATATGCTACTACAACATGAAATGTAAAGAGACTAACTACAACAACATCAAATGTAAAGAAACAACTACAAAAATGTGAAATGTAAAGAAACTAACAAAAAAAACATGAAATGTAAGGAAAATAACTACAACAACATAAAATGTAAACACAAGTACATAAGAGAGACTGAGGCCAATGGATTGGGACCTAACCCACAAGCTCATCTCCCTGAAACTAACTCAGTGGAGAATAAACGAAATACTCATTTTATTTTATTACAAGAGCTAAGAGTTCTCTAAATACATCCAAAAATCGAATCCTAGTGAGCTCTTGTGTTGCCCTATTTATCCTAAAGGGTAGCTACCAAAAACTCCCTAAAAATAGGTGGGTTGTCTCCTTCGAACTCAAGAGAAGTGGAGCTTGGCTCCCCTTGATATTTCACTTGCTTGGATGTCTCTGATTTTGAGTCGTTGGAGGAGAATATTGAGGATATATTTTCTGCATTTAGGAGTTAAGGAGGTGGTCAAACCTCCTATAAAAACTCCTTCTTGTCTACTCTAAGCCCTAATTGTCCAGTCTTCCTAAAAAATGGCATATTATCCTGAATTCCCTTAATTTAAACCAAATTATGCCTTCAAATCATGAAAACCCTTAATGAACCATCTACGCTAAGAAACATATGACAATAATGCAATTAAATGTGAGAAATAGAGAATCATTAGGCTAAAAAGGTGACAATTAACCCCTTAAAATGTACCTAATGATGGTGTTCATCACTCTTCATGGTGTGGGGAGCACTCCATTATGCCTTTCTCTATCTAAGACTGGAAAGTGACTACAACCAATAAAACTCAATTAGAAGAGCTATCAGTGAGCCCATTCATCTCCAAGTACCCCATTAACTACATTTTTACATGCTAAAACCAATGTTGATCCTAGAAACTTACTCCCTTTCTTGCATGAGACTAGGCGCCATGACCCCCACGCCAGGCTCCCGTGTCCTTAATCCTTTGGGATCCTTTTCTATGTGACCATGGTGGTCACCATCCCCTTAGCATAGAAAGGACTCATTGGGAGATTGGGGGTTTGGGACATTTCTCTACATGCCAATGATTTCTTCCCAAATAGACAAGATGGGATGGGTCCGATGTCAATATAGGGTTTGAGGATTCATGAAATTTCACCTTTGTACTCCAACAACAAGGCTTTAATTCTTGAGAGTCTAAAAGAAAACTTTAACAAGTGAAAAAAAACCAACACCACCTACTGGTACTAACCTAACGAGGCCCAAATACCTTATTTCCCAAGAGTCCCAAAGACAAATTTTACATAGGAAAGCACACAACCACCACCTCTTGGTGCTGCCCCAAAGAATTTTCCACCTCATCAAATGACATCACTACCACCTCATGCTGACATCATCTAAGCCATGTGTCATCTCCTAGTGCTACCACATTTCATCCATAAATAGGCCACTTAGACATCTAAATTACCAAAAAATTCCTACCACAAGTCACTTTCCTGAGTTGCCACGTTAGCTACCACATTTATGGTAAATGGAAGAAATCCACATGTACTTTTTTTATTGGTCCATGCCATCCTATATTCTCATCACTTTTACAAAAGAGGGGTCTGAGGTTCCCATGTTTTGTGTTGATTTCCTTAATAAAAATTTGGTTTGGAGTGAGATTTTAACATTAAGTGCCATGCGGTGAACACAAATTTATCCCTCTTTATCCATCTATTGGCCCTTTCATTAAACAAACATATTCCATTTCTAGTCTCCTAGGGTGAGTCATGAAATATTAACAACAACTACCAGATTCATTCCCATGTCTCGTGCCCTGTTTACCTTGCCTCACTCTATAACCTCGGTGTGATCCAAATATGCCATTCCTTAAACCTTCCAAGGATATACCTGAATATTGACAATAGGAAATAGGAGTGTGTTTTGTATCTAGAGATCTATTAGGCTTGCTGCCAAATTGTGCCATGCCTTGGTGTACTCGGGGTGGGACATGAAACTTTACAACAATCGACGAGAAAAGGTTTTGAATTGACCTCTGTCTATCTCAAGACTATTTGTTATGGGATTCTATACTCTAATAATAAAGGGAACAAGGCGCAATTTTTTTACATTATACACCGTGAATCTGACATTCCTCCTAAAATTTTCAATTTGATATTCAAAGATATTTGTTGACAAACCCAAGGTTGTGTAGATCCTTGAGGCCTGAAACCCTACCAAAGCTTCAACTGGCCATAACTCATCCATTCTTTGGATCTTTTCAAACTTCCATATATCATTGGAGAGGTATTATCAAGGCCTATCCAATTGTACCATTTTTAGGAACATCTGTTAAGACATAAATGCCTATGATCACCTCCATTTAGTTCTTTGACCAAGGATCCAACTCCATCTGGAGAAGAAACACACTTCATCACTTCATACTCAATTAATTACACATCAAAATTCGAAAACTTACATTGACATGGTCATATGATCCATGCACTAAGGTTGATATCATTGCACAAAGGTTGACATCAATGCCAACTTAGTCCCTTCTACCAACACAATAATTCCAATAATCACCCCTTTTTCATTCATGGTAACTCATCACTAATGGAAACCCATCACATGGTTGAGGGAAATCTCCCACAAGCATAGGATGTGATGTCACTCTCCCGCAATCATAGACTTTATGCACTCTCTCCCCACTCGACATCAATGGAAACGGGATACATTCATCTCTCTCCTTTTGTGCACTATTATTATGAGAAACCAAAGTTTGCTTACTCTCTTCTTTTCAAACTTATATTTCTCCTCAATGGATGATATATCTCTGATGAGGCACTTGAATGCTTCCATTATATCCAATCTATAATCACTATGATTTGTAATATTTTCCAAAGACACCTGCAAAGAAATAATTCGTAGACAATCCCACCAATATTATATTTTTCCATTTACTTCTCCAAGGAAGACACACTTTCTCTCTCTAACATCAATGCCATGGGATCACTTCTTGCAATCAAGAACATATGTCCTTGTGGCTACTTGTAGTTGCTAATATTTTATAGATTTTTGGATATATTTTACATAATCCCCCCAAAAATATTCTATTTATTTTAAATATTCATCTATTTTTTGACATTTTAAGGCTACTAAAATTTATTGTGATGACCAATGGCTATCCACTCCTACTTTCCAATGAATTTTTGTATCAATCAAAACTACAAATGGTACTACTGTTGCTACAAATTCAAATTGTTAATGATGCAATTTTTGCTTATTGTTCCACTGTTATTACTACTTGATTGACATCGTGCATTCCTACTGAGTCTACTAGCCATCATCTTCCCCTAATTCCAACTACTTCAAATAGGGGCAACCTCATAATTAAAACCAATTGTACCAATGGCTTGATACCAATTGGATAATGGTCCATTAAAATTCCCAATGGCTTGTTACCAATTGATAACCAAGCAACATGCGGAGCAAACCACTTATTTACATGAACTCATGACTACTAGGTATAATTATATATACTACTTAAATGAAATAAGAGTATTTCATATAATATATGTATACCTTTCATTTTCTAAGCAATGTTCTCTTCCTATGAAAAAAGGATGATTCCCTTTACTATTGAATCTGCAACTCCACTTGAGTTTATGCACTCTTCTTCTCTTTGATCTCTTGCAATATTATTTCTTTCCATCTACAGGAGGGTTGATCCCATGGACACGATTTTTATCTCATGACCTTTTAATCTCTCCACTCTTCTGATGCAGCTCATCTTTGTCATGCAACATGAAATTTTGTTGTGTACTCGTGGTAAGACTCTGTTGATTGCATTTTTTTTCTCTCATAGTGTTTTTATAAAAATATAAATGAATTAATTTTTGTAACAACAAATGGACTCAAATTTACCTCTAACATACATATGCACCTCTTTGTGTATTTCTTCTTGATGTTTTCATCTAACTTTGGCTCCACTTGAATCCATCCTCTTCTTTTCAATGAAGATAAATTGTGCATCTACTCCCCCTGAGTAAATTATCCTCCTTTTTTTCCATATCTTTTTCATTCGAGTCCTGATGGGGGAAGCTCCTACCGTCATCGTATTTAGCCTTCTTTGGGTTTAATCTTGGCTACATAGAGATAAAATGCATTTTTCCTCAATTTATTTCCTCACCTGAATCTTCTTACTTCCTTTTTACTTGATTGGAAATGAAGAATTGTTCAAGCTACTATTTATTTTTATCATGTGATGTATAATAATATTGCAACTGATAGCTACAAAGGGGTACACCATGGAAATATTAGGGTCATATAGGTATTAATTCTATCATGATTTTTATTAGGTTAAAATTCACATCTTTGTTAATTTATTTCACCTCTCATCAGGTTGCCTCTACACTAAGAACTGAAATCGAACTCATCTTCCTCTTCCATTTTATTTATTATCACCTTGGATGGTCAAGTTTATTGTCTTTGTTGCATGCTCTACGAGATAGGTATTTTCTTCTCATATCAATATTTTATTTCCTTGTGCATAATATTGCCACAATTGTAGCATTAAAAAATATACAAGAATGGAGAAAAAGGATTGTGATTCCTAGTACCATTCTCACCAAGTCTTCTATTGATGCTACTATATTCTTTCTTTGGAATCCTATGCATTCTTGTGTCGCTTATATCCAACATACTCTGTTTTATTACATGCCATATACTTTCCATGGATTCATTTCCATAATTATAGCAAAAAAAAAAAAACCTGAAAGAGATTTTGATACATGAAGATACTTTGTATTTAAGGTCCTTTTCCTTGAGTTGGAAAGGACATTTATTGGTTCTTCATTTGCTTTCCATTGTTTTTTGAATTGATTCCCTAGATATTTCTTTGTTGTTGCTAATTCTTGAGGTTGTCATTTTACTATCCTTTGTTTTTGTTTATTATTTTGTTTTTGTTGTTTCCTTCGATGTTGTTGCTATCCAAAAATTTCATTACCTTCATTAATGTTGGATCCTTTAACTACATAAGCATGAATAGATGATTCTTTCCCTTCTGCTTTCTTAGAGCCTTATTCCTTTTTATATCCAAGCCTAGTCTTGATGAGACGAGACCTCTCACCGATGAGGATGTCATCCAATGCCTTTGTACTCTTCTCAAGCTTATGATATTGATATATTTGCTTATTAGACTTTTCTAAGTCGAGTTTCAATGAGATTACTTCATATTCTAGTATCTCACAATAAGCTTCTCTCTTTTTTAGTAAATTTTTCAACATATCATTAAGCTTTTTGGCTTCTCCTTATTGAGAATTTAGATCAACAATTGTTATGCTCAACTCATCATTTTGAAACTCATATTCTTGAAACTGGTCCTTTTTATTTTGGATTCCTTATGCAAGATCCTTTATCTCTCCTAGAGCAGAGATGAGATTATTTGTGAAATATATCTTCTCATCTAAATATTCTTTTTCTCTGATAGAAGTACTAATAGATCCAGAACTAACATCTATTTTTATATCAACCCTTTCTTCATCGCTATAAGGGATGCATTCATTTTATTCTACAAATGAACACTCATAGGATATTTTCTTATTTTCGTCATGGAGTGTTCTTTCCTCTTCTTTAGATATATCCTCATATTCTATTGATACAAATGTTGGTGTTCCTTCACAACTACTAGATGTATGAATATATATATTATCAGAGGTTTCATATGAATATCTAGTTGATCAATGAAATGTTTATGTACATTTGAAACAAAGCAATAGCTTGCCTATAGTATTCATCTCCTTTGTATCTTCTTCTTCATCTCTTGAGTGAAGAGAAACAACTTGCACATCTGGGGGAAGATCTCTAATCTTTTAAGCATCTTTTATCTAAGGTGATTTCCTCTTCTTTATTCTCTTCTCTTTATCTCCATAATCAAGACTTCTTACAAGAGTATATTCGTTAAAATCTAATTCACTATAAGAGAAACACAGATCTTCAATATTTGTTGGTGTTTGCTGACCTTCTCCATATTCTCATTGTAACTTTTATATCATTTCTTTAGCATACTTGCAATGCCTCACCTTATATAAATATAGCTTTGGTATCCATTTCTAGATAATTTTCTTTGCTTCTATATTGTATTCATTATGTACTCCATATTCTACAAAACCAAACATCTAAATCAACATCCGTTAAGTATGATTCCATTCTAACATTTGAGAGAATATACTATGCTCCATTAAAAAATGGTACTCCATATAGTGTTAGCCAAAATTGATTAACCATGATTCCTTTTGATCTACCTTCAAGAAGTTAATTCATTCCTAAAAGAACCTCCTCGGATACCAATTGTTGGAAACTATTTTAATACTAAACACAGGAGTGAATCAATATTAAGGCTAATTTAAATAATCATTGCCACATTATAATTTCATTTTCTTAGAAACCATTCATGTGAAAATTCCACAACATATTATGTAATTGAAAAATTAAAACACCACATGAACATCACAATAACACCATGAGAAACATACATATAAGAACACAAAGATTTAACATGGAACCCCATAAAGGGATAAAACCACAAATATATTTTTATCATGATGCAAATCCTATGCCACCACTAATATTACATCATATATTTTGGTGACCACTCACTCACATGAAGCACCAAATCCATTATTTTTTTTCTTGTACCCACTAGTATGAAGCACAAACTTCCTCTTTGTAAACCCCTAATCAACTTAAAAGGAGCACCAACTCCTTGATCTTTGCATGCACCAAATTGTAGGAGGCACCAACCACCCATTAGAGAAATTTTAAGGTCTAAAATGGGACTCCTAATGAATATTATAAAATAATAGTGAAAATACTAAAATAATATTAGATTATATCATCAAAATTTAGAGGGAAAAAAGACAAAACTACTTTTTCAACTTGTATTTTCAACTTATCTCCCTACGATTTTACTCAAATTTTGAGCAGGAGCACTCGTTGGATGTGGAATCAATTTCCCATATAAGTAGTACCCATTTTTCATACTTTTGTTGGACCCTACTACACGAAAAATGAGAAATACATGAAAAAATGTGATTGTAGTCATGTTTTTCATGTATTTCTCATTTTTGTGTAGAATGTTCATCGAAAGTATGCAACGTGTGTACTCCTTGGATGAGTAATTAAATTCCACATACAATGAGTTATTCCACTCTAAATTTGAGTAAAACCATAGGGAGATGAGTTGAAAAATTAGTTTTTATATTTTTGTTTTTTACATTTTACCTTTTTTACTCCAAAAATGGTGAATCATCCCCCACGGTTGAAATCATAATATTCAATCCTATTGGTTATTATAAAGTTGATTTTGGTTGTACATTTTTGTTTTGAAGCCCATTTTAGGCCTCAAAATTTATCTAATGAAGTTATTCCTCCAAAACCAACTTAGATGGAAGCACCAACTTTCTATTTTGTAGGCACCAATTTATTATCTATAAGGAATTCATTGATCTCTATTTTGGGTCCCTGATGCAGGGGCATTGGAGTTTAGTCAACAATGTGAAAGATTGTTCACATGTTGTGACTAGATGGGTCTAAAATTCATTCACTAATGGGTGAAAGTCAGTTTTTACTGAGAGGATTGGATTCCTCAATAAATTGTTAAAATATTTTATGTAATAGATAGGCTTGAACTAGTATATAGAGAGGTTGAACAATTTTATATTTTATTCAGCTTATTTAGATTCAGTTCATAGATTTTAGGAAGAAAATTTTCAATTAGGATTTTGTCTCAGCTTAGATAATTCGATCCTCAAAAGGAGGTCGATTTCATTGTAAAACAAAACTATAAAATGTAACCTCTGGAACAAAGGAATTTGGAATTTGACGTAGAATATTGGATTTGAGAGGGTTTTCCCTCTGATTAAATAAAATTGCAGAACTATTTGCTTATCTATGTTCTTGGAAATTTTCCTGGAGGTTTCACCTTCGAAATTCTATTGGATTTTTATAATTCTGTGTGTTCAATTGAATGCAACTTGAAATTGTATTAAGATCTGTGTGAAGAGGTTTTATTTCCTTCCGAAATTTCATTGATTATATATCTATGTTGAGTAGAATTGAGAGAAAACAGAGTATAATTGTATTCTGTGGGAAAGGACTCGGAGAAATAAAAGAACGTTGTTTCTTTGGTTACGGTCAGAAACCTGTTGCTTGCTTGGAGGTCAACATTTGAAATCAAACATGTTTATCGTTTACGCAGTAGAAACCAGTGAAGAATTTTGTGTATTAAGTGTGATTTAAACAGAGTTCGGGTGAGCAGTTCTGTGGAAAGAAACCACCGGTATCGCATAGCTATTGAGCCAAAGGCAGTTTTAAAATTTTGGAATACGAGCAAGTAATATTGTGACACATCACAATATCAATACTTCCTATTTCGCATAATTTTTGAGCGCTAAGGTTCTGTGGGTGAAGTAATGTGATTATCGTTCGATTTGGTTGATGATTGATCCGAAGGTTTTCAAATCAACAAGCTGCGTGGGAGCTAAGTAAGGTATGGATCAGTGTTTTAAGTTGATAAATGTTTGTTAATAGTTAAGGCCGAATATGTGGGCCCGAGATTATTGAAATGCTATTAAAATATGTTAAAATTTTATACTCCTAAAAATAAAAATCAATCACTCCAACGGTTTAAAGATCGTAATATTAAGGTTTGGATATCTGTTCCGAAGGTTTTGAAACATTAATTCATAGTATTTTAATACTATGTTCCGGAAATTTTCATCTCTATTTGAAAATCAAAGTATTATATTTCTGAGGGGTCTTAAACTTGGTTTTAATGAGCTTGAATGATTTCAAGGATTTATAATATTTTCAAAAGGTTAATATTTTCTAAAGGGACTTTAAAGGGACTTTTAATACTATTGTGGATTTCATTAATCAAATTTCATAAAATTGATGAATGAAACAAATCATAAGGAACCAGATCAAACTCCTCCAGAGTTAGAAACAATTGTAAGCAAGTTTGAAAGGCTCTCCTTAACGCCTACACCAACATAACCATATTTTTTGGTATCAGAGCAGACTTCGGAGAATTTATCAGATATTGAGTAGGCTTCCAAAAGCCAGAAGAAGAAATCCAGCATGGTTGTCTGCATTGGTAGAGATGCTGCTGGTAGAAGAAGAGGTAGGCCAGTTGCTAATGCAGAAGTATTGGAGACTATGCAGTAGATTCAAGCCAGATTGGAAGCAATTGAAGTAGGACATCCAATAGATCCTGAAGATGTCAGTGAACTTGAAGCTGAAGAAGAAGACGACAATATTGAGCTTACCCCTGATATGAAAATTTTTAAAATCAGTTTTAGGCTCTACATCCAGGCCTAGACTTGAAGTATCAGCTTTTGTAGGAGGATTGAATCCAGAAGAGTTGATAGACTGGATCAATGAGATGAATAAATGCTTTGATTATGAAGATATGGGTGAAGACAAGAGAGTTAAATTTTCAGTGACAAGGTTGAAAGGACATGCATCACTTTGGTGGGATGGAGTGCAAGCAGAGAGAAGGAGAGCTAGTAAACAACCAATCAAGAATTGGAACATAATGGTGGCAAAGCCGAGAGGTAATTTTTTGCCTAGTGATTATCAGCTTTCATTATTTAGAAAAATGCAGAATCTTAGACAACGATTAATGACAATGAAAGAGTACATAGAAGAGTTTTACAAAGTGAGCATAAGAGCTGGACAGATCCAGGACACAACAGAGAAGATTTCCAGGTACATAAATGGTGTCAGAATGAAGATCCAAGAGGAGATAAGTATATTGTCTCCTAAGACAGTAGAAGAGGCTTATCAAATGGCTTTAAAAGCTGAAGAAAAACTCCTGAGAAAGCAGTATGCCAAAGGAAGAGGTACTTTCCGAGGAAAGGGAAGTCAAGGTTGTAGAGGGAGATCTACAACACCAAGAGATGGAGCTAGCAACAGCTCACCTCAGCATGCACACACAGAAGGTGATGCAAGTGGCAGAAGGAGTTCCTACAGAGGAAGAGGAGGCAGAAGCAGAGGAAGAGAAGTGAGATGTTACAGATGTAACAAATTGGAACATAGAGCCAATGAGTGCCTAGAGAAAGAGAATGTGGGTACAAGCTAGAGAAATGCAATTATTGCTCAGGCTGGAGAAGAAGCAGCAAAGTTGCCTGAAACAGAGAGAGAAATTATTCCAAAGAAGAGATAATCTTTGGTTGTTAACAAGGTTTTGTTGAAACAAACAAAATAAATTTTTGAGCCAGCACAGAGGAAAACTTTGTTCAGAAGTGTATGCAAAGTTCAAGGGAAATGTTGTCAATTGGTAATTGATAGTGGTAGCGCAGAAAATTTGGTCTCTATAGAGGTGATAGAGAAGTTGAAATTGAAGACAAGGGAACATCCAACACTCTACAAGGTGTCATGGCTTCAAAAGGGACATCAGCTGATTGTGAAAGAATAGTGTGAAATAGAATTGCATATGGGCGGCTACAAAGATAAAATAATGTGTGATGTGATGCCCATGGATGTGTGTCACATACTGCTGGGTAGGCCTTGGCAGTATGATAGAGCAGCAGTGCATGATGGTAAGAGGAACAACTACAAGTTTTTCAAGGATGGTATGAATCAAATATTGTTACCTATGGAAGAAGGAGATGCATCAAGAAAAAATTATGATCCAAAGAATTTATTGTTGAGTGGAAAAGAATACTTGCAGTAGATTGAAGATGTAGAGGTAAATTTTGCTTTGGTTTGCAAACCTAAGGTAGTATCTAATTTTACAAAAATTTCTGATTTGCCAATTGAAATTCAAGAAATGTTGGACAATTATTGTGATATTATTGTGGCTGATTTGTTTGATGAATTACCACCTGTAAGAAGAATCAGCCATAAGATAGATTTGATCCCAAGATCAAATCTGCGAAACAAAGCATCTTACAGAATGAATCCTACAAAAAATGAAGAAATCAGAAAGCAAGTGCAGGAATTGGTTGACAAAGGTTTGATCAAAGAAAGTTTGATTCCTTATGCAGTACCTACAGTGTTGAGCCAGAAGAAAGATGGAGGTTGGAGAATGTGCACTGATTCAAGAGAAATCAACAAGATAAAAATCAGGTATAGATTTCCTTTGCCCAGAATTGAAGACTTAATGGACTGTTTGAGTGGAGTAAGATATTTTTCAAAACTAGATTTGAAAAGTGGGTATCATCAGATTAGGATAAGATAAGGTGATGAATGGAAAACAACCTTTAAAATAAATGAGGGATTGTATGAGTGGATGGTAATGCCCTTTGGTTTATCAAATGCACCTAGTACTTTTATGAGCCTCATGAATGAAGTATTAAAGGAATTTATTGGTAAATTTGCAATAGTATATCTGGATGATATATTAATTTACAGCAAAAAAAAGGAAGAGCACTGTAGGCATCTTAATTATGTCTTAAGGAATCTACATCAAGAGAAGTTACTGGTAAATTTAAAGAAATGTTCATTCATGAAAGAAGAATTGGTATATATGGGTTTTGTTGTTTCTGCTGAAGAGTTAAAGATGGATCCAGAGAAGGTAAAGGCAATTGTGGAGTGGCCTTCGCCAAAAAGTGTTTTTGAGGTAAGAAGTTTCCATGGACTTGCTAGTTTTTATAGAAAATTCATAAGGAATTTCAGCAAGATTAATGCACCTATCATTGAAACCATAAAGAAGGAAAAACAACCATTTAAATGGAATATCAGAAATAAATAAATTTTCGCTTTGAAACAAAATAACCGAGAAACTCCGTCTTAGTTTTGCCCGATTTAACAAACCATTTCAAGTGAAGTGTGATGCCAGTGGAGAAGCTATTGGAGCTGTCTTAAGTCAAGAAGATAGACTTGTAGCATATTTCAGTGAGAAGCTGAATGACACAAGGAGAAAGTACTCTTCTTATGACAAATATTTTTATGCAATAGTACAAGCATTGAAGAAGTGGAGGCATTAGTTAATGTCTAAAGAATTTGTACTATATTCAGATAATCATGCTTTACAATCTATTATGCAACAGCCTAAATTGAATCAAAAACATGCTAAATGGGTTGAATATCTTCAAAGTTTTAACTTTGTTTTGAAGCACACAAGTGGCCAAGCAAATAAGGTAACTGATGCCTTGAGTAGGAAGAACATTCTTGTTCAAGAAAGTCAAATTGAAGTGGTATGTTTTGATTTTCTTAAATAACTCTATAAAACAGATTTGGATTTCAAAGAAGCATTTGAAGCATGCTGTAATCCTGTTTTGATAGATAGAAGTCAGTGGTTAGATTATTTCTTGCAAGAGGGTTTATTGTTCAAAAGAAAACAATTGTGCATACCAAATTGTTCCATGGGGGAGAATTTAATCAAAGAGAAGCATAGTGGTGGACTTGTTGGAAATTTTGGTATTGATAAAACTTATAAGCAATTGAGTCATTTTTATTATTGGCCAAAGATGAGATCTGCAGTGGAAAAGTATGTGAAGAATTGTAAAGTTTGTTAGTACGCAAAGGGGAGAAGCCAGAATGCAGGTTTGTACATTCCATTTCCTATTCCAGACAGACCTTGGGATATAGTAAGTATGGATTTTGTTTTAGGATTGCCTAAGACACAAAGAGGGAATGATACAATTTATGTTGTTGTTGATAGATTTTCAAAGATGGCACATTTTATTCCATGTTATAAAACCAATGATGCTACTCATGTTGCCAATTTGTTTTTCAAAGAAATTGTTAGATTACATGGGTTGCCTAAAAGTATTGTTTCAGATACAGATACCAGGTTTGTTGGTCATTTTTGGAGGACATTGTGGAGGAAGATTGGTACTAAACTGAGTTTTAGCTCAGCTTATCACCCTCAGACTGATGGATAGACTGAAGTAGTGAACAGAAGTTTGGGTAATCTTTTGAGAAGTCTTGCAGGAGAACATCCAAAGCAATGGGATCATATTTTACCATAGGCAGAATATGCATACAATGATTCACCTAAAAAAAGTATAGGACAGAGTCCATTCCATATAGTTTATGGGATGCACCCAAGAGGAGTATCTGAATTGAGAAACTTGGGAAAATCAGATATGAGGAGTGCTGATGGAGAGGAGTTTGCTTCAGAGATACGAGCAATACATGAGCAGGTAAAGCAACAACATCAAGTACAAGAACAGAGAAGATTTGAGTAGAAGAGAAGTTAATTTTGAAGTTGGTGATTTAGTTTTGGCACACTTGAGGAAAGAAAGATTTCCAAAGAGACGGTATAACAAACTGAAATTCAAAAAGATAGGACCATGCAAGATATTGAGAAATTTTTCTGCAAATTCCTATGAAATCGAATTGCCTTCTGACATTGGAATATCTCCAATATTCAATGTTGTTGATTTGTACAGGTATGAAGATGGTGACACAGATGAAAGACTAGAAAACAGAGAGCAGATTGACTGGGTAAAAGAGTTACCTACAGCACAACCATTACAGCTAGAGATGATCTTAGACAAGAAAGTGTTCAAGAAAACCAGAGGACAAGAGTATTTCCAATACTTGGTCAAATGGAAGGATCAGCCAATTGAAGATGCTACTTGGATGACATAAGTTATGTTGTAGAAACTCGGTAGTTCTGTGGAGGAGCTCATGTACAGGAGCCCATGAAGAATTTTGTCCTCGGGATTCTGATGCAGGGGCATTGGAGGTTAGTCAGCAATGTGAAATATTGTTCACATGTTGTGGCTAGATGAGTTTAAAAATTCAATTACTGATGGGTCAAAGTCAGTTTTTACTGAGAGGGTTGAATCCCTCAAACAATTTGTTATCATTTATTTCTGTAATAAATTAGAGACTAGTATTTATGGGAGGTTGAACAAATTTATATTTTATTCAGCTTATTTAGATTCAGTTCATAGATTTTAGGGAGATATTTGGCAATTAGGATTTTGTCTCAATTTAGAGAATTAGATCCTAATTGAGGAGGTCGATGGTTATGTAAACACTATAAAAATGTAACCTATGTAACAGAGGAATTCGGAGTTGGCCGTAGAAGAATTGGTTTGAGAGGATTGGCCTTTGTTTTAATAAAATTACAGTGTTTCTTAAACTGTTGTTATGTTGGCAATCCTCGGAGGTTTTCACCTTCGAAATTCTATTGGATTTTTATAATTCTATGTGTTCAATTGAATGCAACTTGAAATTATATTAAGCTCTGTGTGAATAGGTTCTGTTTCCTTCCGAAATTTCATTGATTATATATGTATGCTGAGTAGAATTGAGAGAAAACATATTATAATTTTACTACGTGGGAAAGGACTCAGAGAAATCAAAGAACGTTGTTTCTTTGGTTACGATTGGAAACCTGTTGCTTGCTTGGAGGTCGAAATTTGAAATCAACCATTTTTATCATTTACGCAACAGAAAACAATGAAGAATTCTGTGTATTAAGTGCAATTTAAACAGAGTTTGGGTGAGGAGTTTTGTGGAAAGAAACCACCGGTATCACATAGCTATTGACCCTAAGGCAGTTTTAAACTTTTGGAATGCGAGCAAGTAATATTGTGACACATCACAATATCAATACTGCCTATTTCGCATAATTTTTGAGCGCTAAAGTTCTGTGGGTGAAGTAATGCGATTATCATTTTATTTGGTTGATGATTGATCCGACGGTTTTCCGATCAAAAAGTTGCGTGGGAGCTAAGTAAGGTATGGATCAGCGTTTTAAGTTGATAAATGTTTGTTAATAGTTAAGGCCGAATATGTGGGCCCGAGAGTATTGAAATGCTGTTAAAATATGTTAAAATTTTATACTCCCAAGAATAAAACTCACTCACTCCAACGGTTTAAAGATCGTAATATTAAGGTTTGGATATTTGTTTCGAAGGTTTTGAAACCTTGATTCATAGTATTTTAATACTATGTTCCGGAAATTTTCATCTCTATTTGAAAATCAAAGTATTATATTTCTGAGGGGTCTTAAACTTGGTTTTAATGAGCTTGAATGATTTCAAGGATTTATAATATTTTCAAAAGGTTAATATTGCCTAAAAGGAATTTTAAGACTATTGTGGATTTCATTAATAAAACTTCATAAAATTGATGAATGAGACAAATCATAAGGAACCAGATCAAACTCCTCTGGAGTTAGAAACAATTGTAAGCAAGTTTGAAAGGATCTCCTTATCGCCTGCACCCACACAACCATCAGTCCCACTCTGTCTGATTTCATCTATGTATTAACCAATTCTTAGCCCTCTATTTTCCTTATTGGCCTTCTTTTTATTCAACACAATAACTCTCATCCTTATTTAGCAGCCTGCATAACAAGTAGCACTAAACCTTCTATTTTACATAGTGTATCTCAGCCTCTATCTACAAACACTTAACTTAGACACACTTTCTCACACTCTGTCATGTTCCCCACATTATCTCTCTCTACATTCCTTTTTTTTTCCTTTGTTACACATAGCCTGAAGCAGAGTCTTTTGGCATTCATACAGGGCTCACAAAACTTCAACATGGCTCATTTATCTGCATTAACAAGCTAATTTTTTTGTAGAGTTTTCTCAACCAACATGAAAAAAAATGGTCTCTATTGCTACTTGGTAAGGCTCACCAGACTTTATATGTACTTTAGTATGGTTCACCATTTATTTTATTTGTCTTGTCTTTCATTCCACGTGGGTGAATTATTTAGAGAGAGATTTTTGGTATGGTTTTACCTGCTAAGGAAACTATTCGAGGATGACTAACCATAAATGAAATCAATACCTTCAACTACTCCATCAACTCTTGTATTTTTATACTCAATGATATTAATTTTCGATCTACATTTTATGAGAAAGATTTGCATTAAACTCTTCATTTCATGGGGAGAAGTCTAGTATGGCTTACTTTATCTTAGACTCGAAAGTCATTACAAGTAGTACAACTCGATTATAAAATCCATAAATGATCCCATTTGACTCCAAATACTCCATTAATTACATTATTCCATATTAAAACTAGTTATGATCCTGGAAACTTGATCCATTTGTTGAATGAGAATAGGTGTCATGACCATAGGCAAATGAAAAAGGCATTTAAATTCGATCCCCATGTCAAGCCTCTGCACCTTTCATTCTTTAGTATCATTTTCTATGTGACCACAATGGTTACCATCCCCTTAGCACATAGAGCCCTCATCGAGAGTTAGACGGTTCAGGAAATTTCTTTGTACACCAACAATTTCTTCCCAAATGGAAAAATAGCTTGAATGGCCTAAATGGCCCAAATGGTATGGGTCTTATGCTAGTATATATTTGTGATGATTTCACCTTTGTACTAAGTTAGTGAGTCTTGAATGCTCGAATGCATGAGATTTTTGAAGAAAACTTTAGCATGGGAAAACAAACCAACAACACCTCCTTGCGCTAGCCCTAAGAAATTTCCACCTCGTCATATGATGTCACTACTAGATCATGCTAACATCATCTAATCCATGTGTCACCTCCTAGTGGTGTCACGTGTCATCCAAAAATAGTTCACTTGGACACCTGAAAATACCAAAAAAAGGCTACAACATGTCACTTTCATAATCTATCATATCATCCTATGGTGACATCATCAACCATGTCAGCTGCCACATTTCTTGTCAATAGGAATGGACACCACTTATCCCATTATCATTGGTCCAATATGTATTGTATCCATGTCACCTATATGGAAGAGGGTTCTAGGGTCCTTTTGTTTTGCGTTGATTTCCTTTCTTAATTGAATATGTTTTGCGGTGAGATTTTAGCATCATATGCCATGATATCAAAAACAATGTGTCCCTCACCTTCCACTCTCTCAACCCTTTCCTTAACCAAACACATTCCATTTCCAGTCTCCCAAGGTGAGTCATGAAATATTGAGAATAACTACTAGATTCATTCTCATCCCTTGGGCCTTGCCTACCTTTCCTCACTCCATAACCTCATCGTGCTCAAAAATTTCCATGCCTAAACCTTTCGAGGTGAGACATGAATATTGACAGTAACAAAAAAGAGAGGATTTTTTCTCTCAGGATTTGTAAACCTTACTACCATCTCGTCCCATGCCTTGGCCTTCTTGAAGCAATACATGAAACTTTATGGTAATTAAGAAGAAATTTTTTTATCTCACCCTTTATCTATCTTAGGAATTTTCATGGGATGCTATACTACAATATTAAAAGGGTTGAGGCAGGGGATTTTTCATTATACAATGTGAATGCGCCATCACTCCTGAACTTGTCAATTTGATAAAAATGAGATTTGTTAACAAACACAAGGTTTTGTGGAACCTTGAGGTCTGTATCCTTGCTAAAGCTTCAACTAGACACAACTCCATCATATTTAGTTTTCCAAGATGCCAATACCATTTGAAAGGTATTTCTGATGCCTATACAATTGTGTCATTTTTAAGAACATTTGAGCTAATATCATGAGCTAGAAATTCCTTCAAATATATTCACCTACATGCAATGCTTTAACTAAGTCTCCAACTCCAACTGGATAGGAAAT
This sequence comes from Pinus albicaulis, assembly GCA_034641835.2. Taxonomy (NCBI): domain Eukaryota; kingdom Viridiplantae; phylum Streptophyta; class Pinopsida; order Pinales; family Pinaceae; genus Pinus; species Pinus albicaulis. The sequence goes on along the minus strand of CM076576.1, from coordinate 777,494,659 downwards.
ACACCATCACTTCATGGTCAATAAATGACACATAAAACTTCCCTTAACATGGTCATCTCATCCATGCACTAAGGTTGACATCATTGCACAAAGGTTGACATCAATGCCAACCTAGTCCATACAACCAACACAACAATTCCAATAGGGTCTACATCGTAAAAGACACCTTCACTATCCAAGAGGCATATCATTTGGAGGCAAGTCAGCATGCCCTACCAATAGAGGATATATGGGTTAAAAAATGGAAACATCACACTTGGCCAAAAATATTCTTCTTTCTATGGATTTATTTTTAAAATATTACTTCAACATAGACAACATTCTAAGAAGAAATTATCGAGGTTCATCTGGATTTCCTCTATTCCTTCTCCACTCAGAAATTCTAGAGAATCTCTTCAACAATTTTACCTTTTCCACTTTCCTTTGGGAATTTTTAGAAGATCATCTTTCTTGCTCGGATAAATAACCCCTTAGGATTCCCAACACCATCACTAATTGGAAAAAATGGTGCTTCTCTTATGCATTTCTTAACCACATCTAGAAACTCACCCCTAGTTTCATTCTTTGAGAAATATAGAAGGATAAAAATAGAGGTTTTTTAAAGGATCATATCTACCTACTTAATCTATTTGGAAGTCAACTTGAGCAAACATTAAATAATCCATTATTTTGTTACCATGGTATTCTTCTAACTAGTGGGATCAAAGACAAGAACCTCAACTCCTTCACCACTAGTAACTCATTCTATGCTTTTCTCCATTATACATCCAACACCCCCACTATGCTCACCATTCCCTCTGTATTGTCCCCTCCCCCCCAGATTTCTCAAACTCAATTTTGATGGTGCTTTGAAGGGGAATCTAGCTTTAATTTTTTTGGTGTTATAATTAGATATCATAGAGGAATTACACTCTTCATATTCTTAGGGTCCTTGGGCATAAACAATAATAATGCATCAAAATTCACCGACCTAGTCACTAGGTTATAAATTTCATGAGCATAGGGGTAATCCAAAATTTGTATGGAAGGTGATTCTCAACTAATAATTAACATGCTCCACAAGATACAAAATGACACCCCTACTAATATAGTCTTAAGAAGTTAGCATCTAGAAGTTCTCATCTGCAAGGCCTCATCCCTTCTGACCTACATTTCGGTCATTATCCCCTCCCACACCTAGCATACAATAAATAAGGTAGCGGATGTGATAGCTAATCATGGATGTTTGAATTATTTAGCAACACTCTCCTTGACACAAAACCTCCTTTCAGAGTACCCCCTCAAATCCATGTATTGGAACTTCATTAAGTAGGATACTTCTATCCCAGATGGGGTTTTTATGTTGCAATAAAAGGGCTAGGCGGGGGGGGATTTCTACCACCCCACGTAACCAAGAAGCAGTGGGGTGTGAGAGCTAGACCACATAAATCATCTTTATGGTTATTATTTCTCAAGATCTCACTTTAGATGAGTTGACTATAAGACCTCTAATCCCATACCTAATCACTACTACCAAATGCAATACCCATTATGTTCTTAGGACTATCATGTCTCTACTCATGTGGTGACCTTTTTCATACTAATTTGACTCATGCCTCTCTCCTCCGTGATGCTGCTATTATTTTGTGTGGTTGGGTATCATACTTCCCTGTTTGCAATATTCCTCTTTACTCTTGTCAAAACAAACCGGGGGCACTCACCGACCCACTTTGTGAGCCTCGGTTAGGCCTTTCCTTTCCACTTTTGGAATTCGTTGGATGCTTTAGAATTAGCAAGTCTCCTCTTCCTATGTTATTGACTCACTTGAAGCTTATGTTGTAAATTTGTATATATATTTAAGTGTGATTGTGTCTTAACTTTCAAAGTCTTATTTGGAAATAGTTTATCAATATACTAAAATTGATAAAGGTTGAATGTAAATTGTGTATTTATGATATTTTTAATAAAATAAATATTTGTCTTTGATAGTGGGGAAGTGGAGCTCACAAATGAGCTAGTAACTACTTACAACCTGTTGGGGAGGTGGAGGTAGTTACCAACTACCAAATTATTGGTAAGAGGGAAATCCAATTTTTGAGTATCTTGATAGAAAAATGATTCACCCACTTGTAATCAAGTCAGAAGCAAGAAAGGACAATAGTGAAAAACATAACTGATAACTTGCAGAATTAAGTACCCAAGGGGATAATATTGAGGAATAGAATCAAATTTTGGGTGGAACCAATGAAAGGGGATAATATTTTCAATTCCTTGTTCTTAACGTTATGATATTTTGGGAAAATAATTACTATGCTTTATTTAAGTCTATGAAACTTCATATTTATAGTACGATGTTAAATTTAGTAGCAGATAATAGAAAACTTCAAGAAATTATTTTGAAGCAAAACATGGAACCAATGAAATTATTTTGTATAACATGGATTTTACAAAAAACATCTTACTATGCAATTTTCTAGAGAAATAAGAATGCACAGTTACTATCATACACTCCTTATATTAATAAATTAAAAGTATCATATTATAAAAAATGCATAAGAATTTGTTGAGTAGAATTAAAAATAGAACCTATGAAATGTTATCCATGTCAAATGGAGTTGAATATAGGTTTCAAATATCTCTTATATATTTAATTATCTCTTCCAATTATAAATGAAGAGACCTAAAGCAACATAAATATGTATATGTATTTGAACATAGATTTCTAGACTTTTATAATATAATTATTGATAAAGAGGAATTAATAATATATATATATATATATATATATATATATATATATATATATATATATATACTTTAAGAAGAAAAAAGTTACTGAAAAGTACAAAAATATTATTTATAAACAATTGCAGTAGTGAAACTTACATTCTGTACCAAATATGGAAATATAGTAAAATTTGTTCCATAAGGGTTATTGTAAAAGACCAATATCTATGGAAATTGCATGAACTCTACAAAAGGTCAAAGAAGCTTGACTAGTTTAGTTTCATAAGAGAAACAAAGATCAAAGAGGCTTGAATAATTTAGTTTCAGAAAAGAAACAATTTAATAAAATTGCTATAGAGGAGATAGAACATGTTAATTATTGAAGAAAAAAATATAACTAAGTAAAATAAATGGTTAATTATTGAAGGAACAAATATAACTAAGTAAAGTAAATGGTTGCAACAAATGTTGGAGTTAATGCTTACATTCCATATTTGAGAAGTTGGTTTGATGGTTCAGAAATTCTCTCAACCTCTCTCTATCTAATTTAGGAATAAGTTGGATCTCAGAAACTCTATTTAATAGAGTAATCTGATTGTAATCCGTGTGTGTGAGTGTGTTTGCACATACACCATTTGTGCATAATATGATTGTGTTTCTGTAATTGTGTGATTTTAGCTATTTCTAACATGGTATCGGAGCGCAGGATCAGAGGCCTGTGTGTAATTGAGATTGTTGAGTGATTGAGTGATTAAGCATTGCAGGTGATTGAATGTGTTGATTGTAGTTCGGATTGTTGGAGCTGCATCACGTGCGCTCAACTGTAAACGTGTTGGAGTGTGATATGTCCGCTGTTCACGTGAACGTCTCGAGATTTCTGTTGCTAGAGATCGCCCATCGCGCTACCAGTGTTGAGCCTGCAAGATTGCCCATTGCAGTGAGCGGATTTACATTGGAGAGTGGCTACAGTCTTCAATTTTTGTGATTCTGAGCTGTTGTTTGTCCAGCTTGAAAGAACATTCTGGTCTGATGATACCTGATTTTTTGTGCCATGGTTTTATCTCTACGTAGCATTAACATGCAAAGAATATAATCAAATCACACGTGGTTGAATGGTTACTACTGGCGATATTGAGCAATAAAGAATGGCACATTCATCCACCTGCGGACCCCGCCTAGAAGCTGATATAGAGTATTCCAAATATTAGAATTTTTTTCCGAGCCTAGTCAAAAATTGTGTCAAGTCACCATTCTCCATAGCAAATCGCTGACTCATGGATATTAGTTTTTACAAGGCATCATTTCCTACTATGATGGGTAGTTCAAACGATAATTTGGTTAAAATTATTTTGAAGTTTAAAAATTGGCGAATCTCACTAGTCCCTAATATGAAAACTATAAAATGTTTATTGATGTATTTGTAAAACTATTCAAATTTATAATGATATTATATATATTGTCTATATAATGTTGGCGATTTTTAACGTAAAATAATTTTATATTGTAAAATTTGGGCGAATCATTTATATAAAAAAATGGAAAATGGCGAATCTTTTTTTTTGAAAAACCATGGAAAATTAGCCCACCTGCGAATATTAGCCCCTAAAATTTTCCATGAGATTCGAAATCACCCCATGCGATCATCCAGGAGCAGATTGGTGGGGCAGATCCCGAGTATCAACTTTGGAAGGAAAAACAGCCTCGCGGAACGTTAATTTGAGGCAAGGAATGATGTATACCCTTGCAGCGTGGTTGCAGATCTCGGAAAGTAATACAGCCACGGACGGTCAGGGTCTTGCCTCGTCTGAAGTGTATCTCTGGATCGTCGATGCAAAATATGTTTGGGATTAGGATTTCTGATCGTTGATTGATCAAGACATCCGATCATGGGTACAATACGGCACAGAAGATGTTTATCATTTCGAAAATATAAGTATTCTTTTATTGTAACGTGATCACTGGACAGTATTATTACACGACGTAGGGAAAAGTATATATACAACATGGTCGAATTATATGAATGATGCTATGATATTTCTAGTATGTTTTTTAGAGGGACAATGATATTATTTAGTAATAGACTTTCTATAAAATTTTAGAAATTTGTTGGTAAAAGTCATGATGTAATAACTGATTCTAGATACATTTTGTATCTAGACAGCTTTCCTAGATAACTTGCGAGTACAGCGGTTAGCACCCATGTATCTCTGTGGATGGGAGCTCGTCCATAGAATGACTAGGAGTTCAGCGATTGCAAAATTTAATCAATTGTGTTTGAAGAGATCAAGTGCCAGTAAGGCTCAATATGGATGGTTGTCCAGATAGTATGGCAGTTGCAGATCTAGGGAAGGATCCCTCATTAGTGGTAGACATGGAAGTGGTTTCCTAATGAGGTTATGGGACAGATTGGGATGTTGTCCAGTAATTGACTTCGGGAGGTCCTTGATTCGGGAGTTGAGGAAGGGAACTCGGGAATCCAACTTGCCAACTACACCTTTCCGAGGGTTATGAGGCAACTTGATGGAGCATCTACTGATAATCTTGATTATTTTGTTATTTTCATGTAATGTAATCATTAAGGGGGGATGTTGGAGTTAATGCTTACATTGCATATTTAAGAAGTTGGTTCTATGGTTGGTGAAATTTCCTTCAACTCCTCTGCCTAACCATTCTGTGAATAAGTTGACCCTTTCTATTAATATAACTCGATTGTAACTGTGTATGTGTTTTCACATACACCATTTGTAACAGATCGAGCCAGACTGTGTGATTTTAGCTATTTCTAACAAAAAAGTTGAGTAGATATAGATAAAATAGTCATACAAATTTGTTAACTAAGTTATACAATGAAAACAAGAGAAACTGTGACCTAAATATTGAAAGATAGTAGAACATAAGCCCATGAACAAAACTATGTAATCATACAATTGAAACATAATAATCCCAGTGCTATATTAATAAAATAAAGAATACCCAAGATAAGAATGGGTCAATTAAATTGACATGAATACATTTAATACATTTAGTTGACAATAAATTTGAGTCGAGAACACCCTTAATTAGATTACATATGCATACATAAAATCCTGATGGTGAAAATTAATAACAATAGTTTATAAGCTAAAAATAGACAACAAAATCCTGGTAGTTTTTCCTCAAACACATGAACCACGTGCAAGGAGACAAGAGTCCAATGGTATAGGAACATCTAAACTAGTAAGAAAAACCAAATATATTGTAAGCTGACTAAGCGTCCTAGTTGGGAAACAATGAAGCAAAAGAATTAACCGTAGCAATACCTGCAAGCACAATCGGAAGTATATGAGATGTGTTAATATTTATTAATAAAAATAACAAATGGTATTAAATGGTATTAAAGAGAAGAAAATAAAGTAAAATTATATTGTATTTAACTGAGGAAAGAATTAACCTTTGCACCGTGCTAAAATCCTCAGGGTAATTATGTTTCAGTAAATGGTGCAATTATCTCTTCAACCTTCAACGAAAGAAAGAAAATTGAAAATAAACTAAATATAACAAGTTTAAAATCATGTAGAACATTTGTATGATGAGATTGCAGGAAAAAATGAAAGCATTCAGAGAAAGAAATATAAAATTTTATAAATATAAAAACCTTAAGGACTTAAGAGTCCAAATTAATATACTGAAAGTAATAAGAAAAAATAAATACAATCGTGCTCGTCACATAATTATATTAAACATAATAATAATAAGTTTTATAAAAAAATATAAAATCTATTTGTATTTTCACTAATAACTCACACAAGGTAGGGTTTGAGTCAAGGAAACCCAATTGTGACACGTGGATTCCTCACATTAAATAGATTGAGTAATATATATATTTTAGATAAATATCTTTCAGATTAATCACATCATAATAATTTGGTAGACGTTTCAAATTAATATCTTTTAGTAGCATAAATTACTATAAAATATACACAATCTCATAATAAAAGTTGTAGATAAAACTTGAGCTTTATAGGAAATTGGAGATAAAGATAATTTAAGGTTTATATGCAATACCCGCTAAAAATAGTGAAATTCATCCTTAACTACTAGTACATAATGAGTTTTATAAGAAATTGGAGATAAAAGTAACTTAGGGTTTATATACAATACTCTCAAAAAATGTGAAATTATAAACTCAAAGTCATCCTTAACCACTAATACATGATGAAAACTCATCAGTGTAGTGAAGGACTCATAGGAACCCATAACCATAGCTTAAAAGTTTCCAGGCTAAATTACTCTTAGACCCAAACAAAATCACAATCATTTAATTTTTTTTATGGAAAATAATTACAAGAAATGATATTATTGTCTAATTTTAAGCTGTAAAACTGTGCTTAAACCCAAATAAATAAATAAATCAGTTATACCTCTTAAGAAAAATTAAATTTTGGGTACGAGTACCGAGAATTAAAAATTCTTGAGCCAAATATTGTTGTCTAGATTTAGTTTAAATATAATTAAATTAAAGTAAAAATTAAAAATTTATGCGCTATATAGTAGTAGTTTAAATCTATCTAAATTAAGGTAAAACAACTTTTGTGTTGATGATGGTAACCAATTGATAATTACTAGGACACATTTGATGTGTAGATTAGATCTCCTACATATGCTTAGCCTATTTTTGGGATCAATATGAGTATGACAGAGTAGCTACTACTTGCCGCTTAACGTAAATATAGAAATGTTGCAATTTGAGTTTGAGCATGTGTATGAAGATTTGCTTTTATTTAAAAATAAAATAAAAGTACAAAATAATTGAAGAACTAAAATTGCATAACAACAAGACAATTGCATTTAGGAAAGAAAATGTAGTAGCCTCTGATGCATTTCGAATCAACTAATGTGGTTCGTCCTCACCTTGTCCTGATGATGAACCACATTAGTTGGTTCGAAACTTTGACCAAATTCTAATGATGTGATTAATCCGAAAGGCATTCATCTATATTATGGATCACAAAAGTCTTAAATCTAACTTTTCTTATGTTTTAAAATCAGAAATTGAAACGAATATATATATATATATATATATATATATATATATATATATATATATATATATATATATATATATATATATATATATATATATATATATAATTTACTAATTTATTATTGTAAGTGTTATTTTGTTTTCTAATAAAATATAAATTTTTGTCTGCAAGTGGACATCTAAAAACAAAGAAAGGACTCATGTGAGCATGTAACATTTAACGCGGTTATTTTAGGGTTTTTTCTCTCTTTATATATATATATATATATATATATATATATATATATATATATATATATATATATATATAGTTTGTGTAATTTGTAGATTTGAATTGTGTAATTTGCACAATTTTAATATTTTAGGAGTTTTTCAAGATGTTAAATCTATTTATACATTCAAAAAAACTAAAAATTACAATTAAACAAGAAAAATATGCAAATCAATATGTCCCCACTATCCTAATAAACAAATATGCAAGTTGTTGAATATCAAACAGTTGCAAAAGAATAATATGCTAGTTGTGAAAGATTAATGAAATGTATGATAGTCCATGTCAATACATATATGTCTTTTGAATTTGAGAGTTACTCTTGTTGACATACAACCACTATGCCTCCTCAATTATGTAAGCTTAGTTTTGTTATAAATTCAATTTCATAAATTTTAGTCACATAGCTAAAGTTATAGGATAAAATTTTAATGGTATAGATAAAATTCAGAATAAAATTTTAGTGATATAGCTCAAATTAAGAATTATTTAATTACCTCTCACTATCCCATGGATGTAAAAATATGTTTGAATTGAGATTTTAAAGTAAATTGCCCAAAAATATCAATCTCATCAAAATTTAATCGCATAAAGTTAGAAATATAGTTATGAAACATATATAAATTGAAATTTGAAATAACTTACTTTAAAAGAATCCACTAAAACACAATGAGTGAAGTCTATGGGACCTTTTAGATGATGGATTAGATATTGTAGCATTTCAATAAAAAATACATAATATAAGATATATGGGGTTTTTTTAGATGATGGATTAGATATTGTAGTATTTTAATAAAAAATATATAATAACGTCGAAGGCGTTTTATTGAGAGAATATGTTGGGACACTGTTCATTGCAGCCAATGACTAAACTCGAATTGTGTTGTCCTACACTGTTCATTGTAGTCAATTACTCAACTCGAATTTAGTCGTCCTTTCACCCAATTCAAATTTGACACGTGACGAAAGCTCCTTCAGCGTTTCTTTTCATAGTTGAGTGAAAATGCTAATATTCAATATATGGGTTTTTTTTTTACAAAATAACAAGATGATCAAAACTCTATATATGAATCTATCATTGCAGTGTGTAAGTAGTAGTCAAATTATTCAAAGTACATATACAAAAATTCCACATGATACTCACGTGGGTAATTAAATTAGATAATAATCTTCAAGCAAAAAATAAACACTCACCTACTTACAGGATTTAGTTGTTTATATACCTATCACTTGTTTATATGGTAAGCATTATGTAGTTGTGCACGTGCCATGGAATTGTAAGCATTAATTGACGCATGTTACCTAAAAAACCATGTTATAATTAGGTGGTTGCCGTGAGATAAGAAAACTGACCCGAGTATTTATATTTTAAAAATAGAAAAAATTGTAAAAAATAAGTATTCACGTTGTTAGAGTAACAAAACCCTCGATTATTTTATATCAACTACATGATATAATTAATGGAGATAGTGTGTAAAATCATTTCTCATTAAGTTCTTCTTTTAAAACTTTATTATTTGGGATTTAATTGATTATAAAGAATTAGTTTTTAATCAAAGGATTTTTCGATGTGCCAATGTGATATAATTAATGCATATAGTGTGCAGAATAATTGTTAATCAAGCATTCACCTGCTTGAATTGACTACAACTCCATACATCATCATCTGTCTTGTCCTGCACACAACTTTTACATCGCCATTATCACAAAATAAGAATGAAACCTAATAAGCCAATTAGAATTTTAATAAATAAAATTAAAATATTAAAAAAATAATGATTTTGTTTCATAATGCGAACTTTAGATATTGTGATTTAATTTTTAGTCAAGCGGCAGAATAATTGATGGTCAAAGCTAAACTCATGCGTTATCACTTGCGTTTCTGTACGGATAATAAGGAATATGACCACCAAATTTAAACTAAAATAAAAGATTAATAAGGAATATGATCACCAAATTGTACAGGGTCTTTAACTCCAGTTGGTACAAAGATTAATGCGTCGACGCGAATCCCAATCCAGTTTGCGATAACAAGCTCAAAATATGAACCAATCACATTTCAGAAAAAACATATTTAAATAATTAAAATAAATAAATAATAAAACCACCAAAGTTTAACTATAGAAAGATTGTAAACAAATTTTGTTGAAAGACAAATTAATGTCACATCAGAAGGCAACCTGATGCGTTATACTTGCTACGACAGGTATAATAAGGTTGCGGTATTGAAATCATCAATAGTAAAACTCATATTTTAACCAAGGGTATAATAGGTAAATGTACCTAAGTGAGTAAAACTCCTTAGGAAGATAGTTCAATCATATACAATAGTTACACTTTTAAAGCTTGAAATAGAGGATGTAAATGGAAGGTAGAATTTTTATTTTTATTATATGATTAAATAAGGAAAATCTTTAAGTTTAGGATTACAATTTAGTAATACAGGTCTTTTTTATATTGATTTGATGTTTTTTTAGGTTTGTTAAATGAGGTTTATTAAACTCTTTAACTAGAGACAACACTTTTTTTCAATTCGAACTCTAGAATATCATACTAGCTTTGTTGTCTTTCTCTTAATAAAAATTTGGTGCATATGTTATGGTGTCTGATATTGGTTCCCTATACATGTTGGATGAAAATATTTATGGGTGTTGGACCTCTTTAGATGGAGTTATCTTGATTGTATTTGGTTTGAATCCCTCTCTTTTCCTACTTTTGGTTTATGTTTTTAAACCCATTATTGGTATTTCCCTAGACAACATTCTTTCCAAACACTGTCCAAACATTTCTAAGTCTACTCTTGAGCCTTTGTGCTTTTTCTCTATTTTATCTTTCACATATTATCACTTTCTCTCAATAGATTCCTTGGAGGGTTCTATGTTTTCTTATACACTCTCTCCAAATATGACTCTACTTTCCTTTTGTAGGTCGACTATTTTCTCCTCTTCTGACTCTTGGATTCCTCTAACATCTTGTTACCTTGCCCCTTCTTCACCTTATGTGGAACCTGATCTCCGGGCCTACCATGTGTCCCCTCACCTCCCTAACAGATTTATCTTGTACCATTTTCAAGCCTCTCATAATGCCCCATCAAAGTGCATGTGTCAACCAAGGGGTAGCCTACTACCAAGAGCTAGCTTCTCAAGGAAATATAAGTTCCCACCACCATATGGAGGAATTAGCTTCCAGGTTTCAAGATCTCACCCCAGGTGATCTAGGTGGCTCCAAACACCGTTAGGAGACCAAGAGGGTTGATGATAGGTCAAAATTCAAAGTGTTCGGATGGCTCTCAAACTAGGTTCAGGTTGAAGCACTCGTCGCCCTGATTCCAAAGGTGTGAACGAATCTCCAATCCAAGCCCGTATGGAGAAGTTAGAGAAATTCAAAGTTTTGGTCAGAGTTGGGCACTGTGTCAAGTTTAACTATCCCAAAAATTCACCATCAACTGGCAGGGAACCCATCTCCCAAAAATGGGCAAAATTGTGGCCCCCATAATTTTACCAATAACCCTTATTTTCGTTAAATTTAGAAACACACAGTTTGTTATAAAAACTGAAAAATATATTAAAAAATAGGGATGGCGGACCTACCATCCCCATCGGACTCTTAATACAACAAAAAATAAAAAAATGTTTTGGTCAGCGAGCAATGACCCCCGCTGAACCCCACGACGGATCCCACATCATATAAAACGATATATATATATATATGTGTGTGTGTGTGTGTGTGTGTGTGTATATATATATATATATATATATATGTATATATATATATATATATATATATATATATATATATATATATATATGTATATATATGTATATATACATATATACATAAATATATATGTATACATACATATATATATATATGTATACACACACACACATATATATATATATATACGTTTTATATGATGTGTGTGTGTGTATACATATATATATATATATATATGTGTGTGTGTGTGTATATATATATATATGTATGTATACATATATATATGTATGTACATATATATATATATATATATATATGTATATATATATATATATATATATATATATGTATGTACATATATATATATATATATATGTATGTACATATATATATATATATATGTATGTACATATATATATATATATATATATATATATATATATATATATATATATATATATATATATATATATATATATATATATATATATATATATAGCGACACATGCACAACACAGCCGAGGTGGGCTACCGTGACAGCCAACCCCACATATGGGTCAACAATTAAATGTGGATCTGACGGGAGTTGAACCCGCCCAGCCCACGTGGGCCAGCCCCCGATGGGCGGCACCATGTAGCAATGTGCCCACACAAAGCGCCAACGGCACCATATAAAACCAACGTCCAAACAAAATACAAAAAAAACATATTTAAATGTATTCAAACTTAAATAACATAGCCACGCACCAAATTTGGGGGAGACGGGATTTGATCCCCCGACCTCTCTACCTACATCTCTCTGCCTTAACCACTAGGCCATGGGTGGTGGCTTTGTAAAGTTTGCCACCCTGCCATCATATAAACGCATTCATATGCACAGTGCGGAGGGGGGGGGTGAACGAAATGGGATGGAGGATCACGAGAATGGAATGAAGAATGGGGACCAGTACAGTGGAACCATGACATAGTTCCAGGAGGCAGAATTATGGCACGGATTTCAAGACAGAGAATATTCCTTTGATGCCCAAATATTCTTCGGGAGGTAAAATTTATCTTTGTCAAAATGCATTAAATTTTACAATCATTTTTCTCATATTTCCACACAGAACGCAATGAAAAGGTCATATTTTCCTTTTGAGAAGCAGATTTGCAGATTCCCAACTGAAGAGAATCTTCGAGAATCTTGAGGGAATCTCCCAGATTCCTTAGAGGCCTAAATTTTCCGGAGTCGGAATGAGGTCAACTTTATACTCATTCTTCTCAGAATTTCACAAGGATCTCAATGGTGAGGTCAAATTCCTATTTTGAGTTGCAAATTTCCAGTCATCCGTGAAGCAACATATTTGAGGAATCTAGGGGGAATCCAAAATATTCCCTACGACCCAGATTTCGACAGTGTTAGAATTTATAAAATTGACAATCGATCCTACACCTCTCGACGACACAAATCCAGCGGTGAAGTCAAATTTTCCATATGAGTTGTATATTTTTCGGCCATTTTCCAGATTGGAGTAACGATGTCAGACTTTAGAGTGTGGGTAGTCGATTTCATATCATTCGACTCCATGATTTCGATTGTGCATTCAAATCCAGCAGCTGAGAAGCCTATTCTTTAGCTGGCATAAAACTTGAGGTATATGAATTGTTTTTGCCATGTACTTCATTGATTATTGTTGTGAGATGTTTTATGTCATGTCGATTCCTGCTTGATGTATGATGTAGAATATTTATTTTTATGTCATGTGATAATTATTCATCATGGATGGTCATTTATGTTCTGAGATCCCTTTGTTTCCTTGATGGTGGGACACTCTTTGTCACCATGTGTGAGGTTGTCATGTTGATAGGAGGTTTGTTATGAGTGAGAGTTCCTTGTAGCAAAACGTCTCATGGAGAGACTTTTCCACTCATGTAGAGGACACATTTCCTTTTATGAAAAGTAAACATCTTCCATGTACATCATCACCATTTCCAACACCAAATGAAGCGGCCAACACAATCAAGACACCGAGGCCTGGAGACATAGTCCACACTGGATTAAATCTATTATTAAACGTCTTGAATTTTGTTGTGTGATTGTTGACATGTTTTCCTCTTAATTATATCTTCATATGTGTCCATTAATGTTTTAATAAGATGAAATTCTAATACATCACAGAAGTAAAATATCATGGGTAAATCCAGTAATTAACGAAACCGGATCAAGTGGTATCAGAGCATTCTTCTCGCTAATGCAAATTGCGAGTGTGAACATCGATTGAATATGCAACAATGGAGGATGGAAAAGACATGTACGACGCCATGCTCAGGATGTCCAAGGTGGTGGGTATGATGTATGAAGCTTATGAAAGACGATAGAAAGAAGAAGAAGAAAGTGATGCTTCATCCACATCTTCCAGTAAATATTCATCACCTTCATTGTATTCTCATCATTCGAATTAGGAGATTGACTATAGACTTCAAGCAGATAACGTTGAATTGAAAGTGCTTCTATGAGAAGAGAAAGAGGATCAGAAGAAAGTGTAGCTTCATTTGCAAGCCGTAGAGGCAGCCTTGGAAGAACTAAAATGCCACGACCAGATGCTTCAAGCAAAGGATTCAGAAGGGAGACTTCTCCAAGAAGAGAAAGTAGAGAAGAAAATATTGTAGCTTCAGTTGCGAGTCACGTAAGAGGCTTTGGATGAATTGTAGCAGGACAAAGGCTTGAAGTAGCCATCATCACCTATTTCTAAATCGACATCCAAGGTAAACAATTTTTATTTTTCTTCAGTTTCATCTTCGCATTCTATCGTTTCTATGGGAAATGTGGAGATACTCATTCCAGGAATTGGCAGGCGATTCCTCACCAAGATGGGATATAAGGGAGGAGGAATTGGCATTAATGGCCAATGCATGATTCAGCCATTGGATGTCGTGCAGAGACGTTGATTAGGAGGTTTGGGGTACACTAAAGGACAGTGCTTGAAGGTATTAGAAGCTCCCATTGCATGTTTGAAACCATTGGGGAAAGAGATTGATGGGAATACCTCACCATCATCCTATGACAGTGCATATGACAATGAAAGAGTTGAGGCAAGCTCTCTTCACCAGATCGAATGAGATACGACCGAGAAAGGTATAACAAGTCTCGATATTATAGTGTTCATTTTGATTACAAGCATGTTGCTAACAATGAACATAGATATTACATCAAAAAACATGAAGTTTTTATGGATTACATAATCATGTCTTTGTTAAGTGTTGGAAAAGAATGGAATCACAAAAGAGGATGAGGCGTGACATCCTTCTCCACAGCAGGAAAAGAATAAGATAAATCAGGTCTGGAAGATGAAAAATCATTGCAGTCATTACGACAGAAGAGGCCATTCGAGAGGCACGTATTGGAGGCTCCATCCAGATCAGCACCGTAAGGAAAAAGCGTTCGTATAGGAACCAGTTAAAACAATTGTTCGACAACAAAATGTGCCACAGAGAGATGACCCATTCACTTTAATAAGACAAATGGTTTTTTTTTTCTAGGTTTGGTAGCATGTTTGGCCTTACTTTGTAAATCATATGTTGCAATTTAAAATGTTAAAGTGATGATGTGTTTTCCATCACTTGTGAAGCAACAATGATGTTTTTGGCCTTGTATTGATAACTGGGGTATTGATTCTGATTTAATGTAAACTTGACCACCAAGTATGTGTTATAAACTCGTGGAAAGTATGGGATGTTTGGGTAATAGATTGGTCACTTATTCAAGCATGTAATTTAAAAAATAATGTACTATAGGTTTGTAGAAGATGCAAGTGTTGACTCAACACATATGGATCCGAAGGACAAAGGTGAAAGAGAATGGAGGGTGACCTTTTAGAACACTTTTGGTGCAGACAAGGTACAAAGTAGTTGCAAATTATGTTCATGCTTTTTGTGGACCAAAATCTCCTCAGTGGGGAGGATTGATCTAGGTGGCTCCAAACACCCTTAGGAGACCACGAGGGCTAATGATAGGTCAAAATTAAAAGTGTTCGGATGGCTCTCAAACTAGGTTCAAGTTGAAGTACTCATCGCCCTGATTCCAACGGTGCAAACGGATTGCCAATCCAAGCCCGTATGGAGAAGTTAGAGTGAGTCAAAATTTTGGTCAAAGTTGGGTAGTGGGCCAGGTTCAATTGTCCCACAAATTCACCATCAACTAGCAGGGAACCCATCTCCCAAAAATGGGTGAAATTGTGGCCTTATTTATTTTCCCAACAACCCTTAGTTTTTTTAAATTAAAATACACATAGTTTGTTATAAAAACCGAAAAATATATTAAAAATAGGGATGGTGAGCCATGACCACCACCACCCCATCGGACCCTTGATACAAAAAAAATTAAACAAATGAAACGATTCGACAAGCCACGACCCCCGGAACCTTCGCACCGGTAGATCCCAAATGTATAAAATGATATATATATATATATATATATATATATATATATATATATATATATATATATATATATATATATATATATATATATATATATATATATATATTGTAGGTTTTAACCCTATACACAAATTATCTGCAAACGAATCTTAAAAACAGAAAATAAACAATAGAAAGAGCATAAAACATAAAACAAATAAACCCAGAGATTTTCCCCTGGATCCCAAATCGGGATGACCAGCTTGATTTTTCATTATGTTCCTTTTAGTGTTACAACACATATATATACATGCCGAAGCATAAATAAACCCCAATCCATTAACCCTAGATTAGAACATAACCGTAGTTCCCTTGACCAGTTCTACAAAATACCAGGGGCCGAAAACCATCATGCCCCAAAACCATGTGCAAATCCATGCACAAAACCATGGGCGGGTCCGCCCACTAGAAAATAAGGACCCCCCTGACACTGCGCCCAACACAATGTACAAGGGGGGCTATCGCCCCCCTCCCCCCCCCCTGGCACATGATTATTTGTGGAAAGAATAAAACACATACCAAACATACTCCCACTTGTTGTTTTCTTTCCACAAGGGGCCACAGGAGAGCTTAGTCATTAGCCCAGTTCTACAACACCCATTGTTTCTCTACACCAAGAGAAATTTTGGGTGCTTACAAACTTCGTCAATGCATCTACAACATTCTTCAAAGTGCCCACCTTTACCAGCAACACCCTTTTAGCTTCAACCATATATCTCATAAAGTGATATTGAACATCAATGTGCTTTGTCTTTGAATGATAAGCGGGGTTCTTAGCCAAAAAAATTGAACTTTGGCCATCACAGTCTATCCTTATGGCTTGCTATACCAACCCCATACTTGACCACAATCTATGCAACCAAACTGCTTCCTTGCTTGCATGAGTGGCTGCTACGTATTCAGCCTCTGTAGTTGAAATAGCCACTATATACTGTCTTTTACTCATCCAAGTGACTGCACCTCCAAATAGGCTAAACACATACCCACTTGTAGATCTTCTTTGGTCCAGATCTCCATGTCCAAAATATAGTTTGAAGCACCAAGATCCTTCATGTCGAATTTGGAGAAAATTTGGGTCTTCAAATCTTGGATAATTTCTTTGTCATTTCCAATCAACAACATATCATCCACATACAAGACCAAATAAATAACACGGTCACCAATTAATTTAAAATAGACACAGTGATACTCCTTGCTTCTGGTGAAGCCAAGTCCCTGTATATAGGTATCAAATTTCTGATACCACATCCTTGCTGACTGTTTTAACCCATACAGAGACTTCTTTAACCTGCATACCAGCTCTTTCTTCCCCTTCACCATAAATCCTTCAGGTTGTTTCATGTAGATCTCCTCTTCCAGATCCCCGTGAAGAAATGTTGTCATCACATCCATCTGCTCTACCTCAAAATCAAATGCAGCAGCAATAGATAAAAGTAATCTAATAGAAGTAACTTTGGCAACAGGAGAAAAAATATTACCAAAATCAATTCTTGACACCTGGGAATAACATTTTTCTACCAACCGAGCTTTGCATTTCTCCACCTTGCCTTCTGTTACCTTTAGGGTTCATCATCAGTTATAGTTAAGGCAAAACCTGAATAGAAAGCGGATGGACTATACCTTTCTGGTTGCCTTCTTTCTCGAACTGATCTTCTCAAAGCTGGAGTTTGTGGCTCTTCATCTTCTGAGTCTTCTTCTGTTGTAGAGTCTGATTCATCCTGCTTTAGCTCAAACTCTATCTTCTCAGGTTCCTTTGGTAGGAATTCATGTTTAAAAACATCTTTCACCTCTCTAAACACCACATCTCGGTTGTACACAACCTTCCTTGTTTCTGGGTTCCAAATCTTGTAACCTTTTAAACCATCCTTATACCCCTAACCGATGCACCTTCAGTTATTATGGTTCTGATCTTTTCTCCTTTGGAACATGTACATATGCATCACATCCAAATACCTCATATGTAAAAGAAGCGGTTCTGCAATCCATACCTCTTGTGGAGTGTATCCTCCAAAAACGTTGAAATGAAGGTGATCTGACCAGCAAGCTAACTGCGGACTCTTGCCTTTGCCAGAGTGAGGTAACCATTTGTGACATGCTTCTTGCCTTTTCCATCGGTGTTGTTCATTCTTTCTGCAACTCCATTTCTTTGAGCTCGCTTGCAGGTAGTCATACGTAAAGGAATTACCACTTCTTACAGGCAACTGGGAATTCCTTTAGCACGGGAACTACCCACCATTATTTGTCCTCAACACCTTTATCTTCTTCTCTGTCTGGTTTTCCACCAGAGCCTTAAATTCTTTAAATCTGTCAAAGACTTCAGATTTCTTCCTCAAGAAATATATCCATGTATTCCTTGAGAAGTCATCTATGAATAAAACATAGTACAGAGACTTACCCAGTGATGGAACCGACACAGGTCCAAACACATCACTGTGCACAAGCTCTAATATCTTGTTTTCCCTCTTAGCACCATAAGGAAAACTCACCCAATTCTGCTTCCCATATGCATAATGTTCATAGAAATCTAAATCCAGAGAGTTATTAGACATACCTTCTACCATACCATTTCCATGCAGTATCCGAAGGCCCTTCTCTCCAATATCTCCAAGCCTTTGATGCCATAGCATGGTCTTTTCTCTAGAGACCGCTAGGCTTTCTGCTCCACTTTCGGGAACCACAGAACTGTTTCACCCAGCAATAACAGTGCTACCCTGAAGCTTGTACAGAGTTCCAATCCAAACTCCCCGCATTAATACGAGTGCTCCCCGAACCATCTTATAGGTATATTTCTCAAACACTGTTGTTACACTTGCATCATCCATCTTGCTTACAGAAATGAGATTTATGGCCAATGCAGGAATCTGCAGAACACCAGGAAGTCTTCTAATCCTTCCATCTTGCAGCTTCAACTTGAATTTTCCATGTCCGACAATTTTGGACTTCCTATCATCACCTAAGAAGACATCACCACCATCATATTTCTCATACTCGCTGAACCACTCCCTATGGGGAGTGAAGAGAAAGGATGCACCTGATTCAATCAACCATGACTCATGATCTACATGTGTATTTGAAGAAGAAGCCAAATACACATCCCCACCTTCATCCGAGGTGGTATTTTCCTCTGCAGAAGGAGCATCATCATATCCCTTTCCTTTCTCAGGAGCTTTAGATCTGCAGTCCTTTTTGTAGTGCCCTTCCTTTCCGCATTTCCATCACACCTTTACAAACTTTCTAGGAGATCTACGTCTCCCTCTAGATTTATATCTTCCACTCGAAACCTTATTCTTGTTTCTATTTTGGGACCTTCCTTGTATAGATAAGGCATCTTCATTCTGACCCTCCATATTTCTCCGTCTCATTTTCTCCGACAGCAAGGCTGAGACAATATCATCAAAATTCAAGGTAGTTTTATTGATACCTATTTCAATAACCAAACTGTCCCACGAGTCTGGTAGAGAACACAACAAACTGTTTCACTTATCTTCATCTGAGATTTTAATATCAATAGATGACACCTGACTTACCACAGTATTGAAGGCATTCAGATGCTTTGTCACCGAGTCTTCATCCTTCATCCTCAGGTTATACAAATTTTTCCACAAGAACAATTTATTCACCAGATATTTAGATTGGTACAAGATCCCTAGCTTGTCCCACAAGGTCTTCGCCCACCGTATTGTGCTCTTTGCCTTCCGATCCAGTTTCTTCTAGTCTTCATCTGACATTGTCGTTGGTTTAGTACCCGGATCTACCACGATCCACTGATATTTATCCACCAATAGATCCTCCATCTTGAGCTTCCACAACTCAAAACTCTGACCATTAAATTTCTCGATCTTTATCTTCACACTGCTCGCCATCTTCTTTCACCATAAGAATCGATCCCGCAGATCTCCCACTAAACAGGGTCTACCTCAGGCTCAAGAAAAAAACCCTCAGCAGCAAAGGCGTCCCCTTGAAGCTTAAACTGCTCTGATACCAAATATAGGTTTTAACCCTATACAGAAATTATTTGCAAACGAATCTTCAAAACATAAAATAAACAATAGCAAGAGCATAAATCATAAAATAGATAAACACAGAGATTTTCCCCTGGATCCCAAATCAGGACGACTAGCTTGATTTTTCATTATGTTCTTTTTAGTGTTACAACACATATATATACATGTTGAAGCATACATAAACCCCAATCCATTAACCCTGGATTAAAACATAACCGTAGTTCCCTTGACCGGATCTACAAAATACTAGGGGCCGAAAACCATCATGCCCCAAAACCATGTGCAAACCCATGCACAAAACCATGGGCAGGTCCACCCACCTGTTACACTGAAATTTGTCACCATGACATTTTAGTACTCCCTTAGAAGTCTACAACATCAAAGTTCCTAAATTCAAGCCTTGAAATTAAGAGAAAAGCTCATAAAAGTCTTAAAAACACTTGTACCGCACTTTCTCTTAGTATTTCCTGTGGTGTCGCACCTTTTGGCTATAAATCTTGTGGAGCCAAATGCACTTTTTATTCATTAAGGGTGCAGACCCTTGTAAAAGATAAGGAAGGGTGCAAGTAAAATCTAGAAGCTCAATTTGAGTCATTTTTGGAAGCTTCTAGAAACATTCCTGCGGTGGAAAGTCCACTCTTTTCAGGTTCATACATCCCATCCATTAAGGAGCTAACCCCTTGATGTAAGGAAATAATCCCTTTAAAGGAGGATTCTATCCCTTCTTGTTTGGAACCATATCCTCCTCTCTTTCACTATAAAAAGAGGCATAGGGCAGCCTCAAATGGAGTTCAATCTTTGGTATTATTGGAGGTGAAGTGTTGTTGAAACTTAGACCCTTTTAGCTGAGATTTCATATGGGAAAGATTACATACCTGTATATATCTCGGTTGGAAGAGTGCAGGGTTGGTCAGAGTAAAGGAAGTGCTTGTTCCGGACCCCAAGAAGGCCTCTATGACATCAAGGCGGACACGATTGTAAGGCTCTTCTTATCTAAGTTAATACGAATGAATATTGTTTTCTCAATGGGCTATTTAATTGATTATCTCATTTCATGAATTCCTTGATCATCTTGATAGATATTTGATTCATAAATTGATTTATTATATAGGTGCTTTTGATCTTTTCTTGTGTTTGTGACTGCAGATCCTTGACAACGACTTATCCGTCCAAAAAAATGGTGACTCCACTGGGGAATGGATCTTGAACTTTGATTTCTTTTATTTTTGACTTGTGAATTTATTTTTTCTGATTTTGATTGATTTACACTGGCTTGGGTAGTTTATCCCTATAGAATCCCTAAGAAATGATTGAGAGTTTTTTGTTTTTTCTTTAGTTTTCTTGTGTCCACTCTTTTCTTTTATAGATAGTGTGGGTAGCTCCGCACTTTTCCTGTACCCACAGTGCGGGACCGCACTGGTTTGCACTGAATCTTACAGACCCTGTGAAAATTTTTGAAAAATATTAAAATCCACTTTTCTAGATTAGTTTTTTTAGATTCTCAGTGAATACCCATACTTGTATCTTCTGTCAGGAAGCTTGGGTTAAATTTTATTTCATCATTTTTTGTTTTGAATAATTTTCTGAAAGATCTGCATGTTATAATGATTTTTTGCTTTGTCTTTATCCCGCTCAAAGATTAGAAACCTTGGTATACCTTTAGATCACTGGTATTTCCTTGCTTTCTTGCTGAGTCTGACATCGTAGAAGAAATTTTTTTATGAGATTTACATCCCATTTTTCTCATTTGCAAATCTTTAAAAAAAAATTGTTGATAAGTTTGGAATTTCACTTAAAAAACCAAAATTGGATTTTTTTGAGTTCTTGCTAATCCAAGCAAAGAATTTCTTAGTTAGATTACAAGCTAAGCAAAACATCCTCAAAATATTTGAAGTTTTAATTCAGATTTAGTCTTTATAATTTATAGATCTCAAAATTAGTGTTTTTAGCTTTGAGTGTTATTTCTAGAAATTGTAGTGTTCTTTTGAAGAAAAAATTGGTTTGTAGTTTCTATCTTGAATAAAAGGGATTTATTATTGAGCAATTAATCATTCTGAGTTCTCATTGAAATTAGATTTCTTTTCATTTATTCTTGTTTGAAGGAAAGATTTGTTTTTAAAATATTGCATTTCTCAACTCTTCCTTTAGATAGAATTCATTGAAAGAAAATGAATTGTTTCCCATAATAGATGCATTTTTAGTGTGTTTTGAGTCGGGTCACTACATATCATCAGTTTCACTTTCACACCTATTTTCCTAAAGAAACAGCCCATTAAAATCAATGCTTAAATTAAAATCAATCTAGTAATTTTTATATTTCTAGGGCTCTTTTCACCAATATAGCTTCGGTTAGTGTCTTGGAGTAGGGAGTAATTAACTCTCCAAGACAATTAAAACAAATAAGTAGTTGATATTGCGGTAGGAAAAAATCCAATAGTCCCTTGTATAGTCTGGGAAGCTGCTCTTAAAGGATTCAAGCACGAGGTCATATCTGAACCAGTGGGATAATAAATTCTATCTCATTGGGAACGATAGAAGATATGCGTGTATTAACAACGGTAAACCTCGAATAGACCATTGTCGAGGAGCCTGGGGTCACTTGTCGGTATACCTTGGATTATGTCAAGGAGCCTTCAAGGGGATTGAGCTTTATTACTCTACCCTTGCGCGTATGTCGGACCGTAGACTATTCCCTCAGGTATATTAGTTCACGTTGGTAACCATAGTGACCATAATATTTACAGTTTTTTCCTAAGGTGACGGTGGAGGAAAGATCCCACTGTACCTGGAGCAGACATCGACTAGACTCACTTGGACTCTCCGGAGGGTTATCTTCACTCGAGATGGTTTAAGTGGAGAAACTTGCACCAGTCTGTTTCATTAAGCAGGTTATCGAGGTAACTGTTCCAACCACCCTTTCTACATTAAATACTACGATGTTGGATTTCATCACCAACTAGTGTTTTTAGTGTGAGAAGTTACTATTTGTGTGTGGTTTGATCTCCTAGATTTTTAGGTGTGTGATTCATTTGTTTTTTTCCTTAACGACTCTAGGAGTTTTCATTGAAATTTTATTTGATTGCGTGTGATTAATAATTTTTAATTGTGGTTGAATTACAAAGACAATCGCGTAGACTGTAGGGGAAGCCCCCTGAGTATACACCAAGCCAACTTGAAGGGCTGTGAGCTCTAGTATCGCCTAGTGACAGTAGAATTAGATCAACAGAAGCAGGAGAGTCATCTATAGTTGTTCATCCTAATTATCAATCACAAACAACAGAGCATATTCAAGAGCCAGTTTCAGTTTCCGAAGTTACTGGTAGTATTTCTCCTTCCAGTGAATTAGCTGAAGAACCTGAAATTTCTGATCCTGACACTGAAAATGCTATATTGGAACCATCTTCGGGATTTGTTACTCCAAATTTTATTGATCCTGGTTCACCTAGGGTAAGATATCGCATTACTGAAAATCTTCCTTCTGACCTCATATCTATTGAAGAACTTGTCAGTCCAGACGAAGACGTAACTCTTCCCGAAACCCAACAAACTTTGAACCTTAGGGAGCGTGAATCAATATTCTATAGTCCTTTTAAAACTGATGCTTGGTATTTATCATTGACAGATTTTTTAGAAAACTCGAGTCTTATTTTTTCACTACCCCGAATTCCTTTTCATCCTACACCAAGAGTTTATTATCCTTCATCAATTATGTCAGGTGAGGCATCTATGTTTTCCCAATCACCAGAAACATTTTTATACGGTGGTCCTTCTGTTCCTTCTGAGTACTAGTCACTCTCTGGTACTTTCTCAGGAGCAACTCCTTGACCAACTAAAAAAGTGTTATTCTGGTACAAATGGAACTAAAACTGAAACGTTGAATGTAGAGCAAATTTTTATGATGTCACGTAATATTCCAAATCCTCAACCTCAAGGTAGTCAGTTACTGCCTAGGGGGCAACCTCAAGGTAGTCAATTATCACCTGGGGGGAAACCTCAAGGTAGTCATTTACCACCTGGAGGACAACCTCAAGGTAGTTTTTTACTAGGAAAAACTGTAGGACAATATTATTTACCTAGATAACAACCTCAAGGACAGTACATACCTCAAGGTTATCAACCTCAAGGACAGTACACACCCCAAGGTCAACCTCAGACTCAGTATATTCCTTAGGGTCCTTATCAACCCCAGATTCAGTACATGCCTCAAGGTTATCAACCTCAAGGTCAGTACCCAACTCAAGGTTTCCAACTTCCTTCCGGTCAACCATTATTACAAGGAACTGGAAATTTACCAGTTAATTATCAACCTTACGTTCAACTAGCTTATGGTCCTTCATATGTACAACCTTCTACGATTCAATACCCCGGAATGAAAATGGTGTGGAATCCATCTCAAATTCAACAGACTATGCAACCTAATGTGCAGTTACCTAATCAACCTAGAAAGCCTTTAGTTTCTGGTCCAACCCAGCAACCTGTCCAGCCTACTGTTCAAGTCCCTGCACCTAGTTCTGTTCAGCATCCCGGGCCTAGTACACATCAAACTCTACCTCAGATTGTTGCGGCTACTGCAACCTCTGTTCAACCTACAACACCTGTTTCTGGAGTATCTGTAGCTCCGGTTTCTTCTATCCCTACATCAGTACAAATTCCTCAAACCTCTATGCCATAGTCAGGACCTACAATTCAGACAACGGTCTAGATGCCTATAGGAGAAGCTGGTACTAGTACGATTGTCTCTAGTCAACCATAGTTTACTTATCAACCATACCAGGGACAGTATCAATTTGGTCAGGCTAAAAAAAATCTAGTATGTCAGTATCACTCGTACCCTGGGTATACTTATCAAGTACCTCAACAACCCCAGTATGGTCTGGTTAATCCTGGTTACCCAGGAGGTTTCAAGATTCCAATTGCACATCCAATTCGAGGGTATTCTGGATATCCTCCTCCTAGCACTGGTTTGATCACATAAGGTTATCAAAACCCTAGCCATCAGTTACCATTCATAGCAACTTTAGATTTACCAGATCTATCACGCCTTACAAACGATCCCATTTTTTATCTTCCATATTGGCTGTTGATGCCTAACAAGTGGCCCAATGATATTCTTAAGTTTGAAGGTAAGTCAGGAGAGGACGCATCTAATCACGTTATGAATTATCTCCTTTGGTACGCATCCAATTCATTAGTCGATGATTCGATTCGATTGTGTCTTTTTCAAAGAACTCTCATTGGTCTAGCTGCCGAATGGTACATTGAGTTACCACGCGGCTCTTTTAATAATTTTAATGTGCTAGCTACTACTTACTTAATTCATTTTCAGTTGTCTGTCAGATACAACAACGAAACAGAATAGCTAACTTTATTAAAACAGTCTACGTCTACGTACATATCTGATCACATTCATGAATGGAGACATAGGAGGTGTTTAGTGAAAGTCTTTATTCCGGATCAATTTTGGCTAAATGGTTTATTAAATCGTTATTGCCAAAAATTACTAAAGATGTGGCCAAAGGAGGCATTGTTACAGAAGAGCAAGTCATTGCTCAGGCTCAGTACCTTGACCTTGTATATACTCAGTCAGGTACTCTGTATGATAAAATCCCCAATTTACCAAGACCTGGTCAGTTAACTGCAACTCCTTCTGGCTCTCATGTCGCTGATGGTGTAATTGGTTCTATTAGCACTGGTAAAAGTAAGAAGAAGTCTTCCAAGACCACTTCTCCTATCATCACTTTACCTGATTCACCCAAAGGAGATTCTTCCCTAGAAGCTTTCGCCGATATTCATGTTGTAAAGTCATCTACAACCAAATCTAAAACTAGTGGTAAGAAGAAAGGTAAGAATAAAAAGAAAAAATCTTCAAAGGAGAAAAATGATACAACTGAACAAACTGACAAAAAATGCAAACCTCGATATCCTTGTCTCATCTGTGATCAGGATCATTTTACAAAAGAGTGCCCGCATAGAGCAGAGGTATCAAACTTCGTTAAGGGTTTGCATATACCTTCTGTCTTGAAGGATCCCTTTCCTGCTCAAGATAGTAACATGGTTGGATCTTCCTCCAATACGATTGAGGATATATTGATGGTTGCAACACGATCGCAAGATTATGGTAGTAAAAATACTGGTAAAGAAGAATAAACATCCAATTCTGCATCAATTACATCTCCCTCAGTTTCTGATCCATTACAGATCGAGAAACAAAATCTTGACTAAGTGATTAAACTGCCTGCAAAAGGTGTCCTTCGTAAATCAGATTTCAATCCACATGCGAGAGCTGCTTAGAATTACAATACTGTTGAAGATTTAGCGATTTCCCCTTCAGCAATGTCGACTTTGGAAGTATTGCAATCATGCCCAGCCCAAAGAAAATTACTTTTTTCAGCCTTAGGAGCCGTAGATCTCTAGGATTCAAACCTCATGATCTTCGATTTAGAGAATTTTACACCCCGCATACCCCATCAAATGGATTTTCAGATTCTGGTAATAGTAAAAAACAAACGTATCTTTCGTACTATTGTTGATGAAGGGGCTTCTACATGTATTATGTAATTAAAATTTTGGAAATCACTTGGTTCTCCAATGATTAACCAATCACCAAATATTCTCAAAGCTTTTGAAGGAAGAGGTTTTCAGCCATATGGTATCTTACAAGATCTACCAATAGAGGTCGAAGTAAAAATGGTTGATCTAGATGTGGAGGTGGTTGATGCCCCTCTGGAGTACAACCTTCTCCTGGGTCACAGTTGGTCTTACGTTATGATTGCTGTTGTATCATCAATCTTTCGTCTCAGCATGTTTCCTCATAAAGGAAAGATCATTAAAATAGATTAGCTCTCATATTATTCATCCAACCCAGCCTCTACTGACAGCATCCAACATATCAGAAAATCAAATATCCCTTATAAGGATGTCGGAGTAGGTTTGATTAAAGATTCGGCTTTACTGGGAAATTTTTCCCTCCCTGCTCCCAATGTACAACTTCCTATTGCTAATATCAATATGATTAAATCAAGTACTATGTTCTTTGATGATCATTGGATAGTACCTTCAGAATCATAATTGGATTCTTTTGATGGCCCGATGCCTTTGTGTCCTTTTGAGTTAGCATATCAAAATGTACAGTCATTTTTTTATACTCCTTCAACTGAGTTTGATCCAGTGAATGTGATCAATCAGGAGTCATTTTCAATATCGAGTTTAGCTTCGACACCAATCTTGGATCTTGCTTAACAAGTATTCAATACTGATGAACATATTCGTGAATTCTTGTTAGTAGATGAGTTACCATGGGAAGAACTTCATCACAGGTCTTCATTTTTACCTGATCTCAATCATTTTGAGAATGATTTTTCCTCCATTTTTACCACTGATTATTTCAAAGAACCTTAGAATCTTCACTCACATATCGATTCTGAATTTAATTTAGAAAATATTTCTACAACGGTTCATCTTGAAATTTCAGTAAAACCTGGAATTGAAAACATTTATATAGGAGATTCTTGTAAACCTGATGAAATCCAAGCATATAAAGTCCTATTTCAAGAATTTCGCGACATTTTTTCCTGGTCATATGAAGAAATTCCAGGAATCAATCCGTCGATTGTTGTTCATGAAATTAAGACATACCCGAATGCTAAACCCATTAGATAGAGATTACGTCAGATACATTCGAGAAAAGCTGCTGCTATTAAAGCCGAAGTTGAAAAATTATTTTGCATAGGCTTTATTTATCCAATTCCACTCACAGACTAGGTATCTAATATGGTTCTAGTCAATAAAAAATAAGGAACAATACGAGTATGTATCGACTATAGGAATATAAATAACGCTTGTCCAAAAGACAATTATCCAACCCCTTACATTGATCAAATTATTGATGATTGTGCTGGAAGTGAAATGTTCTCGTTCATGGATGGATTTTCCGGCTACAATCAAATCAACATACTCCCTACAGATCAACCTAAAACAACTTTCATTTTTCCATGAGGAAATTTTTCTTATCACAAACTACCTTTTGGCCTTAAGAATGCTGGCGCCACTTTTCAAAGGGCTATGTATTATGCATTTCACGACAATAAGCACATTGTGCAACCCTACCTCGATGATTTTCCTGCACATTCTTCATGCCGAGCAGATCATATTACTCATTTAAGAGCCATATTTATACGATGTAGGCATTATAAGATTCATCTGAATCCTCACAAATGTGTTTTTTGTGTCCAATCCGGATGATTTTTGGGATTTTTTGTCTCAAAGGTAGGCATTCGTGTTGATCCGTCGAAGGTTGAGGCAATCATCAATTTTCCTCCTCCTTCTACTTTTCGCCAACTCCAAAGTTTGCAAGGGAAAGTGAAATTTTTACATCGATTCACTCCTAACTACGCCAAGCTAACGAAAGGTTTCACCAGGTTGTTGAAACAAAATATTCCTTTCTTTTGGGACGAGGTCACTGATAGATCTTTTGATTCTCTGAAACACGCATTGACCCATACACCATTACTGCATCCTCCCAACTACAACCAAGATTACTTTTTGTACCTTGCCTCTTCTGATTCCATGATAGAGATGGTTTTAGTTCAGGAAGATGAATTCCATAATGAACATGTGGTTTACTATCTTAGTTGAAATTTTCATCCAACTGAGATCAAATATTCACATGTGGAGAAATTGGCCTTGGCAACTGTTCAAGCTATGCAACGTTTTCGTCATTACATAATTTTACGTAAAAAAATAGTGATCTCTGATTGTAACCCTATGATGTACATTTTTACCAAACAATTGCTAGGGGGAAAATACTCCAAATGGATTGTTATTCTGCAGGAGTTTGATTTGGAGTTTGAAAAATCCAAATCCAAGAAATCATTGATATTTGCTGAACTTATGTGTGATTTCCCATGTACTGATACATAAACTGTGGTGGAACAACCAATCGCGGATGAATCCTTGTTTCTTATTAGTACCATTTATCCTTAGTATGGAGATATTATTGTTTATCTTTAGACCCAATATTTTTAGCCTGAGCTTTCACAGTCGCAATGACGAGAGATACGTTTCCAGTCTCAACAATATAATATTGTTGGAGACACACTATACCGTCATGGTGTGGACTTAGTTTTTCGACATTGTCTAACCCATGAAGAAGACGAAAGGTTTTAAATGACTGTCACTCTGGAGCATGTGACGGTCATATGTCTAGGTATGCCATAGCCCAAAAGATATTGCACGCAGGTTATTTCTAGCTGTCCTTGTTTAAAGATTGTATTTTTGCGGTCCGGAAATGTCATAATTGTCAAATATTCAATTGAAAAGTGTGTGCACCACCTTCTCTTCTTCACCCTATAATTGTTGTTGGTCCTTTCTCAAAATGGGTCATTGACTTCATTACATGTAACCCTCACTTTTAGATGAGAATCGGCACACCGCTACTAAGACTTATGTGAAAATAAGGAAAGCTCAGTATGATAGAAGTGTTTCCCCTCGTAATTTTTTAGAAGGAGACCTAGTTTTGATTTATGATCAAGCCAACGATAAACTAGGTTCTGGAAAATTTGAACCCATGTGGCATGGTCCTTATATTGTCAAGCGACAACTTGCAAAAGGGGCCTATGAATTGATTGATTTTGACGGGGTCTCTTTAGGTAAACCCAATAATGGACTTTGTCTAAAGAGATATTATCCTTTATTTTTGTGTGGAGATCTTCTTTGTATATTAGTTACTTTCTATTTGGTGTGCTATAGATTAGAAATGTGTGCCTAGCTTAAGTGTGCTCTTACTACTATTTCTGCTTATCTGGATACTTTTGATATCGCAGATGTCGATGTCCTTTCAAACATATATTGGTTTTGCTTATGGCGCTTGTCGTAGTACATGAAACATCTCTTCCACAGCTTGGGTTATTTATTCACCCACTGACGAGTTAGTATTAATGCATGGAGTAAGCCTCGGTCAAACAACAAACAATATTGCTAAATATAGTGCAGTTATTGAATTATTGTCGGAATCCATTTTATATGGAATTCAGAGTTTGATCATTAGGTTAGATTTTGAACTCATTGTATTACAGTTAAATCGAGTATATGCCATTAGAAACCCAGTATTATTAATATTATTTTTAAGGGTTCGTCTCTTGGAACGAGAGTTCAATTATATTGAGTATCAACACATTCCAAGAAATTTAAACACATTAGTAGATGCAATAGCTTCTAGTGTTATAAACAAACATTTGCAATAACAAAAATAATAAATCAACATTCAATAACATGATCGAACAAGTAATTGTTAATAATAGTATATCATATTATATGTGTAGTGTTCAAAAAATATTACATTGTCTTCGATTATAGGTTCAAAACGACTTATGATTGGGAAGAAGTGATACAAAAAATGAGTCTACAAGTCAATCATCCACTATCCGTGGTGATGATCACGATAATACACTACTGCTCATGCCACCCTAGTCAAAAATCTCCTGAATGGTCCAGGAACACCAATGACATATCTCTATAGACGGAGTGGGATGTCATCTATGGTAGTCTTAGGAATATCCATAGTGAGCTACTCCAAATGGTGTTCTAAATCAGTCAGGATCTCTGCAGTCTGATCTTGTGGGGGTGGTGGTGCTGGTGCTGCATCTCTTTGCCTTTGGTTAAAGGGGCGGAGAATGGCTGGTCGACTTGGACCCACATCTACATTTGAAATTTTTGTTACTAGTTTTGGATGATTTAAAAAAAAATAATAAAAATTAGAAATTAGAACATGTCAAAAAATATTTTTTACCTGACTCATCCCATTGAGCTCTTGGAGGAAGTACCATATCCCGGTCGTCGCAGAAATCCATGTCCACATAAGGAAAATCCTCTATCACAAAAATTTGGTGTTCCAGCCAATGAAAATAAGTTGATGGAAATCGAAAAATCTCCCCACCCTCGCTGTGGCGAGCCATCAAAGAAACCCATCGAACCATCCGAGGCTCTCGAGGTCTACCAGCATCAATATGAATGTGTTGCGGGGCCAACATAGGGATCCTCTCTAGAGAAAAGGTAACTACTATAGATCCATATCCAAAGTTGTTTAACTTCCCATTCTTTGCTCTGGTAAGTTGGCCTTTCACATTGGCCAACACTACCTCGTACCAGTTGAATATGGTGCCTCGAAAACAATCTACTGCAATCCGCATCTGAGATCTAGTAGCTACATGCAAAGCTGCACTTCCACACAACTTGACAATGGTAAAAGAAATCACTTTTAACTTGTGATGGATGATATTTTTAATGTCAGTCCATTTGTCACTGGGACTGGCTTCATCATTACAAAACTATAATTGCAGGCTGGCAATAGACTGGCCACCTGGCCTAGCCCCAAATAGAGATAGTGGTTCACCTCTCCTAGATAAACCAATCAAAAAATATGTCTTCTAGCTCAATTTCGAGCTGGTGACCTCCGATCACGAAACACTGATCCTGAACGTCCCACTTGCTTACCAACCAACTAAGAAGATCTACTTGAGCTCTCATGCAACTGATAGCACAAAATTTGAAAAGCCCACATGCTCTTAAAAATTGCAAAGTAGGTTGATGAATCATTGTTGCTTCATCTACTTCCTCATGTTCCCATTCTTGCCAAATGAGCATTGTAGATATCCTACAATGAGTAAAATGAAAGGTTAGAATCATTTTGAAACACAAATTTTGGGTAATTTAGGAGGAAAATATGTTTTTAAATTCGTTACGGTGCCCCCACACTTTACGCTTAGAGACAGTGTGTAGCTCCGCACGGGATCCGTGTTAAAAGTGCAAGGCCTCGAAATTTTCCTTTGTGAGAAAATGTCGAGGTCTGCAGGTACCTAGTGTCCTGTCTGCGGACTCCCGAGGGCGGATTTTTGAACCTATTTTCCTCCCAAAAATGAAATTTTGACCCTAATTTACGAAAATAAATGGATGAAAAGCAAGAGAACGAGATTGGGGATTACCTGGAGCAGACGATTTTTGATTCCAACGGTCGGTTTGTCCAGAATCTTCTCCGAAGTATTTTTTGCCAAAAGCTCTAAAATTTTCACTCCAAACTCAAATAGTAAAAACGAACTTGAAAAACTCCTTTTTATAAGAATTTTTTGAATAGATGAATTTTAAATTTGTTTATTTTTTACTTTAAAAAGATAGTTTTTCAAAATATTTTTATTATTGAAACAAGTATGTTAAATTTTTTGAGTCTTTTTTGCAGAATGCTAGATTTTTTAGGCGAAATGATCATTTTTGATCAAGAGTATACTTTTATCATCTTTTCGGGCTCTTTAACATTTATGAAAAAGAGAAACCATGGAGTCCTATTTTAAGCCCTTTTCAGACTCTCTAAAAATGAAAAGATCGCCGAGTACTTGACTATTCGAACTCGTTAAAGTAAATGAACGGTCGTCCCTTCAGTATAAGTTTACCCCTTTTCCGGATTGAAATGGAATATTTACGAAAAAGGTATATGTTGACTAATCATGGTCAATAGAGTTCTCTCTTGCATTATTTTATCCTTTTTCGGGCCTGAGAGACTAAAATTACGAAAAAGTACACTCATGGATTTTTCTTAAGTTTTTCTTCTGACTCCCTAAAAATGAAAAATGTCGAGTTTCTCCTATACTGGACTCGTTAAAATTTAATAGTAAAGGGTCTGTTGATTACAAACAAGAATGGACCACTCCTTCTTACGGTTCGATTTTAAACTAAGTCGGACTCATCCAAAGGATGAGCTTATAAACAAGCAAATGTTATCCTCCTCAAGCTTGTCAAAAATAAAGAGGTACTTGCCAGAAATGGTGGGGGAAAAGAGAGAGAATAGATTCATTCATTACATTTTGATTTGTAAAATCATTACACCACTCTTGAACGTGACACTTTTTTTCACACTTTTAACTAGATTGGGAAATCCTTTGCCTATCAGTTAATCAAACCATATTGAAGGTCTTCAGCCGATTTCTGGGTATTAGCTTAGGGCAACTGAGTATACACCAAATCACCTGCAGTGTTGTTATGTGTTCAAGAGGACAGTCAAACAAACCATTCATCTGCAAACATTTGTCTCCATTCGCATTGACCATCCCTGAGTCAGTCCTTGCAAAAAAATTCTTCAAAACTTTATCTATGGTTTCGTGTCATGACCTTGCTTATGACGGATCAATTTCTATCGACGATAGCTCATTATCTAGGAATTTGATCTAGAATCCGTCAGTACCTTGGAATCTGCATGCCTTAATAGCAGGTTTCTCGCCTTCGACGATAGGTTGCATATTTGACCTTCGATTGAACGATTTGGTGAAATGTTCAACTTCAGATCACTTATTCACATTTTATGGATTGTGCTGACTACTTTGAGAACCATTGTCATTATTGGTGGTTTCTCTCGCACTTGTTAACAGTTCACATCATTGACTGGTAATCAAGTGGTTTCTACCATGTTCGACTTCAACACATTTAATCACATGAATAGAATCGTACTAGTTCAAGAAGCATAAATCAAGACCCTGGATCTATTTTCCACCATCCAGGCTGCGAGGAGTTTTATTATTCATTATACAGTATACTATTCATTACAGATGGCTACGCCCATGCTGTGTCTACACTATTGATGTAATATCAAAATCATTTATGTATCGGAACAAGTTTAGTTAGTTTTGATCTGAGTATGGGAATTCCTACCTCAGCGATGATATATATATATATATATATATATATATATATATATATATATATATATATATATATATATATATGTATGTATATATTTTTTGCGTTGAATTTTTTTACAGGGTTCTGACTGGGGTGTCCACAGGCTAATCCTTGAAAAGATAAAGCACATCACTCTTCGAATACTCTCAGACTTCGCACTTTAGGGGGGAATTTGTTACACTGAAATTTGTCACCATGACATTTTAGTACTCCCTTAGAAGTCTACAATATCAAAGTTCCTAAATTCAATCCTTTAAATTAAGAGAAAATCTCATAAAAGTCTTAAAAACTCTTGTAACGCACTTTCTCTTAGCATTTCCTCCAGTGTCGCACCTTTTGGCTATAAATCATTTGGAGCCAAACGCACTTTCTAATTACTAAATATGCGGACCCCTGTAAAAGGTAAAAAAGGGATCAAGTAAAGTCTAGAAGCTCAGTTTGAGTCATTTTTGGAAGCTTCTAGAAACATTCTTGCAATGGAAAGTCCGCTCTTTTCAGGTTCATGCATCCCATCCATTAAGGAGCTAACCCCTTGATGTAAGTAACTAATCCCTTTGAAGGAGGATTATATCCCTTCTTGTTTGGAGCTATAACCTCCTCTCTTTCACTATAAAAGGAGGCATAAGGCAACCTCAAAGGGTTACAATGAATGAGTTCAAGCTTTAGTATTGTTGGAGGTGAAATTTTGTTGGAACTTAGACCCTTTTAGTCGAGATTTTATGTGGGAAAGATTACATACCTGTATGTATCTCGGTTGGAAGAGTTCAAGGCTTGTCAGAGTAAAGGAAACGCCTATTCTGGACCCCAGGAAGGCCTGTGTGACATCAAGGTGGACACGGTTGTAAGGCTCTTCTTATTTAAGTTAATACGAATGAATATTGTTTTCTCAATGGGCTATTTAATTGATTATCTCATTTCATGAATTCCTTGATCATCTTGATATATGTTTGATTCATAAATTGATTTATTATATAGGTGCTTTTAATCTTTTCTTGTGTTTGTGACTATATATCCTTGATGACCATTTTCTTCAAGCCACTAGAAAGAATATTAGCACTGGACTACAAGTAGATTTCTAAAACCTATTATAGGTAATTCCATGTCAAACAATATCTATAGCAAATGGTTTTTATTTGTTCGTTTGTTGCTAGCTATCCGTAGGACACTTGGGAGGTCTGTCTTTTCCACAAGAATGACTTATTCGTCCAACAATGCGAAAAGGTGGCATCACAGGACTGCAAATCACAAAGTTTGATTTTTTGTTATGAAGAGTGGGAGTTAAAGGCTAAACCTCACGAATTGCGATGTGTGCTAACAGAAGGTGATGTGATAAAGGTTTGTGGCTGTAATGTGTGGTTTATAACACACACACACACACACAAATATATATATATATATATATATATATATATATATATATTTATATATATATATATCAAAACGACCTCATGAGGGGGGCAGAGCTAAAATGGAAGTGTCAGGGCTTAATATAATGTCCTAAAACTTTGTGTATGTGGGTTTTGATGGGTTTGATGAGATGGGTAGTGCTAACCAATGCATTTAGGCTTAGTTATAAATGAGGTGAATATAGCCATCCCTTGCCATCTTTGTGCTAGAAGTACCTTCTTGGAAATAAATGACAGTGATGGAATATTATTTTCAATATACAAGATCTGAAAATAATATTCAGTCACCTTGTGATACTATAGATTATAGGGTACTAAGAGAGGCTCCAGTTGGGGATGGGAACTCCTTCAGGAGGTGCCAAGAAAACCATAGATTAGTAGCCTAATCCATGGGGCTGATCCCAAATATGAAAATTATTTTTCTACAAAACCTCTGCGGCTAAAAATATTTATTCATCTATTCTAAATCTCAGACAAGAATCCGATCCATGTATGTAATATCCTAAAATTTAACTTTTAGCTAAATGGAATATTATAGATTATTTTGTCACTAGTTAGGTGAATAAATGGGTTGGGAGGTCCATAAATCTTCGTAGCAGCAATAAAATCACTTCAAGTGTGAAATAGGACCTTCTAAGAAGCTAAATAAAGTAGATTTGAGCATGAACAGGGGTTGGATCATGTTGAATAGGTCAAATTTGACCAAATCAACAACGCTATTATGGAAGGGTGGAAATTAAATGAGGAATAACTCAGTTTGGAGGCAGATTCATTGCATGAAGATAATGACCTAATTGAGTAGGTCCAAGGGAAAGGAATCTCATAACCTATGTAAGGAAGAGGATGACAACAAAATTGGTTATGTTTTGGCTTCTTATTTTGTATATGGTCTATTTAGACTTTTGGCATTCTTCAGCTCTTTAGTTGAGTTTACAGTGTTGTTTAGCACAGGGTGTTCCCAAGCGGGAATCCCATCTCTTTCCTTGAGAGGCCCCTTGGAGGAGAATTGCACTTCATCCCCACACTCAGGCTTAAGGCCAAGATACAAATTTCTTCATTAGCGCAGTTTCTACAGAATATTGTGTTGTGTTGCAGGGTGCAGAAGTGGAGGATCATTTTGGGTGTCTTCAGAGCTAGTTTTGCAGTGGAGGAAGGTTTCCATCCATTGGAAGGCCTATAGAGAAGCCCCTTGAGCTTTATTGATACATTTAGCAGTATTTTAAGGATTATTTGTCCCCTAAAACATAGTTTTAGTCCAGATCTATGTTATTTTAGGGAGGATTTGCAAGGGTAGTTGCAGTACTTGTTTTGGGAGGTGATCTCTTCAGTGGAGGAGCCATTCTTTCATATGAAGGATCTATTGGAGAAGATATATAGTTTTATACATCAGTTTTAGACATATATTCTCACTTCTATTATTGCAGCATACCTTCAGCCCTAGGGCTATAGCTTACATTGGCACATTGTGTGCATTTTCCAGAAACCCTCTTGGGTTGTCTTGGAAAGATGATCTAGTGCCCAGATATGTATTTTTAGATTCTATTGGTGCCTATATCAATATTTTTATATCATTGTATCATATCCAGCTATAGTTGTGGATAATATGATTGTGTTGTAGTTTCTATGCAGCATTTTGTATTGTAACAATAGCTCATATTTGGGAGTGATTTCTTATGGGAGGCTTGTTTCCTCATTGTATATGATTTATGCCTCACCATTTTGTAGTGATTTGCTTCTCTAATACATAATTTTATGACTCCATATTTTTCTCATGGTTTCATGTGTTAAATATTTGTTTTTGCTTCATTTTATGAGCTATATTGCTCCTTTCCCCATTAGGGAATATTACAGTGGTATCAAAACATAATCTTGGTTCAACCTATGCATTCAACCAATATGTCACCATAAGGAAACACTTCTCATAAGAAGAGGAGATGTACAAAAGAAACAAAGACAAGACACCATTATTTGGAGGAAAGGAGGAAGAGGAGCTCTCAGATATTATTTTTCAAACTATGCAGAGCATCAAGGGAGATATAAAGAAGATGAGAAGGGAGATGTGTAGGGAATCTCCAAGGGGGTTTGAATATGAAGCAAGCACTATATTTTTTCATGATGGATATGAGCATGCAGCCACACATTATGATCCACAACGTAGTCATATGCCCAAATTCACTGCAAGAGAGATGGAGGAAGAAGATGCACCAAAGGAGGAGACTTACAGTGATTATCTTTAGGAGTATGAATCTCAATCCTGGAGATTCAAGGAGCACTTGAAATTCCAAGAATTTTTCCAACTCAAGGAGGAAATAAGACCTAGTAATCACAACAGAAGTAGAAGAGGTAGATTCTTTCCGCCAAATTTTGATGGGTCCTCCACATGCACAACCAAGAATTGGATACATCAGCTAGACTCATATTTGCATCTACATCAAGTTTCATAAAAGGAAGCCCTTAGGATAGGAGCGCTACATCTTGAAGGTAAGGCTCATAATTGGTGGTTTTATGAATCTTATTCATTCAATCATGCAAATATATCTACTTATACAAGATTCACTAAGATATTAGTGAAGATATTTTATGTAAAACAATCTAAAACATCTTTGATTGAGCTAGCAAAACATAAACATTCAAAACCTTTGCATGACTTGGAAAAATCTATTGCACCAAATCCACTTCAGATTTCTATTGAAGGGGATAAAAACTTGTATGATACCTTGCCAAGGGCAAGATCCCCATTGAATGAAGAGCTTTCTTCTCAAAAGGAAGACATGGGGATTTCTCCTTCAAGGGAAGACCAAGATATAGGGTCTCTCATTGTTGATGAGGTATTCTCAAATATTGATGAGGACGAAGAGAAGAGAGGATGTAACAGCGTTGTAACTTCTGAAGAAGAACCATCACCACATGGATATGGGCATGAAGCTATTGCTTCAAGTAGATAAGCTTTTGCAACTTTGAAAAAGTTTCCCAAGGAGCATCATCTGAAAGTAATGATGGGCAGTAACACCTTGATCCAAGGAGGAGAAGGAAATGTGGATCAACATCAAAGGATGGAGAGCATGCACCCTTGTTTATTTCAAAGGGTTTATATACAGAATAAGGAGATTGATTTATGCAGTGACGGAAGGGAAAAATTAGTCCATTCATCTATACAATCCACTTCATATTTTGATGTCTCTTTACATGGAGGCATTCCACCAAGGAGGCCCCCTAATTGGAAGGTGAAGAAAGAGTTCTCTCAACATGGTGCAACATTGACATATTTGGCCAGGGAGGGAGCCATGGGAGGAGCTAGCAGAGCACATAGAACCTTTGATGGGTTCAAAGGAGAGGTGAGAAATTTTATGATATGGACATTGCTATCTCTCACTAAGCTGTTTACACTGAAAGATGATGATTCAGAAATATATGATGACATGAGCATGGTGTCAAAGGGCTAATCCATAACCTTGGGGCATAAAATGATACTTCCACACATGAGGAATATTTCTGAATATGACAAAAGGTTAATAACACTCTTTCATGCATTGGAAAAACTATGGAAGTTTTCGAGGAGAGATACCTTTCAAAAGGAGATTGACTTCCATGTACTCCAATCTTGTCTTGTGCGAGATCATCTACAAGAGAGGCTGTGAAGGTGGGGTAACATTACTCCAACATGTGGCTTTTGCATTGAGCATGTCAAAGAGGAGAGTTATGATGTGAGAGATAATTCATTTCATATTTATATAATGCTGTCATTGTTGGGAAGCCTAGATCCATATTGGGAGTCCCAACTATTGGTGGAATATTCCAAGAACTTCTTCACATGTAAGGTTCTCGATGGGCAAGTGGCATATGGGAGGTATAGAGTGGTTGAAGGAGTCATTTATTTCCATGATCAGATCTACTTGATTAGAGACTCCAAGCTCAAGAAGGAGATTCTACATGCATCATATGAGGCACTCTCTTCAAGACAAGTAGACTTCATCGAGTCTTATCACACCATCATGGAGGGATTCTATTGGGAGGATCTCAAAGAAGACGTGCACCAACATAATAGGAGATATGTAGCTTGTTTTATGTATGAGGAGGGAAGCAACCACCTTGCAAGGTTGTTTCAATCACTTTCACTTTTGATGGAGAGATGGGAAGGCTCATCTATGGACTTCTTCACCAACTTGTCTACAATATATGGTAAAGATTGTGTTTTTATTATTATTTATCAACTAACAATGTATGTTCACTCCTTTACCATGCATTTGTAGCACATTTCTCCACAAGAGAGAAAACTTCTTTGTGGATTTCATGGTCCTTTCGGGACTACATGTAGTGATAGAGATGACCACTTTATGGAGGACTTTGGGCAAGGCACGTTTTTCTTGGTTCATGTTCAACCAACACCTAATGTCCTCTACTATTTTCAAGATTTTGAGAAGCTTATGGCAGCAAGTAAGTGGTTGGATGGCCACTTATCATATCATGTTTTGAAACAACTAGAATTATAAAAACATTGGTATCACTTGAGGGGCTTTTTCACCATCCATTATGCCATGTGACACTTAGTCCATATTTATTTTGGAGCCCATATGGTGATGATCCTCGTTTCACTATATGTGGGGTGGATTTGGCAAGAGAGATTCCTAGAACCAAAGAGTGGGTTCATGAGATTCCAAGTACCTTTTGGCTTCTTAATGACCATATTATTACAAACCACGACTAGTAGTTCCACATCTATCATAAATGGAGAGAGAGACAGTGTGATTTGAATAACTTGATCTCTCCTTTTTAGCCATGCATCCCCTACACATTGCATAAGCATGGGATTGATGATTGTTTCTATGAGGTACCAATAATGGCTCACTTTATTTGGATAATAGCATGTAGATGGGAGTTTCTCATTGGGAATGAGGTCCCCAATGTTTGTCATCACTCTTACCTTGAGGAGGCCATTGGACAGCAAGAAGGTTTCCATATAGACCTTCTACTTTCTCATGATGAGAGCCATTTCGTTATTTCACCAAAGGTCAACTTACACATATGGGAGAAACCATTGGGAGACATGATTATTGTAGAATATCTAAAGCAATGGTGGGGAATATTGATGAGGAGGCCACAAGAGGACGAGGGGAGGAATTTTTCTCCACCTTTATTGATGAGGAGGCCAAAAGAGGATGAGGGGAGGACTGTAATATTCCTAAAATTTATATTTTAGCTAAATGGAATATTATAGATTATTTTGTCACTAGGTAGGTGCATAAATGGGTGGGGAGGCCCATAAATCTCCTTAGCAGTAATAAAAGTGCTTCAAGTATGAAGGAAGACCTTCTAAGAAGCTAAATAAAGCACCTTTGAGTATGAATGAATGGGTTGGATCATGTTGAATAGGTCAAATTTGACCAAATCAACAACGTTGTTATGGAAGAGTGGACATTAAATGAGGAATAACGCGATTTTTGGAGGGAGATTGATTGCATGAAGATAATGACACTAATTGAGTAGGGCCAAGGGCAAGGAAGCTCATAACCTATATAAGGAAGAGGATGGAAACCATATTGGTTATGTTTTGGGTTATTATTTTGTATATGGTCTATTTAGACTTTTTAGCATTCTTCGAGTTGTTTAGTTGAGTTTGCGGTGTTGTTTAACACAAGGTGTTCTCGAGTGGGAATCCCATCTCTTTCCTTGAGAGGCCTCTTGGAGGATCATTTCAATTCATCTCCACACTCGGGCTTAAGGCCAAGCTACAAATTTCTTCATCAGACATTTTCACGTAGAATATTGCATTGTAGTTGCGAGGGTGCGTAGTGGAGGATCATTTTGGGTGTCTTAAAGCTAGTTTTTCAGGTGGAGGAAGGTTTTCATCCATTGGAAGGCTCGTAAAGAAGCCGCTTAGAGCTTTATTGATACATTTAGCAAGATAGGCTGAGGATTATTTATCCCCTACAATGCATATTCGGTCCATATTTTCGTTATTTTAGAGAGGAGTTGCGGGGGTAGTTGCGATGGTTATTTTGAGAGGCAATCCCTTCAGTGGAGGAGCCATTATTTCATCCGGAGTATCTATTGCATAAGATCTGTAGTTTTCTACATCGACTTCAGCCATATCTTATCATTTCTATTATTCAACATACCTTTAGCCCTAGGGCTGCAACTTACATTAGCACATTGTGTGCATTTTCTAGAAAACCATCTTGGGTTGTCTTAGAAAGCTGATCTAGTGCTCAAATCTGTATGTTTAGATTCTATCGGGGCCTATATCAATATTTTTATATCATTTTATCATCTCCCAGCTTGTATTTATGCATAATATGACTGTGATGTAGTTTCTACCAGTGGCATTTTTTATTGTAACAACAACTCATATTTGGGAGTGATTTCTTATGGGAGGCTTGTTTTCCTCATTGTATATGATTTATGCCTCACTATTTTTTAGTTATTTTACTGCTCTAATACATAATTTTATGACTCCATATTGGTATCATGGTTTCATGTGTTAAATACTTGCTGCTTTGCTTCATTTTATGAGCTATATTTCTACTTTTCCCCCATTAGGGAATATTACAATATACGACAATTTGAAATGAAACTACGAGTGAAATTATGCTCGAAAAACCATCAAAGCTGAAAATCATTGTTGCAAACTGTGAAAAATCTAGATGCTAAAATCTGAGCGTATTTGAAACTTGAAGTTTCAAAATACATCTTAAACCA
The DNA here is from genome assembly GCA_034641835.2 of Pinus albicaulis. Classification (NCBI taxonomy): domain Eukaryota; kingdom Viridiplantae; phylum Streptophyta; class Pinopsida; order Pinales; family Pinaceae; genus Pinus; species Pinus albicaulis. Next base: position 777,452,656 of record CM076576.1, on the reverse strand, counting down.
AAACTGAAAAAATGCTCGAAGTATTGAGCTTTATTGGCCCTCCTACCAACATCTAGTCTAACAAAATATTATCCCATCAAATAATAATATGACTTCCAATGTAACTCGATCAAGCAAATGAGTGCTCAACCAAGCCGACCTTCCCCTTTCCTTGGGTATAACAATGGGCTAAAAAACATGGCAAATTAACTCTTCGACTGAATTCAATAGCTCTGTTGGATCAACCTGTACAATCTTCCTTCACCGATGAGCGTAATAAGCTGCTCAAAGGATCAAGGTAAACATTTAACATGATATCCCTTAGATGATTGGTGATATAAAATCATACCACATCCCATAAAACTCCTTTTCTTCCGTGTTGGTACTTTGATTTGGTATTCATGTGGCAAAAAGGACACTTGTTTTTATTATCTCGAGCATGATAATCAGACGTTTGTCGATGTGGTCTTCATCATTCCCTTTATCTTTTAGAAATTTTCAAGGAAGTTGCAAAATCCCAATCATCTAGGGCAAAGGGTCACTAGATGATGGGTCCTATTTTTGGCAAGTTTTCTTGCTTTCATCAGGAAAACATGACTGGTGTTTAATATCCTGGATAAAACATTGTTGGATGAAGATTCTCTTGTGAATTTGAGCCATCAAACTCTACTGTTATTCCTTCTAGATTACTAGATTGTTGGAGGTTTTCACGGATGTCCTCTGCTAGATCTAGTTCAAGGAGTCGAAAATTTCTTCTTTAACCATCTCGTTGATTAGATTTTTCCTTGTGCTCGCTAGGGATATTCCCCTATGATGAAAATTCATGAACTTTTGGATAACATATCTCATTCATTTTTTCATGATGAGAAGACATTTCAAACAGAACTCAGATAGAAATTTCAATAAGCGATATGTTATACACTCTGAGATTCTCTCGAACATGCACTATTTTAACTTCATGCATAATACAAAATCTCTTATACCATTGATCATTAATTGAGAAAATAAAAAACAATCGATGCGCACATTAAAACCATAAACAATCACACATATGAACACAGTGATTTTTATGGGAAATCTTAAAGTTGAAAACCCCCAACTATATGTATATTATATGTCATAGAGATCATGTAACAATCATTATAAAAAAATCTCCTCACAAAGCTCTCGAGTACAATCTCCAATTGCTACACACTAATCAAGCCCCGATCTAGCAAATCACATGCTCCAATCTACGCCACGTGATAGTGCCTCTCTTGCGCAATCATCTATGAAGAATGGCTACGAGATGAACTTCGAATTGGTCTAGTATTGCTCACACAATCCTCATTGGCATATCCCATCACTTGGTTGTTGCAAATCATGCAACGAGTATAGTCACAAACTCGATAGTCTACACTTCTCTTTCGACTACCTCTTCACCGGTCTCCACCGAGCTCGTCCATGCATCGTAGTTAATTGATGTATTATTTAGTTGATTAATGAGTTAATAATTAATGAATTAATTAATAATTAATTCACACCACTTTCACTAGTGTATCAATCGGTTGAACTAGATACAACTAGCTCAACTATGTTTAACTCAGTTAAACCGAACACAACTCCATCAACTACCTCAATAACTCCACTAAAACTCGTCACATGAGTTCTAACTAAATCATCCATGAAATAGCTCCAATTAACCCTTAGAATAGCATAATTTCTTACCAGTCAGCTCCTATGCCACATCATGTGCACCTATCTGAAGTGCTCCAAGAGAATAAGATAATGTTTATAGTCCAAATATTATTAAGAGCTAATAATATTTGACATATCTATTTTTAAATCGGCAATCTAAAAATAGATTTCACCTAATATGTCTAAAAATAGAAGTCCATCTGTTTTTCCAACTTACCAACCATCACAAATAGCATCTTGCAACTTCTAGAATATGATCGTACATGTCTAAAAATAGACTTGCGCCAAAAAATAGCTCGCTGGGCCCACTTAGTGAAGGCAACTTCTTTCCACTAATCTCATCATCTTATTGCAATCTCAACACTCCCTCTCAACAAGATAAGGATTATTTTCCACCCCTATCCTTCCCCCGTGGTATTCAAATTTTCTCCCTGGTGAGCGCTTTTGTCAAGATATCGACATCCTCATCCTCCGTAGGGATGTATGAAAGTAACATGATCTTCCGTCGCACACAATCTACTGATATGATGATCGTGGGTCCATGAAGCCATGCCTCCTCAACTCATCCTCCTATCTATACCATCATCCATATCCCGATGTGCCTCACGAGATATCTCAATATATGCTTGCCCACGCCTTCGAGTAGAGCTTGGTAGGCTTAACCATAGCTTGTGAAAGCGCGGGTTAACGAGCATAGCATATGTTGGGTCGTGTATTGAATAGATACATAAGCTACCCCACCAACTATCGATAAACGAGTGGCATCCACTACCTCTCGCTGATGTAGCATCCTATTTCCTCCATCCACCAAGAAAGAGGAGTGTCGATAGGCTTGCAACCATGCATGTTGAACTTCTCTAGTATCTCCTAAAGCATACTTGCCTTGGAGACACAAACAGATTCATCATCACATCCGCCAAATTTCCAATCCCAAGAAATAATGAAGGATGCCCAACTCCTTCATCTCAAACTCTTTTACAAGATCAGCCTTGCATGAGAGTATCAATAGTTAATCACCCGTCAAAATCGAATCATTTACACAAAGTAAAATGATCAGCAACTTACCCTCCACCACAATCTGGTATAGGTTGGGATCCGCCTCACTCTTGGAGAATCCAAGTCCGATGAAAATAACTATCTATCCATGTGTACTAAGAATGAGGTGCTACTTTTAACTCCATACGAGCGCTCTTTTGGGCACACGCACATGCGACTCGCTGCCGAAGATCTCGAAACCTTTAGGCTACTCTATGTACACCTCCTCCTCAATCACTCCGTTGAGGAACACGTCTTCACATCCATCTGATGAATGTGCCACCCCATCTGCTGTGCCGAGAGCAAGAATCGTCCATATGGAAGAATACTCTTGTGACAGAGTGTAAAGGTTTCCTCATAATCGATCCCCTCAATCTCACGAGAAGCCTCGGGCAACAAATCTTGCCTTGTAGCTCCAAGCACTCCCGTCAACTTCTTTTCTTCACTTTGTAGATCCATCTCGAACCTACCATTGATTTCCCTTCTAGCCTTGGGACAATCTCCCATGCATTTAGCTTTCTGACAATCGAATCATACTCTTCCACCATGGCATCTACCCATGGGGGATCCTCCATAGCTTCCTCAAAAGAGGATGGCTCTGTCACGATACACTTTCTCATAAGAGCCATGTTGGTACTATTTTATTGTTACCCTTTTCTATTAAAATTCACCATTTATCTATCATTTTCTCCATAAACTTCCCATAAGACCATTGAAATTGATTAAGTAAAGCATTATAGTTGTTATTTTGCATTAAATTTAATTTATGAGTTTTTATGTTAAAATTTGGAATTTTTCAACAAAATTACAGGAAGTTACTACATCCTGTAATCAGTTTATGTTGTGACATGTGGCATGACAGGAAAATCAAAATAGAAGGCATGAACGTGATCTAGGATGTACAAATATGGTAGAAAATCTATTTGCCATCGGATTTGGAGTTCCTGGATATATGGTCAAAGACGGTCAAACTCAGCCTCTTTAGCAGAAAAATCAGAAGCTATAATGATGTACTTGATCTTTTGCTTAAATTTAGGAATTTTGAACTAATTCGAACTATGTTGGAATTAGTTAAGATGAAGAAGGAACGAATATAGCCTTCTAGTTGTAAATTTTAATAAATAGGAGGATTTTGATTAGAAAGTTTAGTTAATGAAAGCGTTGAAGAAATCAGACTTAAGACTGTAAAAGCGTATCCCAGCACTCTGTTTTGAATGTAATCATTTCCAGAACTTAATGAAAAGCAGAATTTCACCAATCACAGTGTTTACGAGTTAAAGGTTTATCATTTGAAGTTATCCAAGTGTGCCATCAGTGCGTGGAAGGGCCCTACGTAAAGATTGGTACACTTTCTTTTACGTTTTATGTTTTATATAGTTTAGTTTTTCATATCTGAACAACGTATTTCATTTTATTGTTTGTGAGTTCATTCATTGCTTGAGAGTTCATTTATTTAATCAGAAGTTCTTGAAATTTATTGTTAATATATGGTTCATAGCAATAAGTTGAAAATTCGATTGCAGAATTATTGAAATGGTCCTTGTAAAAGGTGTAATCGAGCATTGGATTTCAAAGTATCTCTGTGAACTCTGTTTGTTTTTATGAATTTGATTTCTAGAATGATCAGTGTGTTATCTTAAAGGAGTTTTTGTGAAACATATCTTCGTAAGAGGATTGAAAATATCAGATTAGAAACACTTTGTTTTTAAGAACAGTAGATTAAAATTTGATAATATAAGTGTTTAAATTGTGAAAAGGAAACATATTTTAACCTCTTGTAAAGGAGTACTGAAGCCTGTCACAATTAGACATTTATTTAAACATATAGAACATAACCTTTTAGGTCTAAAAATATTAGATGTGCCTCTAAGACTACTGACCCTGGTCGACATTAAATGAGTCTAATCTAGCATCCTAGATTGGTCGTTACATTTTGGCGCCGTTGCCGGGGAGGCGCAACTAGAGGAGTTCTAAAAAAAAAAAACTCAAAACAAACAAAAACAAACAAAAACATAGATTTAATTTTAATTTTAGAAGTCATGTTTACATATGTCTAGACCTAGGGATGATAAAGGCAGATTTATAAAAAACCCCCATCCAAGAACTAACCCACCATTAGGAGCAGATCCTTTAGAAAGAATTGAACACACAACACCAGCTGGGAAAGTCACTGTACAAGAACTAGAGGATAAACAGAAATCAGGCCAAAGACTTACACTTATAGAACGACAAATTCTATTAGCATACGAAACAAAGAAGAAACACTTTCCTGAATCCTCTACAACAAGAGAAGGCATCAAAACAACTCAACAATCTCTCCTTGAACCTACTGTTATTGAAAAAATTCAATTAGGAGAAAAACCAACACAACAACTTCTCTTTGAAACAAGTGACACAGAACAAGAACTTAAAACAACAGAGGAACCTATCAAAATGGCTGAGGAAGGAGGAGGATCAGCAAGAGGACCTACTCCTGAACAACTTAGAGAATATGAGAGACAACAGGAGGAAAGAAGAAGACAACGAGAAATTGAACTAAAACAAAAACAAGATCAAGATCAAAGAGAGGAGGAAGAGTCAACCTTTAAATTTCCTATTCAAGAACCAGGAGAAAATCATGATGAGGAAATCAAAATGAAAAACATACCCCCATCTGTGTTACCAAATTTTTATGGCATGGCATCGGAAGATCCAGATTCATTCTTGTTTGAATTTGACATAGTATGCCGAACATATGGTTACACAGATGATGCTCATAGGCTTAGACTCTTCCCAGCAACATTAAAGGCATCAGCATTAAGATGGTTCATGGGACTAGGTGAGCATGCAATAACTGATTGGGATGGCATGCGAAAAATATTCCTAAAGAAATATCAACCTTATTGTAGATCGAAAGATTCTAAAGATGATATCTTCAGAATGAATCAACAGGAGGATGAAACTTTAGAAGAGTATTTGGAACGATTTGTCTACAATTTACAAAAATCAAAACATAGAACCATGTCACTTGATCTGATTCGAACAATATTTTTGAAGGGCATTCGAGAGGAATACTTAGATGATCTTAACTTGATGGGAAAAGGTGATATTTCCACCTTACCTTTTGATGAAATTGTTGACTTATGTGAAAAGTATTCCAGGAGCAAAGCTAGAAATGGAAAAAGAGCTATATCATCCAAAGCCACAAAATCTTCTTCAGCTAGTGTCACAAGGGCTGAAATAGGAAATCTATTAGAAGAATTCAAAACAGACCTATTGAGCACCTTAGGAAATCAAATTGACACTATGAAAGCAAAGAAAAGACAAGAAGAAGAAGATCAATTAATGGCTGTATTTTGTCCAAAATGCCGGAAGAAACATGCTTTGAAAGATTTTCCTTTAGAAAATATTCAAGTATGTGCCTTTTGTACTGAAAATCATGATATATTTCATTGTTCTAAAATAAAGATTTTGCAGAATTGTAACTTGGAAGCAAACACAGATTTGGAAAATATGTATTTCATGGGTGCAAAGAGACCATGGCAGCCAAGACCTCCACCTCCAGGTATGTTTCCAAATCAGAATTTTCAATTTCCTGCACAAGATCAAATGTATGTTCAGAATTCTTGGAATGTACCCATGCCATGGCAACACCAAAATTACCCTCAACAACAACAATGGAAACCATTTCAGCAATACCCATCATATCCTCAACCATACTCATCATATCCTCAACCATATCAACAGTATAATCAGCCATATCAACAGTATCCTCAATCATACCAGCAATATCCACAGCAGCAAGTTGTTCATCCACCCCAAAACATTCAACAAACATTGTCTGCTCCTCCACCAATAAATCCACCACAATTACAACTTCCATCTAACCAACCTCCTAGACCCACTCAGATTCCTGCTCAACCTGTATCAAATCCAAATAATAGAGCAGAAAGACCAGCTTACAGTGTAGATGAGGGACCATCATATCCCACATTACCTTTACAAAATATTGAGTTGAGTTCTGGTAAGGTGCTTCAAAAAGAACTTCCCATAGCTGAGAAACAAGAAGAAAACAAAAACATTGAAAATGAAACACCAAACCAAAAGAAACAAAATGAAGACATCAAAGATAAACAAATCCAACCATTGCAATCACCACCTTTTCCGGAAAGATTGATCCAACCAAGGCTTCCCATATCTTTACCACAGTTTGATGCTTTAGATGAGCTGAAAAATGTCTATATAAAAATTCCACTTCTCCAAGCCATAAAAGACATTCCTATATATACTAAAGCAATTAAAGAGTTATGCCTCAAGAAGCCTACAAGAAAAAGACTTGATCCACAAACAATTCACGTTATTGGACACCTAGCTGGCCTTATGTCAAACACTATATCAATGGAAAAGTATGTTGATCCTGGCATTCCCAGAGTCACTACAATCATCAACAACATACCTATTCCAAATACTTTAATTGACTTAGGGGCAGCAATAAATGTGATGACTCTTGACACAATGAAGACACTACAACTGAGAAACTTGCAATACACACCAATTGTTTTAGAACTAGCCGATAGGTCTAAAGTGATTCCTGAAGGAATTTTGGAAGATATAATTGTTTCACTGGACTCTTGGGAGTATCCAGTGGACTTTTTAGTTCTTCAACCAAAATCTAATTTAGGAGGTCACCCTATCATTCTTGGTAGACCATGGTTAGCAACTTCTGATGCATTCATAGGGTGTCGATCAGGTAATATGATCATTTCACGAGGAACTGAAAGGAAGCAACTCACTCTTTACCCATCAGCACAAACACCAGCAGTAGCAAACAATTTATGGCTAGATGATAAATACAATGATAAGGAAGAAGTTCAATCTGTTTTTAGCATCAATCAGATCTATGATTTTCATGAAGATAATAATGATGATTTGATAGAATTGTTCCTTTCTGAACCTGAAATGTCTGAAGAAATAAGAAATGAACAATACCATGCTGCAGATGAATTTTTGGCACAAAATTTTCAAGAAATATGCACACTCCATTCTTTGCAATCATCATTTGAAAACACTTTTCCCATCCAATCTATTACAAACACTCAGAGCAAGACTATAGAGATTAGTCCGGGCAAAACATTGAATATTAGCACTCACCTAGACTTGTCTCAGGAGGAAAAACTGATTCAATTATTGAGAAAGTATCAACAAGCATTTGCTTGGGACTACACAGATATGCACGGAATCCACCCTGAAACATGCACTCACCATATCTACACAGATAATAATATAAAACCGGTGAGGCAACCACAGAGAAGAATGAATCCCATTCTTCAAGATATTGTTAGAGAGGAATTGCAAAAACTATTGAAAGTTAATTTTATATATCCTATCTCTGACAGTCAGTGGGTATCACCATTGGTAGTAGTGCCCAAGAAAAATGGCAAGTGGAGGATTTGTGTTGATTATAGGAAATTGAACAAAGCAACCCTCAAAGATTATTTTCCACTACCATTCATCGACCAAGTGCTAGACACTTTAGCTGGGAAATCATCATTCTCTTTTCTTGATGGTTTCAGTGGCTATAACCAGATCAGGATAGCTTTAGAGGACCAGGATAAGACCACTTTTACTTGTCCCTGGGGCACTTATGCCTATAATGTTTTACCATTTGGACTTTGTAACGCTCCAGCTACATTTCAGAGAGCAGTTTTAGCTATTTTTGCTGATTTAGTTCATGAATGTGTTGAAGTTTATATGGATGATTTTTCGGTTTATGGTAATTCATTTGAGCATTCATTAGAAAATCTTGAAAAGGTTTTGAAGAGATGTATTGAAGCTAATTTGTCCTTGAGCAATGAAAAGTGTTTTATGATGCTAGATGAAGGGATAGTATTGGGTCACTATATTTCTTCTCAAGGCATTAAAGTTGATCCAGCAAAAATTCAGATTATTGTCAATTTACCAATTCCGAAGACACAAAAAGAGGTAAGAAGTTTTCTTGGGTATGCAAGCTATTATAGACGATTTATTGAACATTTTAGCAAAATGGCTCTACCTTTGTTTAAACTTCTAGCAAAAGATACACCATTCAACTGGAATGAAGATTGTTAGAAAGCTTTTGAAATACTCAAACAAAAACTATCAACCACACTAGTCTTAAAAGGGCCTAATTGGAGTTTACCATTTCACATCTTTTAAGATGCATCTGACACTGCAATAGGTGCTTCTTTAGGACAAAAGGAAGAGTCTTTCAACTATGCTATCTATTTTATCAGAAAAAATCTAACACCTGCAGAATTAAATTACACAGTCACTGAAAAACAAATGTTGGCAATCATACATGCTGTAAATAAATTCCGACACTATATCACTGGTTATGAGGTTTTTGTACATAATGACCATTCATCCATTAAATATTTAATGAATAAACCAATCACTAATGGCAGAGTAACCAGATGGCTGTTATTACTACAGGAATTTAATATTACAGTGTTAGATAGGCCAGGTAAGGAGAATCAGGTGGCAGATTTTCTTTCTAGATTGCAGAACTCAGGTGAGATTGTTCCGGTTGAAGATTCTTTTCCAGATGAAAATATGTTTGCAATTTCAATAGTAGATCCATGGTATGCTGACTTGGCCAATTATTTGTCCACAGGAAAGACACCTCCACATTTTACTACAAAGGAGAAGAAGAGGCTGATCAAACAAAGTGCTAGATATTCATGGATCAATGGAGATTTATATTACACCGGTTATGATATGATTATTAGAAGATGTGTAAGAAATGATGAAATAATTGATATTTTAAAATATTGTCATGACGAACCGTGTGGTGGGCATTTTGCAGCCAAGAGGACAGCATTCAAGATTCTCAACCTTGGCTACTATTGGCCATCTATTTTTAAAGATTCCAAGAGGTATGTGAAGAGTTGTGATAGTTGTCAAAGAATGGGTAGACCCACAGCTTCAGATGAAATGCCACTTCAGCCCCAAGTACATTTAGAGCCATTTGAGAAATGGGCTCTAGATTTTGTAGGCCCCATCAATCCACCATCAAAGGGCAAAAAGTACATCCTAGTATGTACTGATTACGTAACAAAATGGGCTAAAGCAAAAGCATTAGTCCGAGCAACAGAGCAAACAGTGGTAAACTTCCTATTTGAAGAAATTTTTGTAAGGTATGGAGTACCTAGGGAGATAGTCACAGATCAGGGTACTCAGTTCACTTCAAAGTTAGTTCAAGATATCACAGAAAAATATAAGATCAAGCACAGAAAAAGCACACCTTACCATCCACAGGCCAATGGCCAAGTGGAGTCAACAAATAAAACTTTGGAGGGGATTCTTACTAAAACAGTATCAATGAACAGAAAGAATTGGGAAGAAAAACTCAAAGATGCACTATGGGCTTACAGGATTACGTGGAAAGACACTACTGGATTTACACCATATCAGTTGGTGTATGGAAAAGAGGTACTGCTTCCTATCGAATTTCAAATTCATACTTATAAGATGGCTGCAGATTTAGGAATTGATCTTAGTGAAGCACAAAAGGAGAGAATTATGCAATTAAACCAGCTAGATGAGATGAGACAACAAGCAGAACAGAGAACAATCCTAATGCAGAGACAGAGGAAGCAGTTTCATGATGCACCTACTAAACTGATTTAAGGGGCGGGCTTTACTCTTTGACTCTAAATTCGAGACCATAAAGCCAAATTTACAACACATTGGATGGGCCCATATGAAATAGTTGAAGCATATGACAATGGATCGGTGAGCTTACAACAATTGATGGAGAAGGCAAGAATTTATGTTGGGAAAAATACCGAGAGGGGGGGGGTGAATCAAGATTTACAAAAGATATTCAAAACTTTTTACTTTTTCACTCTCTAAAACCCATACGCTACTTTCCTTTAGTAAACCCGCGTATATACGCGGATATCCTTCATGCAACTCACGTATTAGCAGAGATCTAAATATGCAGATGTTTATTAACTTAGTTCTTTGCACTATTCAATCATATGATGTTAAGTTAACAGTAAAAATGTGTAGTAACAACAGAATAAACCATCACACAAAGCATTACACATGAACACCAGGATTTTTAGGTGGAAACCCAAGTCAGGAGAAAACCACCGCTGCAGTTGCTCAGCCTTCAATATTTTATTATAGAGAAAACATCTTACAACATATGTGCCGGTGCAGACTCTACCAGCACGCAGGCACCCACCTGCGCTCGTTTACCAGCCTCTCCTGGAAGGGAGCTCCAACCCCCTGACTCGTTTACCAGCCTCTCCTGGAAGGGAGCTACGACCCCCCGATCTCGTTTACCGGCCTCACCTGGAAGGGAGCTAAGACCGTTTCAAGCACTGGCCTCGCCCGGAAGGGAGCTTCAACCCCGACCGAAGGCTACAACCTCACAAGACTCCCATGGACCACGTTTCATCAATTTTCACACCGGATCCAAAGCTTCCTTTAGGACACAACTTGCAGCTAATGCTTCTTCATCTGCTATTCAGACTGACCCACTCCATACTTTGCCATTACCAAACATGAAAATCATACAAATAAATCACTCGATAGAGATCGTGATTTCCCTAGTAACAGACTCCATTACTTTCAATACGTAGCTTCAGCAAACCCTAGTTTGCATACGCGCTTTTCTTTCACTGATGTCGCGTATACACGCGCTTCCGTTCACATAAAACAGCGTATACTTCTGTACATATATCATTGCGCATACGCGCTTTCTCTTCAGCGAAGCCGCGTATATACGCGCTTCCTCTGCGGCGAACTAGCGTATATATCTTCAACCATTATAGAGCAGCATACTTCTTCAGATCAGATATTCAGTTCAGATTTACCCTTTTACTTCAGACAGATGTTTGCCTCATCTCAGATCTAAGCCTTCCATAAACAGATCTAGCAGATACAAAATACATTTCAGATCTAGATACCCTTCTTCATCATTGGTGCATCATGCAATCAGATCTATCATTCAACTGTAACCCTTTCCATTCAGATATACTTCAGAGAGAAGTATTCATTCAAGCTCAGACATCTTGCACCCACACTCATGATTTGCACAATGAATTTCTTCTCCTTATATAGGTTTACCCTTTTTCAATACCATGAGCTCCTTTTTCAATACCATGAGCCAAAACAATACCATGAGCCCAAAACTACATTACTTCCGATGGTATTCCTGGACGGGGTCATTTAGACGAATCATTACCCAATACAATGGGTCAATACCATGGTGGTTACCCCTAGTTTTGCACTTTATGAGCGCTTTTGCCCATACGCGACTTGGCACGTACTTTACCGCGTCCATACACGACTTCTCCTAGGCAAATCCGCGTATGCCTTGAGACATACTCTTTTCATCATAGATCTAGCACATATTGAATTCCTTTCTTCATTACCTTCTGTACTCTCTGTAGATACATCAGATTTTCATCTTTAAATAGGTTCATCAAGACATATTCTATCAAGCACAACTTCATCAAGTAATTTGCCATCATCTTCATCAGGTGGGTTGCCATTCAAGAACAACTCTCTACATCATATTGTCAACAAACATCATATCACATCATATTTACATCATTTACCAAGTCCATCAAGTCAAGAATAACTTCATTAGGTGTATTGCCATCAAGGACAACACATGCCAACAATCTCATGTCTTCATCTTCATTCAGTGGGTTGCCATCAAGGAAAACACTCTGCATCATATTGCCAACAATCTCCCCCTTTGGACTTGATGGCAACCACGATGGTGTTTGGTTACCACAACAGATAGGTACATTAAGAATACAATGACACCATGTCACTCTCCCCATTTTTGACACCATTATTTCTCTTCATTCAAACACCATGTCACTCTCCCCCTTTGACATCAAGGGCAAAGGGCGGATCAAAACCAACACTCTCTCCCCCTGTTCTCCTCATGTAGAAGAAGCGTTCTCTAGATCTGATGTATACTGATGTGACCAAGCTCCCCTTGAGTTCATGTTGAATCTTCAAACATATTTTTCAATGAAGTACATGACTCTATGACCTTCCTATCACCAAAGACTCATACTTACATCAAATATCCAACCAAGTGGATTTACATATGAGACTCAAGTACCCAACCAAGTGGGTTTACACATTTCAACTCAGCTACCCAACCAAGTGGGTTTACAAATTTTGACAAGTCCTTACATGACTGAATATTACAATTTTACATCATAGGTCTCAACATGACCTTTTCATCAAATTACAAATATGACTTTTCATGACCAATACCAGAAAAATCTCAAGAGATATCATATATCAGAACCACCATAATTCCAACAATGCATTATACTTAGCAAGGCTAGGGCTCCCCCTGAAAATGTGCATCCGAACATCCTTTCCATATGACTAAGGCTCCCCCTTAGTTAGTGCATCCTGAACACTTTCACCAACAAATCATCAAGGCATCTTTATCAAAACATTAGAAATAGAATTATGAGAACTGGAACACCACCAGAGATACCAAACAGTATCAGAGATACCAAACAGCATTGCAGCTTTGCTGAAGAAAGCTGACCCTAAACAAAAATGTCAGCAACCAGTCATACGCGGTTTTCTGTGCATGAACTCGCGTATATACGCGACTGTGTTTCAGGAAACCCGCGTATCCAATACTATCTTCTATATTTTAACCAGATCTGATCCTCTTGTGAGAAAAAGACAGTGTTCAGCTTCTTTCTGGGATATTTGAATGCTTCCCTGGACTACAGATAGATAGAACAGTGTAGTTGTGTCTTCAAGCGTCATCCAACGGTTGTAGCATAAGCACATTAGTAACCAAGCCTTCAGATTCTTTGCATCATCAATACAATCTTTCCAAGAGAGATTATCACACCAGAACAACATCTTCAAATATGTGTCAAGCAATCATCCATGTGGTCCAATATCATCAAGATCTTCAAGATTTAACATGAAGTAACATATGTAGGCAAAAGATCTCAACCATAGTAACAAACTCTACATGATCTATTCTTATTTCTGAATCAAACGACATCCAACTCATCCATGTGTGAGCACAAAAGATACTTATCAACAACCAGGGCTCAAAATCTCATCATAATAAACCATGTACCAAGTCATCATCATTTGAGCATGAGTATCACAAAAACCAAAGAATAAGCAGTCATATTGCCAACAATGCAATCATTAGTATTCAACCTGCTGCTCCCCCTGAACCAGTGCTCCTTCTTAACTTGTGCAACAACATATGTTCATCAGCAAGTCATCAGCAAAAATCTCTGCATGAACTGCCCTTATCTCCGAATTATAAGACTTTCATCTCAACAATGAATACTCTTCATCAAAAAGCAAACAGGACTCATCCACAATCTTCAACATAAGAAACCATGTATCATATCATCATTATTTAGAACTGAGAAACTAAGCTGATACTGAGTCAATAATACAGTTATTAACAGTCAGACTGATGCTCCCCCTGAACCTCTGCTCCAGATCTTCAGCTATCATATAAATTCTCTTATCATCAATGCATACGTGACTGTGTCTGCTGGAACTCGCGTGTATACGTGACTTTTGTTAATAGAACCCGCGTATGGAAAGTGAAGCATAGAAATTTTTCACATTCCTTCATCTCCCCCTAAACTTGTACTTCCTGTACCTGTCTTCTTCATATCAGATGCTCTGTCAGAAATACATATAACCAGAATAATCAAATCAATCATGAGAGACATCATACATTGCTCCCCTTGTGACGATACATTACTAAATCTCATAATGTATCCCACATCATTCCTGCAGTCAATCAGAGAAGTAAGCTTCAGAAGCGGATGACTGCAGTAGGGTCAGAATTCCCTACGTTTCTGATCGGTCTTCCATCTTTTTCCAGATTTGTTTGAACTTTCTATTTGTGTGCTGGAAGTTATCCAATTTCTCATGTCTGTTCAACCTGCATTCCTTTTCTACATGTCCATACTTGTTACAAGAATAACATCTCATGTGTCCAGAGAAATAAGCATAAGAATCATAATGAGTATTTATAATCTTCCTCCTTTTACAATCAGCTGCTTTATGTCCATACTTGTTACATGAAAAACAATATCCCTTGAAGAAACTAGAGTACCTTTCTATGTAGGAACTGTTTGTTTGAGGCTGAAATGATCTGCTCCTGCAATTTGCTGCAACATGCCCATAATTATGACATTTAAAGCATTCAACATTATTGACTGATTTCCTTTGGGATTTCATCATTGTTGGTTGATCTTTTGTCTCTTTCAATTCTTCGTGTTTTTCTTTGGCATCCTCTCGAATCTTTAGCACTCTCAGAACTAGATTCTCTCAATGCTTTCATGAAAACCAAGACCAAGTTTAATAGAAGGAGACCTTTGATTACTAAGAATGTTGTCCAAAATTTTTGAACTATCTTGGAACCGCAACAATTTATCTTTTTCTTCTAGTTTACCTTTGAGAATATTTACCTCAACCTCCAAGCCTTGGCATTGCTTCTTCATGCTTTCTTCTTTCCTTCTTCCTTCTTCTACTTGATCATTTAGTTTCAAGATTTCTTCTTTCAATTCATTATCTTGTTCCTCAAATACTTGTAAAAGTTCTTCATGCTCCTTATATAATTCTTCTTTGACAGAGATGAATTTCGCTTTAAGTTCTTCATTTTTCTTATTTGATTTCTCCAGTTTTACTTTGAGAGCGAGATTTTCTTTTTCAAGTCTTCTCTGCAGATTTTCATGCATTTCTATCTGTTCCTTCATTCTAGAGATCATCTCTTTGTAGATAGAATCTCTCTTATCAATTTCTCTATGTTGTTCTTCAACTTTGATCTTAATAGCTTCCTCTAGATCCACAACATTATTTTCACTTTCTTCATCATTGCATGCACAAGAAAGTGAATCACAAGAAAAACTATCAATACCTGATTTATCTTCTTCATTTTCTGCTGCAGATGTTTTCTGAGATATCTCATTTTCAGTAGCCTTCTTCTTTTGCTTCTTTCCCATTGCGACGGATCTCCTTCAAGCGATCAAGCTTCTGCAGAAGGACCTACTCCGATACCAATTGTTGGGAAAAATACTGAGAGGGGGGGGTGAATCAGTATTTACAGCATATTCAAAACTTTTTACTTTTTCACTCTCTTAAACCCATACGCTACTTTCCTTTAGTAAACCCGCGTATATACGCGGATATCCTTCATGCAACTCGTGTATTAGCAGAGATCTAAATATGCAGATATTTATTAACTTAGTTCTTTGCGCTATTCAATCATCTGATGTTAAGTTAATAGTAAACATGTGTAGTAACAATAGAATAAACCATCACACAAAGCATCACACATGAACACCAGGATTTTTAGGTGGAAACCCAAGTCGGGAGAAAAACACCGTTGCAGTTGCTCAGCCTTCAATATTTTATTATAGAGAAAACATCTTACAACATATGTGCTGGTGCAGACTCCTACCAGCACGCAGGCACCCACCTGCGCTCGTTTACCAGCCTCTCCTGGAAGGGAGCTCCAACCCCCTAACTCGTTTACCAGCCTCTCTTGGAAGGGAGCTACGACCCCCTGATCTCGTTTACCAGCCTCACCTGGAAGGGAGCTACGACCCCCTAATCTCGTTTACCAGCCTCACCTGGAAGGGAGCTACAACCCCCTGACTGAAGGCTACAACCCTCAGCACCTCTATGGACCACGTTTCATCAATTTTCACACTGGATCCAAAGCTTCCTTTAGGACACCACTTGCAGACCACGTTTCATCATATTTTCAGACTGGACCCTTTCCATACTTTTAAGCACAGTCAACCATGAAACAGATACATATAACTCACTGACAGATATCAGTAAACCAGCAGAACAGATCAGACATTTCTTACCATAGACTTCAGCAAACCCTAGTTTGCATACGCGCTTTCCTTTCACTAATGTCGCGTATATACGCGCTTCCGTTCACACAAACCAGCGTATACCTCTGTACATATTACAGAGCTCATTTCATTGCGCATACGCGCTTTCTCTTCAGCGAAGCCGCGTATATACGCGCTTCCTCTGTGGCGAACTAGCGTATAGATCTTCAACCATTATAGAGAAGCATACTTCTTCAGATCAGATATTCAGTTCAGATTTACCCTTTTACTTCAGACAGATGTTCGCCTCATCTCAGATCTAAGCCTTCCATAAACAGATCTAGCAGATACAAAATACATTTCAGATCTAGATACCCTTCTTCATCATTGGTGCATCATGCAATCAGATCTATCATTCAACTGTAACCCTTTCCATTCAGATATACTTCAGAGAGAAGTATTCATTCAAGCTCAGACATCTTGCACCCACACTCATGATTTGCACAATGAATTTCTTCTCTTTATATAAGTTTACCCTTTTTCAATACCATGAGCCAAAACCACATTACTTCCGATGGTATTCCTGGACGGGGTCATTTAGACGAATCATTACCCAATACAATGGGTCAATACCATGGTGGTTACCCCTGGTTTTGCACTTTAAGAGCGCTTTTGCCCATACGCGACTTGGCACGTTCTTTTCCGCGTGCATACGCGACTTCCCTTAGACAAATCCGCGTATTCCTAGAGACATACTCTTTTTCACCATAGCTTTAGCACATATTGAATTCCTTTCTTCATTACCTTCTGTACTCTCTGTAGATACATCAGATTTTCATCTTTAAACAGGTTCATCAAGACATATTCTATCAAGCACAACTTCATCAAGTAAGTTGCCATCATCTTCATCAGGTGGGTTGCCATTCAAGAACAACTCTCTACATCATATTGTCGACAAACATCATATCACATCAGATTTACATCATTTTCCAAGTTTATCAAGTCAAGAATAACTTCATCGGGTGGTTTGCCATCAGGGAAGGGTAACACATGTCAACAGTCTCATGTCTTCATCTTCATTCGGTGGATTGCCATCAAGGACAACACTACGCATCATATTACCCACGACACCCTACTGTCCCCGTGGCATAGGTAGAAACTCTATCATAAGCCCATAAGCAAGGAAGATTTTATTGAAACAATATCACAGCAAAAGGAGGTTGAGATATCATAGCCTTCAGCTGTGATATCTCTACCTTAGTCATTTCAATTTCTTTTGTTTAAAAAAAAATAAAAAATAAAAAAAAAACACATAAAATAAAAAAAATAAAAAAAATAATGGTTTAGATGTGAAAACCAGACTCTGGCACACTCTAAACCTGAATTCTTACTTGAAAACCAATCATTTGGCTGGTAAGAATTCTTTGTTCTACTTGTTTATTGTTTTTCATCAATTCAATAATGACTTGAGGACAAGTCAAACACTTAGTGGGGGAGAAGAATTAATGGTTTTTCTCTTTGTTAGAAGAATCAGTGATTTTTCATCTCCTCATTTTTAAAGCTTCAAGGAATCTGTGTCAGTTATTCAGTATTTCAATTCAGTTGTTCAGAATTTCAATAAAGAGCTATTTTTGTTCTAATTAGAAGGACTTGTTTAAGCAATAAGATTTGCAGTGGGACCTGTTCAGAAGACTATGTCAACATTATCAATATCAGAGGGACCTGTTAAGGACTGCATTAAAGATACATCATCAATAAAGGCTACTTCAGAGGGACCTGTTCTACTTCAACAAAAGATACATCATCAACAAAGGCTACTTCAGAGGGACCTGTTCTACTTCAACAAAATTTTCAAAGGTTGTTTATTACTAGAATTCGAAGGCTACAGCAACAACAAGGATAAAAGAAGCTGCATAAAAGATGATTCTTCAGATTTTAAAAGGGACCTGTTACATTCATTTCAAAGGGACCTATTTTGAAAGATGAAGATCAATCATACCTGTACAAACAGATCAGTCACCTGTGCAAGCCAAATCAGCATTCTGTCAGTCAACAAGTGTAAAGTATTGTTGAAATTTTCATTTTTAACATTTAAATTCTTAAATTAGTTTAGTGTTCAAAAATGATAATTATTAGTGCTTGATTATCAATTTCAAAAATCCCTATATCCATAATCTTTGCTTCCTATATCATTCTATTTCCTATTCCCATTCATTTATACCTTAGCCTATTATTCTATTCCCATTCATTTATACCTTAGCCTATTATTCTATTTTCATTCATTTATACCTTAGCCTATTTTCTATTTCCTATCCTTATTACCCTCTTCAAATCCGCTCTTTAAAAACTCATCATTTTTAAATATGCCCTCTGTCAATAAAGGTACCAACAAAGAAGTGGTCTGTATGGACACTCAATGAAGAGTCAGCTCAATGGTAAGACATTTGTAAAACGCATGATTACATTTCATTTCAACAGACAGAGTTATAAAAATGATGCTCTGACCCAAATTCGTTTATGGAATGGAATGTATCCGTTATCATTACACGATTTATATTATGATTATGCTTTTATAAATCACTACTCTTTTTTATTCATAATCTGAATGCACTGTCTGTCTCTGCAAACAAACTCATGACCTATTTGAATGCGCTGTCCGCAATTTGAATGCGCTGTCCGACCCAAATTCATAACCTTAAGACTCTGTTCTCTGCGTATTGTATGATACCAAGCAAGTTGAGGTCGGATGTTGAATTTTTAAGTTCATAGAGTGGTTAAAGAGTTAAATTTTAGACTCTGAGTTTTTAAGGAGGACCGAGATAGCATGTGTGGTTCCATTGAGAAAATATAGTAGACAAGTTATCCAGGGGTTTTTCTCTACGGCCGCCCAGAATTTGAAGAATAGCACAGTGAAGAAGGCCGCCCAGAATTTGAAGAATAGCACAGTGAAGAAGGCCGCCCAGAATTTGAGGAATAGCTCAGGAAATTAAAGAAGGCAGCTCAGAAAATTGAGGACTCTAACCAGGTCAGAGAAACGCAGGAGAAGAGGTAACCACTTGAAAACCTTGATAGAATTTTTTTCTGAAGCATAGAAAAGGGGTTAGGAACAGAGAATTTTTTTAAAAAAACAGAGGAAACAATGACCAACAGAGTGGAGCCCGAAACATTTGATAGAATGAAGTATCACGAGGACTGTGTCAAAATTCTAGAAGAAAAACATTGGTTGCCTTTCCTACAGAAGTTTAATGGGAATAATGAAGAGGTCATGAAGCAATTTGCATTTTCCTTCAATGGAGAGAAAGCTCTAGTAGGAAATGTCTCTTTTAGAATTTCAGAAGATATAATAGCACAAACCTTGGAAATCAGTCCTGAAGGAGAGAAGTACTTCAAAACCAAACAGTTCAAGGAAAAATCATGGACCCAGTTCATGTCCAGGTCAAGGGTTTCTTCAGTTAACTAGAAGAAGGGTGTCCCAAGAAGCTGGTTAGTGCATCCATGGGATGAGATGGTGTATATCATTCAAAAATTCATTACATGTGAAGGTCGATATAGTATTGTATATCTCTATCACATAAAACTTCTGTTGCATTTGAAAGGCCAATGCATTATCAATCTACCCTATTTCCTTTTGCAAAGTCTGACTAAGATGTCAAAGACTATTCAGAAGCACAAAGGTAATGAAGACAAGAGTTTATATCATTTTGGCTTGATTAAAATACTAATTGAATCTGAGTTGCAGAGAAGAGGAAAAACATGGAAGGAATTCTTAATTGATAATCAAATCAAAGATAGAGAAGAAGAACAGCAGAAGCAAGGAAACATGGAATTGATGATTGATGTTGATAAAGAAATCCCTGAGCTTAAATCAAGTAATATTCCTCAACCGAGCGGTAGTGTAAGAACAAGAAGGCAAAAGCAAGAAGCTGCTAAGAGAATTGAAAAAGATAAAATCTTCACTACCTATAACAGAAGATCAAGGAGGATGAAAAGGAGTCAAACACAAGATGAGCCACCAGAATAGAATGCAAGCATACCAATGGAAATTGAAAGTAGTGAGTCAGTACATGAAGCAGAAATGGAAACTGGAAGAAATGAGAAAGAAAAGGAAGAACCAACACCTACAAATAAGAAGCAGAAAAGGTTAGAAAAGCATATTGAAAGGCTGAAAGAAGAATTAATGGAAGCAAACATGTTAGAAAAGGTTATCAAGAAGGAAAATGAAGCGATGAGAGCTCAAAGCAAGAAAATACAACAGAAGAATGAAAAACTGAAGAAAAAGATCAAGGAACTGAAGATTGATCAAACTGAAATAAGTAATTGGGCAATAAAATGTTATACTCAGAAAAAGAGTCTTAAGGAAAAATATAAGAAGTTAAAACATCAGTCTCAAGTTCAGAAGAGTGCCAGAGTTCAGAGGAATGTGGATATATTGTTATAGGAAGCTGAGGTACAGGCAGAAACAGAGTTTAAGGGGAGCACATCAGGATTAGCATGAGGACATGCTAAACCATTGAGTTTGGGGGAGATGTTGGTACTATTTTATTGTTACCCTTTTCTATTAAAATTCACCATTTATCTATCATTTTCTCCATAAAATTCCCATAAGTCCATTGAAATTGATTAAGTAAAGCATTATAGTTGTTATTTTGCATTAAATTTAATTTATGAGTTTTTATGTTAAAATTTGGAATTTTTCAACAAAATTACAGGAAGTTACTACATCCTGTAATCAGTTTATGTTGTGACATGTGGCATGACAGGAAAATCAAAATAGAAGGCATGAACGTGATCTAGGATGTACAAATATGGTAGAAAATCTATTTTCCATCGGATTTGGAGTTCTTGGATATATGGTCAAAGTCGGTCAAACTCAGCCTCTTCAGCAGAGAAATCAGAAGCTATAATGATGTACTTGATCTTTTGCTTAAAGTTAGGAATTTTGAACTAATTCGAACTATGTTGGAATTAGTTAATATGAAGAAGGAACGAATATAGCCTTCTAGTTGTAAATTTTAATAAATAGGAGGATTTTGATTCGAAAGTTTAGTTAATGAAAGCGTTGAAGAAACCAGACTTAAGACTGTAAAAGCGTATCCCAGCACTCTGTTTTGAATGTAATCATTTCCAGAACTTAATGAAAAGAAGAATTTCACCAATCTCAGTGTTTACGAGTTAAAGGTTTATCATTTGAAGTTATCAAAGTGTGCCATCAGTGCGTGGAAGGGCCCTACGTAAAGATTGGTACACTTTCTTTTACGTTTTATGTTTTATATAGTTTAGTTTTTTTTCAGATCTGAACATCGTATTTCATTTCATTGTTTGTGAGTTCATTCATTGTTTGAGAGTTCATTTATTTAATCAGAAGTTCTTGAAATTTATTGTTAATTCATGGTTCATAGCAATAAGTTGAAGATTCGATTGCAGAATTATTGAAACAGTCCTTGTAAAAGGTGTAATCGAGCATTGGATTTCAAAGTATCTCTGTGAACTCTGTTTGTTTTTATGAATTTGATTTCTAGAATGTTCAGTGTGTTATCTTAAAGTATTTTTTGTGAAACATATCTTCGTCAGAGGATTGAAAAGCTCAGATTAGAAACACTCTGTTTTTAAGATCAGTAGATTAAAATTTGATAATATAAGTGTTTAAATTGTGAAAAGGAAACATATTTTAACCTCTTGTAAAGGAGTACTGAAGCCTGTCACAATTAGACATTTATTTAAACATATAGAACAGAACCTTTTAGGTCTAAAAATATTAGATGTGCCTCTAAGACTACTGACCCTGGTCGACATTAAATGAGTCTAATCTAGCATCCTAGATTGGTCGTTACAAGCCATGTATCCAGTATACCGATCGGGTGACTGTCTCTGTCTGCACTATGATGTAGGTGCTCCTACAATCCTTTCTGCATCTTGAACCAGTCGCTCAGCTTCTATAGTGCGCTTCTGCCCTCTGATGGTTGGCGCTGCATAAGTGCTCTTTTCCACTCCATGAACCTCCTCTTGTGGATGATCCACATCCTGAGGCTCATCCTTAGGAACTAATAGCTCCTCATCTACATGCAAGTGTGGCTCCCTCTCAAGCGAACACTTCATGGATTTCTCCTCATGAAATTTGATATCCCGTCGCACAACAGTCTTGCGACTGTCTAGAAAATACACACAATAATTGTGGGGTGTATCAGTGTACCCCACAAATATCCCAACCTCTGCAGTCGGCTCCAGCTTCTTCCTGGCATCCTTTATCACATGAATGTAAACAAGTGAACCAAAAATCCTCAAATGGGAAATATCAGGCTTCTTACCAGAAAACGCATCCTCAAGTGTACTCATGCCAAGTATCCTGTGAGGACAACGGTTCTGCACATATACTGTAGTATTGCATACCTCATCCCACAAGTGTATGGGAAGGCCCTGATCATGCAACATCGCCCATGCAGCACCCACGATTGTTCTATTATTTCGCTTAGCAACCCCATTCTGCTACGGGTTATGAGGTGCTATGAGCTCTCTTTGAATTCCTTCTTCACTGCAAAAGTCCTTGAATTCACCAGAGATGAATTCACCACCATTGTCGCTCCTAAGAGCCTTCACCTGCTTCCCTGATTATTTCTCCACCAGTGCCTTGAACTCACAGAACTTTGAGTATGTATCACTCTTCTCCTGCATGAAGAAGATCCAGCACTTCCGAGAAAAATCATCGACAAATATCACATAGTACCTGTGCTTTGCTGTCGAAGCTACTAAGAAAGGTCCACACACGTCTGTGTGAATTCTCTCAAGGATCGTTGTGGCGTGACTATCCTTCTCATGAAAGGTGGCTTTCACAAATTTTCCCAAATTACATCCCTTGCACTGATATGACAGCACAAGTGTACCTTTGGGAAGCCCGGTGTAAATCTGCTGCAAAATTTTCAAAGCACCATGGTGAAGATGGACCAATATCCTATGCCATAGCTCGCCCTCATCCCTGCTCACCACTCCTTCTGCCTTGCCTGCCATTGTTGTGCAGCCATATACCTGCAATTGATAAAGGTTCTTAACTGGAACCCTTATCCTTCGAGTTTCGCTAGTTTCCTTACTGCACAGGAAAGCCTTTCCCTCGCTAAAGACAACATCATATCCCTTGTCTTCTAACATGGCCTTAGAGATAAGATTCTTCTTCAATCCTAGAACATGCATCACTTCCTTCAATACGAAGGGTTTACCAGACTCCCTCTCAAAGGAAATGGTATCGATACCGGTCGCACTGTATCTACCATCATCGCCCATCTCGATGTGCACTCCAAGATCTTTCTCATCCAGATTAGTAAACAAATCTTTGTCTCCGGTCATATGAAAAGACGCACCACTGTCAAGAAACCACACTGAACCCATCATAATTTAGACCAAGCATGAAATCAGTGAAAAATATAGCTCAAACTGCGAGGCTAAGGCCTCTCCAGTTGCAGATCCAGCAGCCTGCTTATTTTTCTTCTTCTATGGACAATTAGTGGCGTAATGTTCGTGTTGGTGACAATGAAAGCACTTCACCTTAGAAATGTCCTGCTTCTTTCCTTTCACACCAAATTGAGAAGAATTCTTCTTGCTCTTCCCCTTCCTTACTTTGGCAGCAAAAGTTAAATTTTATTCATCTGAGTTCTTTGATGAAGATCTGTCCCTGGTACTTCGCCTTATCTCCTCTTGCACAAGATCTGACCAAAGTCGCTCCCATCCTAGCAATTTCTCCCGACCATTGATAGAGTCCTAATAGGAATGCCAACTCTTTGAAAGCCCAAGGAGAGCCAATCTCACCAAGTCCTCATCATCTATAGCCACCCCCACACTTCCCAACTCATCCCTGCATTGGATAAACTTCGTGAGGTACTTGGGCATACTTTCGCCTTTCTCCATTTTTATGTTCCTGAGTTTATCCTTGAGCGCCAACTTCATCTGGTCACTCTTGCTTTGGAATAAGTCTGTCAACGCTTTCCACATCAATAATGGAGGAGCCTTACCATGAAGGCTGGAAACTATGTGATCCTTTACACCTTCCAACAGAATTCTTTGACACTTTTCTATCTTCTTTTGCCATGCATAAAGTGCGGTAGCATCGCTAGAAGCAGGTTTTGGAATTTCTGCATCTATGAAATCCTTTAACCCATTGTCATCCAGCACTGCCTCCATCCTGTCCTTCCATGCAATATAATTTGAGCTACCCTCAAGGGCATACTCCAATCGCAATCCGTTGAAAGACATCTCAACTTCGACACTAAGAAAACACTGCTGCAAATTCGAATTCCACCAGCTCAAAACTCAACCACTTCAATGTTTTGCAATTGCTCCAATGATCAATATCGCTCTGATACCATGTAGAGATTTGAATAAATAATATGTTATACACCTAAATTCTCCTGATCACACACTATTTTAACTTCATGCACAATACATAATCTCTTCTACCATTGATCATTAATTGCGAAAATAAAAACAATCGCATGCACACATTAAAACCATAAACAATCACACATATGAACACAGTGTTTTACGGGAAATATGAAAGCTGAAAACCCCCAAATATCTATATATTATATGTCATATATATCATGTAACAATCATTATACAAAGCTCCTCACAAAGCTCTAAATACAATCTCCAATTGCTACACACTAATCAAGCCCGATCTAGCAAATCACATGCTCCAATCTCTGCCACCTGATCGCCTGCCTCTACTGCGCAATCACTGCTGAAGAATGGATCTGAATGAACTCGAATTGGTCCAGCCTTTCTCACACAATCCTCATTGGAATCTCCCATCACTGGTTGTTGAAAATCATGCAATAGTATAGTCACAACTGATAGTCACACTGCTCTTTCAACTACCTCTTCACCGGTCTCCACTGAAACTGTCCATGCACTGTAGTTAACTGATGTATTATTTAGTTGATTAATGAGTTAATAATTAGCGAATTAATTAATAATTAATTCACACAACTCTCACTAGTGTATCAATCAGTTAGACTAGATACAACTAGCTCAACTATGTTTAACTCAGTTAAACTGCACACAACTCCATCAACTGCCTCAATAACTCCACCAAAATCTGTCACATGATTTCTAACTGAAGTATCCATGCAATAGCTCCACTTAACCCTCAAGAATAGCGTAATTCCTTCTGTCAGCTCCTGTGCCACATCTGTGCACTTAACTGAAGCTCCAAGAGAATAAGATAATGTTTATAGTCCAAATATTATTAAGAGCTAATAATATTCGACATATCTATTTTTAGACTAACAATATAAAAATAGATTCCACCCAATATGTCTAAAAATAGAAGTCCATCTATTTTTCCAACTTGACCAACCATCCAAAAATAGCATCATGCAACTTATAGAATATGATTGACATGTCTAAAAATAGACATAGTCTAAAAATAGACTTGCGCCAAAAATAGCCTGCAGGCCCACTTAGTGAAGGCATCTTCTTTCCACTAAGCTCATCATCTTGTTGCAATCTCAACAACTTCCACTTTCTGAAATGGTCTTTCTTCTAAAAATTATAATATCTCATCATTCATAAACTGATCATCATCTTTGTAATCCTCCAGATATTCAATAAAAGTTTGAAAGTTATCACAATGGTCTTGAACTAGTTACAAAGAGGGATAGTATTCTTTATACTTGTCACAAAACACAAAATGAAAACACTGTAGAGAACTTATACTTTTACCTAGTAGACCTTCACACCAAATCCTAGCTTTCTCTTCTAAACTCGCCACAAACATTTTCATAAGACATTCCTCTAGAAAATGGATTTTAAATCTTATGAAATGCATATGAAATATTAACATATGTATAGTAGCATCATCTCCTTTCTTATCTCTAAACACCAGAATATGTTTTAACCAATCAATGTTTTGCATGGGATTTGGAAAACCTAGGATCTTAGATCTGTTTAAAGGAGCATATCTGCATTTTATTCTTGAATTCATCTTGTCAATCAATCATAGAATGGAGTCACCATATGTTCACAAAAAATCTGGATTCTTCTACCGGTGGAGCCTTTAGGTGAACTGAAAACTGT
Source organism: Pinus albicaulis (assembly GCA_034641835.2). Classification (NCBI taxonomy): domain Eukaryota; kingdom Viridiplantae; phylum Streptophyta; class Pinopsida; order Pinales; family Pinaceae; genus Pinus; species Pinus albicaulis. Next base: position 777,426,053 of record CM076576.1, on the reverse strand, counting down.
GGAGCTGTCAAGTGGATGATTTCAACCTTCTTGTGTCTAGCAGTTAGTCCACCATCATTGTTAACACTGGAAAATCATACAAGAAAAGATGACATTATTTAATATCAGGCAAAAGGATTTACAGGGCTGAGAGACATTAGAGAATTTGGAAAGTATTTAAAAATCTATAAGGTCCGAGGAAAAATCAAATTTGAGCAAGTCATAAATGCTTTTTCGCACAAACACCTTTGATAAGAGCATGTTTGCATGCTTTTTGGCCCGAAAATTGCGCAATATTGGGAGTGCGAAAGTCACTTTCTGGGACCACAAAAAGCACACTCCAGGACAGTGATTTCACACTTGAAGCTGCCTAAGGACAGCCACCAAATCCTCTTTAGGACATCAAGGGAGCACACAATGGAATAAATGTGGCACCAATGGAATCATCCCCCTCTCTTGGGTCACCATCCACAATGTGCCAAGAGAGGGAAGCATAATTTGAATTCTCCTATAAATGGCCACCAAGAGATGAAAAACTTGAGAACACATTGTTATGCTGGCCAGTATTTCCCCAATCAATACCAGCAGTGTGTGATCCAAAGCAGACATAGAGGGAACTCAATTGCTGGCCATCCAACAACTTTAGTCCACCATAGTAGAGAGAGGGAGACATTGCAATGAGGAAAGCTCAGAAGTAAAGACATCCTTGCATTGGGACTTAGAACCCCAAGTTCTAAGGGCCCCTTGGCAAGTGGATTAAAGTTTCACCCTCATTTCCTACCAGCACTCAATAAGAGGGGCCATAAGTGCCACCCTTTCGATTATTACAGTTGTTTGACTCTCTTTAGAGCTTTTTTCTTATTTGTTTTAGTTTTAGTTTAATTTTTATGTTTGAATATGCATGATATTTCTCTATCTGGAGTGTTTATGTTCTAGCATGTTCCACTAACTTGCTTGACTCCATATCTTTTCTACGTGTGACCAATAACTTAAGAGGGTAAACCACACCCCTTAAGTTGGTGTGATTTCGTACATGGATGCACAATACACACTAACAAAGGATTGTCAACTCCACTAACGTTTATTTCCAATTTTATGTGTTTGTTCCTTTTTGGAGAGACCTTTGTCTGTGCTGTGGAGTTCAGTTGAAATTGCCCCCTTTTTCTCCTTCAGTCCCTAGTTCATCCCAAGTGACAGACTGAAGCAGAACAACTCCAAAAAAAATATTTTTTGCAGGAATTTGCGCTTTTCCCCTAGACAGGTGCAGCCAAGGTGCGCATTCAGAGTTGACATGCACACAGACATTGTGCCTCTTGCAACCTTTTGCGCACAAAAGACAGAATGAGAAATTTTTTCCATATTTCTATATTTTCCTGCTTGTAAAGTGCTTGACAACCCATAATACATCTACCACCACTGGTTGAGGTACCCCACAGCTTGCTAAAGCTCACCCTTAGCTACTTTTGGTAGTCTTGGTGTTAGTTTTATTTCAAGTTGATTTTTGCAAAGTTCACACATAGTTTAAGTAGGGGGGAAATTAACTTGCATTCAGAAAAAAAAATTATGTTTTGCAAATTTAAGTACCAACACACCTAGATAATTAGCCAAAGTAAGTGGCCCAAGTCCATGCATGCTTAGATAGTTTCTTTTAATAGTGTAAAAGTAATTAGTTTAGTTCAATTTTTCCACTAGGATTTCGAGACCAGGATTGAATTGTCGATAGAAGAGCAAGAAATATATGTTGCCTCTGCACCCTTCGGTGATCCTAGGCAAGCATATGAACACTCTCTATTCACAAGTTATCATCTCCATGTAGTTGATCACATAGATTAACTAGGAAAGATAGAAAGCGGCCCATATCTGCACATGTTTTTCCGTTGAGCAAGGAACAATAGAACATATTTTAATAGGGGATTTTAAAAAGGATCATCGAATATCCACACGTTCAAACTATGTGCTTGTTCAATTTTTTATCATACACATCCACACACTAAGCAAAGCAAAGAAACCTAAAACTAACTTAACAAAACTCACTAAATTCTCCCCACAGGGGCCACAAAATAATTTAGAGTTTAAGTTAATAACAAGGGGGTAGGCATCCAATAAGCTGCCTTGATCATTATTCATATTCAAACATAGAAGTTGACTATTTAGGGAGCTTTTAAATCCACCTACCAGCCCATGAAAAAGAAAACACAAGCACAACAGAGACCCGTTTCTGAGCGAGTTAGGCTTAGGCGTAGTGCAAGCAAGTATCAGTTGGGGCTACCTGACCCAGCTGATACTCGGTACTGTTAGATGAATTACCAAGAAAGCCAAGACTCAAACGCTCATGTGAGATAGTGGTACTTAGTGGCCAAAATTAGGGCATCCTTTTCCTATAGGTGACGGTTAAGACAAGCACTAGATCCTCTACCCTTACCTTGGTGGATTTTCTTCAGCTGTCTGGTGGCGTCACCAGCTCTTACGGGACGTTGTCCCAACACTCGCAAGATATATTATCAAGGACGAGTTACATTCGAGTGTGTGAGTAAGAATAGGTATTTTAGGATTTGAGTATCATACACAAACAAGCAAAAACCACATTTTTTGATTTACTGATCACATAGAATTAATTTAAAGGGAAAATTTATTTTATTTTCTCTTTTTTTTTATGTATGCGATCGAAATTTTTCTTTGATCATATTCTCTATCCTCTCAAATATTTCCAAATATAGACCTAGTCGACACCAGAACAGACCCAACGGGACCTCATCAATCTAGACATATTTTGGACCTCCCCCATTACGACGAGGGGTTCCAGGTCTTTCGCTATTTAGGCGTCAAAGATGGAACACTGCCACCATTATCGGTACGTCCTTTATTGGGGCATCCGTAGTTGGGAACCTTGATCAATCTCCCAACACCACACCACATACCACTCCTCCCACAACCCCTAGAGGGCAAAGGAGTTCTACCCATTTGGGAATCCAATCGAATACATGATAGGGTGTGCCACAGAAAAAACCTCTTCCTAAGCAGAACTTTGTGTCTTCACAAGTTGCAATGGCTTCAACCTCGTAGTCACCTTTCTTAGCTTCATTGAATCTACTAGATTTAACCAAGTTGAAGAATGACCCCATTGCACATAACCCTATATGGTCTCCCATTCCCATGAAGCTCCCTTCGGACATTCCAAAATTTGAGGGAAAGCAAAAGGAAGACCCAGGAAATGATGTAATGAATTTCCACCTGTGGTGCTCATCGAATAGTATCATTGACGACACTATTCGATTGAGACTATTTCAACCCACTCTAACAGTAGTAGTAGCGAAATGGTATGTGGAGCAACCCTCTGCTACACATGGAACCTTTAGCACCCTCCCCACTGTGTTCCTAACATATTTTCAGTTACCCATCCACCATGACTCTGGAATGGAATTACTGATGACTTTAGGGAAATCCCCACCATCCATATCTCAGACCATCTCCATGAATGGTGGCGGCATCGTAGTTTATGTAAAGCCAAACTCGATGATCAAGTACTATTAGACCTATTCCTGAAAAATCTCACTGCAGATATTTCAAAGGATGCGGTGCAACAAAGGCCCATATTCAAAGAGGACACCATCAACAAGGCCCAACAACTCGAGTTGATTTATACGCAGTTAGGATATGTTTACAATATCCTGTTGAATGCCCTGTGCCTACAAACTTATAAATAATTAAAAGGTGCATCGAACTCTGCAGATGGTATAATTGGGTAATTGACCAAAATTTACCTAGGTAGCAGCAGTCAAAACCCTAGTTACATGTATGATTCTACCAAGAACGTACCACAACCCGGTTTCCAAAGTCATCATATGTCTCAACAAAATTTGACCACTAGGGCATCGTCGTATCACCGTGGAGGACCCTATCCTCTGGCTCAGGGGACCTAGTACACAGATAGACATACTGATGGAAGAGATCCCCCCCAATAACCAGATACAAACCACATACCACGTTATGCTCAGTCCCCATCACAAGACCCGCTATGCAAAACAATGCACAGGTGAAATTTGTGAAACCTTCCCAAAACAAGCCATGACAATCATATAACTAGGGGAACTACCATCCCAATGTGGTTAAGAAAAAAGGAAAAAAAAATCTCAAAGGGAATCTTGGATAGGGGGGCAAAAACCAACAACGCCCTCCACGATCTAAGGCTGGAGGCAACTCCAACCAAAATCAAAACAAGGAGCCAAGCAATGCCCAACGGCAGAGAAAAAGGCCACCTCTTCGAACAAACCACTCTTGTTCAATCTATGGTGAGTATGTTCATTACACTCACCACAGTTCCGATCCCCCTGAGCTGAAGAAGTTGTAGAGTAATCGAGGACAAGGAGGATCTTCCCAACAGACAACTGTGATGCAAGAACCTTTCCCCCATCAAGGGACAATTAGCACTCAACAACAAAATCCCGATGACTCCGGAAAAAACAATCATGAAATCTACATGATTGGCGAAGTGATGTTTTTTCAAACACAAAATCGAAATTATGACACCCCACCACACATCAACATGTCAGGGGCTATTACCAGTGCACCAACTGCACCTTTGACCATTTCAAAGACGCTTATTGAACCAATCCCAAAGATGGCCAAGGGACCAAATAGGCGAGTAGGAAACTACTCCAAATATGCCCATAATTATAGAATCATGGACGATTTAGCCCAATATCTAGCTGCTATGTCAGATTTGGAAGTATTGCAATCATGCCCAAAAAAACGAAAAGCCTTTCTTTCTGTGTTAGGCGCTATCAACCCTGCCAATACGGACCTAATGGCTTTTGATTTAGAAAAATCCACCCATAGGATTTCTTCGATGGTCGCCTCTCAGATACCAGTGTTGGTCCAAAATATCACCATTCACTAATGTGTCATTGACGAGGGTGAATCCACATGCATCATGTCAAAAAAACGTTTAGCAGAAGTTAGGGTCTCCCGAAATAAAACCATCAGTCATCATGCTTAGATCATACGATGGTCATCCTTCAAACCCGTTGATCTCTACCAAAACGTCCCGGCCTTCTTAGCTGGAAATATGGTCCTTATAGACACTGAAGTCTTCGACGCTCGCTTGGACTATAATATACACCTTGGTCATAGTTATATGTACGCCATGTCAGCCATAGCCTCCTCCGTCTTCTGCAATATGATGTTCCCTCACGAGGACCACATCATTATTGTTGATCATTTGACGCCTAATTAGAAACAACCTTGAACAAACACCGATGTAATTCTACCCTATGTAGATACTTCCTCGGACACGCTTTCACGGTACCAAGAGTATGGCCCTGTCCAGTTCAAGCAATCATCCGTACTAGGATCATTCTTAGGATATCCCTCCATTATACCTGAGTCATCACTTGATGTCACAGGAGCTCCCATGTGCATGATGTCCACATCAAACACTGAAGCCAGTTGGTACACAGACACAAGAAGTAATGGCACTGAGTCCACAGCCATAACAACCTCTCTAGCCTATGCCTCTTCCCTATTATGGTCCCATAATTTGGAATATTGGTGAACCAAATGATAGGGTAACATCAGACCAAGCTTTGGAGCCCTAGGACCTAGCCTTCCTGGACTTAGAGAGGGCTCTCTCTATTTTGAAAAGGGTGTAAACTTGTTTGCTTCTGTATATTTTATTCTAGGCTAGTTTTTTAAGTATGTTTTTAGTTTGTTTTAGGTTTTTGAGGGGAACTAATCAAAGGATAAATAGATAAAAATTTCATCAAATCAATTGGGCTATGGGGTCGAAAAGGTCGAGACTATCTCAATGATGGACAACGTATTACTGCAGGGCTGATTTGGTCGAGGTAAATGGATTCTTTGGGTGAAATTGAAATGAGATGGAAATTAATTTTGTGAAATACAAAGAGATTTTAAGTATAAATAGTTAAACATCAAGCATTCATGAGTTAGGTCTGACCATTAATTGTTGGCAATATGATGCAGAGTGTTGTCCTTGATGGCAACCCACTGAATGAAGATGAAGACATGAGACAGTTGACAGGTGTTGTCCTTGATGGCAAACCACCTGATGAAGTTTGTCTTGACCTGATGGACTTGGTAAATGATGTAAATCTGATATGAAATGATGTTTGTTAGCAATATGATGCTGAGTGTTGTCCTTGAATGGAAACCCACTTGATGAAGATGATGGCAGCTTACTTAATGAAGTTGTGCTTGATAGAATATGTCTTGATGAACTAAATATGATGTATCTACAGTGTGTACAGAAGGCAATGAAGAAAGGAATTCAGCATGTGCTAAATCTATGGTGAAAAGAGTATGTCTCAAGGCATACGCGGATATGTCTAGGAGAAGTCGCGTATGCACGCGGGAAACAACGTGCCAAGTCGCGTATGGGAAAAAGCACTCATAAAGTGAAAAACCAGGGGTAACCACCATGGTATTGACCCATTGTATTGGGTAATGATTCGTCTAAATGACCCCATCCAGGAATACCATCGGAAGTAATGTGGTTTTGGCTCATGGTATTGAAAAAGGGTAAACCTATATAAAAAGAAGAAATTCATTGTGCAAATCATGAGTGTGGTGCAAGATGTCTGAGCTTGAATGAATACTTCTCTGTGAAGTATATCTGTATGGAAAGGGTAAAGGTTTGATGATAGATCTGAATCTATGATGCACCTATGAAGAAATGATGAAGCGGAATATCTAGATCTGAAATGTATCTGTATTTGCTAGATCTATTTATGGAATGATTAGATCTGAGATAAGGCGAACATCTATCTGAAGTAAAGGGTTAAATCTGTGTGATGTATCTGTTCTGAAGAATTGCAATGACCTAAATGTCTGAAGAACCATACGCTAGTTCGCCGCAGAGGAAGCGCGTATATACGCGTCTTCGCTGAAGAGAAAGCACGTATGCGCAATGAAATTAGCTCTGTAATATGTACAGAAGTATACGCTGGTTTATGTGAACGGAAGCGCGTATATACGCGACATCAGTGAAAGGAAATCGCGTATGCAAACTAGGTTTTGTTGAAGTCTGTGGTAAGAAATGTCTGATCTGTTCTGCGGGTTTACTGATATCTGTCAGTGAGTTATGTGTATCAGTTTAATGTTTGACTATGCTTAAAATTATGGAGTGGGTCTAGTCTGAAAATATGATGAAACGTGGCCTGCAAGTTGTGTCCTAAAGGAAGCTCTGGATCCAGTGTGAAAATTGATGAAACATGGTCCGTAAAGGTGCTGAAGGTCATAGCCTTCAGTCAGGGGGTTGTAGCTCCCTTCCAGGTGAGGCTGGTAAACGAGATCAGGGGGTCGTAGCTCCCTTCCAGGAGAGGCTGGTAAACGAGATCAGGGGGTCGTAGCTCCCTTCCAGGAGAGGCTGGTAAACGAGTCAGGGGGTCGTAGCTCCCTTCCAGGAGAGGCTGGTAAACGAGCGCAGGTGGGTGCCTGCGTGCTGGTCAAGTCTGCGCCAGCACATATGTTGTAAGATGTTTTCTCTATAATAAAATATTGAAGGCTGAGCAACTGCAACGGTGGGTTTCTCCCGACTTGGGTTTCCACCTAAAAATCCTGGTGTTCATGTGTGATGCTTTGTGTGATGGTTTATTCTGTTGTTACTACACATGTTTACTATTAACTTAACATCAGATGAATGAATATTGCAAAGAACTAAGTTAATAAATATCTGCATATTTAGATCTCTGCTAATACGCGAGTTGTATGAAGGATATCTGCGTGTATACGCGAGTTTACTAAATGAAAGTAGCGTATGGGTTTTAGAGAGTGAAAAAGTAAAAAATTTTTAATATGTAGTAAATACTGATTCACCCCCCCCCCCCCCTCTCAGTATTTTTCCCTACAATTGGTATCAAAGCAGGTTCTTCTACAGAAGCTTGATCGCTTGAAGGAGATCCGTCGTAATGGGAATTCAAGAAGGAGTGATGTCTATAAAGCCACCTCTATTCAATGGAAGCAATCTGATATTCTGGAAGGTACGAACAAAAGAATATCTACAAAGTCTTGGTGCAGATGTATGGGCAATCGTGGGAGAAGGTTATCAATACCCGGCAAGTATTCCGACTGATGCAGCAGAAAGGAAGAAGTATGAAATCAATGCCAAAGCAGTAAATGTCTTATTAGGAAGCATGTCTGAACCAGAATTTGCTAAAGTGATGCAGCTACATTCAACAAAAGAAATATGGGACAAAATCATTCTAAGCTATGAAGGAGACACAAAGGTAAAAAGTGAAAAACTCCAAACTCTTAGAATTGAATATGAAAATTTGAAGATGCATAGTGATGACAGTATTGCCCATTTATTCTTACGTCTGGATGATATTGTAAATCGAATGAGAAATTTGGTGAAACCATAATTGATACTACTTTGGTGGAAAAAGTCTTAAGATCCTTGACTTCAAAATTTGACTCTAAAGTTTCAGCTATTGAAGAAAGGCAAGATCTGCAAACTCTTACTATTGTTCAATTACATGGTATTCTGACTGCTTTTGAAATGAGACAAGGAGGTCCGTCTCAAATCAAAGATGCTGCTTTTAAGGTATCTGCAAGAGGAAAAGAAAAGGAAGTTGTCAAAGAATCCAGCTATATATCTGAAGAAGAAGAAGCGAATTTTGTGAGAAAGCTCCAACTAGGTACTGGAAGATTCAAAGGTAAGCTTCCCTTCAAATGTTTTGAGTGTGGAAAAGTTGGTCATTATGCTGCAAAATTTCCTTACAAAGAAACATCTGCTAAAAGAAAAGAAGTAGCAAGAAGGAATAAGAACCGATCTAGCTCTAAGAAAAGTTACTATACTAATGAAGATAATGATGGGTCATCTGATAGTGAGGAAGAATGTGAAGAAGATCTTAGACTTCTCATGGAAGTTGAACAAAGAGAAGAAAATGATACTTTTGTGGATGCTCTGGAAGACAATGATTTTCTTGAAGAAAACAATCAACTCAAAGTAAGCCTAGAAGAAAGAAACATAATCATAGAGACTCTTGAAAATCAGCTTGAAGCAAAGGAAAAACGCATTGAGGAATTGGAGTGTGAAGTAGTAAGTCTAAGGAAAGATAATGAGAAAGTAAAAACTCTCAATCTTAGATTTGCTAAAGGTTCAAAAACCTTAGATGAGATTATCAAGATACAACGGTCTCCTCTTATAAAAACAGGTCTTGGATATACTGGGGAATCTTCCCAGACTTCAGCACCAAATTATCTGAAAGCAGCCACAGCTGGTTTACTACATTCAGCCACTCAGCAAAGGAACAAAGGATCTTTACAGGTAAAACATGATCATCTCAATTCAAGGAACACTAACAGGGAGATCTTTCAAAAGGGCTACAACCAATAGGTAAATTCAAATAGAAGATTTCATGATCGCAGAAATTTCTACTTCAATGGACAATGTTTCTCATGTCACAATTTTGGTCATAAAGCTGTTCAATGTGTTGCATATAAAACCATCATGACAAGAAAAGCAATAAAGAAAAAGATGAATATTGAACCAAAGAAGAACACCTATAACAACTTTTCTCCTCTTCAAAACGAAGTTGAATGTACTTATTGCAATAACTTTGGTCATGAAGAATCTGAATGCAGGAGCAAGATCCAACCAAAAGAACATGTTCCCTCAAGCTCCAAAGTGTGGAAAAAGAAAGAACCGCCGGTTGAAAATTGTGGGATAGCGTTATTTGAAGAAGGTGAAGAAAATCAATGGTACATTGATAGTGGGTGCTCAAGACACATGACAGGTGACAAAAGAAAACTCCTTACATATAATGCTCTAGAAAAGGAAAAGAAAGTAACATTTGGAAATGATTCTCCTACTGTAATTAAAGGAAAAGGATCCATGTTTCTAAAAGAAAAGGTGAAGGCTAATGATGTCATGTATGTGGATGGATTAAGGCATAATCTGTTGAGTGTAAGTCAAATGTGTGATCAAGGAACTGAAGTTGTCTTTAGTTTAAAAGAGTGTGTGGTTCGTGATCTTGATACAGGTAAAATTATTATAAAAGGGAAAAGAAATCCAAGCAACCTGTATATACTGAACTGCAAAGATCAATGTTACTTGAGCAAGTCTTCAGAAAATTGGCTATGGCATAGAAGGCTGGGGCATCTGAGCTTCTCTCAAATCAACAAAGCAAGCCGACTTCAAGCTGTTCGTGATCTTCCCAATATTAATCTACCAGAAAGTATCATATGCAAATCTTGTCAATTCGGTAAGCAGACCAGAGTACGATTTAATGCCAAGGAAGGATCTTCAAGTAAGCCTCTTTAACTCATTCATACTGACATATGTGGACCCATGAGGAAAAAGTCACTACGTGGGGAAGAATACTATATCTTATTTATTGATGACTACTCTAGAATGTGTTGGATCGGGTTCATTAAACACAAAGATGAAGCATTTGAAAAGTTTCAGATCTTCAAAGCATTGGTAGAAAATGAATTAGATCTAAAAATCAAGTGTCTTCGATCTGATCGAGGAGGAGAATATACATCAAATGAATTCTTTGAATTTTGTGAACAACATGGCATAAAAAGACAGTTCTCTGTAGCAGGCACTCCACAACAAAATGGCGTAGCAGAGAGAATGAATAGAACAATTGTTCAAATGGCTAGAGCTATGCTTGCTGATTCTGGAACTCCTGACATGTTCTGGAGTGAAGCAGCACATACAGCAGCTAACATTCTCAACAAGGCTCATGTTCGGGTAAATAGTGACAAAACTCCATATGAACTCTGGTATGGTAATTCTCCCACTGTGAAGCATTTTAGAGTTTTTGGAAGTAAATTCTTTATCAAAAATAATGATGAAAAGCTTGGCAATTTTGAACCTAGATCAAATGAAGGGATATTTCTTGGTTACTCATCTTCAAGCAAAGCATACACATGTTACAATAAAAGGCTTCGAAAGATTGTTGAATGTATTGATGTTGTTATTGATGAGTCTCCTGCAGCTCCTAAAGAAGAAAAACAAACAAAAGAAGATGACGGTGACTTATGGCATTCTACATCAAATAGAAATGATATAAACAGTGAATCCAATGAAGAACCTGAAAATGATCTATCTGAAAAAGCTCCATCCATATATGTTCAAAAGAATCATCCTGAATCTCAAATTTTGGGAGACAAGGAATCGGGTGTATGAATGAGGAGAACTCTGGTGGGGTCTTCTAGTCATCTGGCACTTCTATCCACAATTGAACCACACAATGTCAATCAAGCTAGCAAAGATGAATTTTGGAAGCAAGCCATGGATGAAGATCTCGATCAAATTGAAAAGAATGACACTTGGGAATTGGTACCAAGACCACATGATAAAAATGTCATTGGAACTAAATGGATTTTCAAGAACAAGTTAAATGAGAATGGGGATGTTGTAAGAAACAAAGCTAGACTGGTTTGCAAAGAGTATACTCAACAAGAAGGTATAGACTTTGAAGAAACTTTTTCTCCTGTAGCTAGACTTGAAGCCATAAGAATGTTTCTTTCTTTTTCAAGTTATCAACAAATCAAAGTTTATCAAATGGATGTTAAATCTTCTTTTCTTAATGGTGATCTAGAAGAAGAAGTATATATAGAACAACCGGAAGGATTCATTTTGGGAAATGATGCAAATCTTGTTTGTAGACTTAAAAAGGCTCTGTATGGACTCAAACAAGCTCCAAGGGCTTGGTATTATCGTCTTGACAAATATATTCATCAACAAGGATTTTCAAAGGGGTCTGCTGATAGCAACTTATACACAAAAGTTGAAAATGACAAACTATTGATTGTGGTTGTATATGTTGATGACATCATTTTTGGGAGTAACGAAGAATCTATGAGTCAAAAATTTGCCTCTATCATGCAGCAAGAATTTGAAATGTCTCTACTTGGGGAACTAACATTCTTTCTTGGCTTGCAAGTGCATCAAGCTGCAGATGGTATATTTCTATCACAAACAAAATATCTTAAGCAAATTCTGAAGAAGTATGGCATGGAAGAATGCAAACATGTAAGTACACCAATGATAACCGGATGCAGTCTCAGTTCTAATGATGATTCTCCCACTGTGAATCAACCAGAATACAGATCGATGATTGGAAGTCTACTTTATCTCACTGGGACCAGACCAGACATTATGCATGCGGTTGGGATTGTTGGACGATTCCAAGCTAATCCAAAAGAGTCTCACCTTCAGGCTGTCAAAAGGATATTCAAATATCTACAAGGAACTCAAGACTTTGGTCTATGGTATCCAAAGGATGCTGATCTTACTCTTCATGCTTACACTGATGCAGATTGGGCTGGAAGTGTTGATGATCGGAAAAACACTAGTGGTGGTGCATTCTATATGGGACCCCGGTTAGTATCTTGGTTCAGCAAGAAGAAAAATTCTATTGCCTTATCTACAGCAGAAGCAGAATATGTGGCTGCTGCATCTTGTTGCACTCAACTCCTTTGGATGATGCAAACCTTACAAGATTTTCAAATCAAATGTACACCTCCTGTCCCCATTAAGTGTGACAATACAAGTGCCATCAGTATTTCAAAGAATCCTGTTATGCATTCGAAGACCAATCACATTCCCATCAAGTATCACTTCTTACGTGAACAAGTGCTTGAGCAAAAGGTGAAGTTGGAGTATGTTCCCTCCAAAGAACAAGTTGTTGATATCTTTACCAAACCTCTGCCCAGGGAAGCATTCGAGTATCTAATACAGAAGCTGGGAGTGTTCTCTACCATTCAAAAGAACAAATCTGCATAAATTTAGAACATGGCATTGGATACGCGGATTTCCTGAAACACAGTCGCGTATATACGCAATTTCATGCACAGAAAACCGCGTATGTCTGATTGCTCACAAATTTCTGTTTGGAGTCAGCTCTCTTCAGCACAGCTGCAGTGCTGTTTGGTATCTCTGATACTGTTTGGTATCTCTGGTGGTGTTCCAGTTCTCATAATTCTATTTCTAATGTTTTGATAAAGATGCCTTGATGATTTTTTGGTGAAAGAGTTCAGGATGCACAAACTAAGGGGGAGCCTTAGTCATATGAAAAGGATGCTTGGATGCACAGATTCAGGGGGAGCATTAGTGTTGCTGAGTATAATACATTGTTGGCATTATGATGGTTCTGAAATATGTTCTCTTTCTTGAGGACTTTCTAGTGTTGGTCATAAATGGTCATATTTGTAATTTGATGAAAAGGTCTTGTTGAGACCCATGATGTAAAATTGTAATATTCAGTCATGTAAGGACTTGTCATTTTTGTAAACCCACTTGGTTGGGTCACTGAGTTGAATTGTGTAAACCCACTTGGTTGGGTACTTGAGTCTTATATGTAAATCCACTTGGTTGGATCTTTGATGTAAGTATGAGTCTTTTGTGATAGGAAGTTCATAGAGTCATGTACTTCATTGAAAAATATGTTTGAAGATTCAGCATGAACTCAGGGGGAGCTTGGTCACTTCAGTATATATCAGATCTGCAGAACGCTTCTTCCACATGTGGAGAAAAGGGGGAGAGTATGTTGGTTTTGATCCACCCTTTTCCCTTGATGTCAAAGGGGGAGAGTGACATGGTGTTTGAATGAAGAGAAAGAATGGTGTCAAAAATGGGGAATGTGACATGGTGTCATTATATTCTTAATGTACCTATCTGTTGTGGTAACCAAACACCATCGTGGTTGCCATCAAGTCCAAAGGGGGAGATTGTTGGAAATATGATGCAGGATGTTGTCCTTGATGGCAACCCACTAAATGAAGATGAAGACATGCGACTGTTGACATGTGTTGTCCTTGATGGCAATCCACCTGATGAAGTTATTCTTGACATGATAGACTTGGTAAATGATGTAAATCTGATGTTTGTTGACAATATGATGCTGAGTGTTGTCCTTGAAAAGCAACCCACTTGATGGAGATGATGACAACTTACTTGATGAAGTTGTACTTGAGAGAATATGTTCCTGATGAAGAAAATATGATGTTTCTACAGTGTGTACAGAAGGCAATGAAGAAAGGAATTTAGAATGTGCTCAAAATATGATGAAAAGAGTATGTCTCTTTGTATACGCGGATTGGCCTAGGGGAAGTCGCGTATGCACGCGGAAAATAACGTGCCAAGTCGCGTATGGGCAAAAGCGCTCAAAAAGTGCAAAACCGAGGGTAACCACCATGGTATTGACCCATTGTATTGGGTAATGATCCGCCTAATTGACCCCGTCCCAGAATACCATCGGAAGTAATGTGGTTTTGGCTCATGGTATTGAAAAAGGGTAGAAACCTATATAAGAGAAGAAATTCATTGTGCAAATGATGAGTGCGGGTGCAAGATGTACGAGGCTTGAATGAATACTTCTCTGTAGTATATACGTATGGAAAAGGGTAAAGGTTTGATGATAGATCTGAATCTATGATGCACCTATGAAGAAATGATGAAGCAGGATATCTAGATCTGAAATGTATCTATATTTGCTAGATCTATTTATGGAATGATTAGATCTGAGATAAGGCGAACATCTGTCTAAAGTAAAGGGTTAAATCTATGTGATGTATCTGTTCTGAAGAATTGCAATGACCTAAATGTCTGAAGAACCATACGCTAGTTCTCCGCAGAGGAAGTGCGTATATACGCGGCTTCGCTGAAGAGAAAACGTGTATGCGCAATGAAATTAGCTCTGTAATTTGTACAGAAGTATACGTGGGTTTGTATGGTAGAAGACGCGTATATACGCAGTATCAGTGAAAGGAAAGCGCGTATGCAAACTAGGGTTTGCTGAAGTACGTAGTGAAATGTCGATGCGATTACTGTGTTTCTTTTGATATACGTCGATTGAGTTATGTATCAGTTTCATGTTTGACTGTGCTTAGAAGTATGGAGTGGGTCCAGTCTGAAAATATGATGAAATGTGGCCTGCAAGTGGTGTCCTAAAGGAAGCTTTGGATCCAGTGTGAAAATTGATGAAACGTGGTCCATAGAGGTGCTGAGGGTTGTAGCCTTCAGTCAGGGGTTGTAGCTCCCTTCCAGGTGAGGCTGGTAAACGAGATCAGGGGGTCGTAGCTCCCTTCCAGGAGAGGCTGGTAAACGAGTCAGGGGGTTGGAGCTCCCTTCCAGGAGAGGCTGGTAAACGAGTCGGGGGTTGGAGCTCCCTTGGGGAGAGAATTTGGTAAACAAGCGCGGTGGGTGCATTTGTGTCTTGGTAGGATTCTTGACACATATGTTGTAAGATGTTTTCTCTATAATAAAATATTGAAGGTGATGCGAGAACATTGCGGCGGTGGTTTTCTCCCGACTTGGGTTTCCACCTAAAAAACCTGGTGTTCATGTGTGATGCTTTGTGTGATGGTCTATTCTGTTGTTACTACACATGTTTACTGTTAACTTAACATCAGATGAATGAATATTACAAAGAACTAAGTTAATAAATATCTGCATATTTAGATCTGCTAATACGGATATATGAAGGATATCCGCGTGTATACGCGAGTTTACTAAATGAAAGTAGCATATGGGTTTTAGAGAGTGAAAAAGTAAAAAGTTTTGAATATGCAGTAAATACTGATTCACCCCCCCCCCCCCCCTCTCAGTATTTTTCCCTACATTAATCTCTATGAATGAAACACAAACTGATAGATGCAGAAAATAAACAATCCAGTGATACATAGAAGTATAAGACCCTCTAATTTTGGGAAAATCACCTTCAGATTTTTTGGAAAACAAATAAGATAAACAAACAAATCAATCTATGAAGAAAAAACTCCTAAACATCATATCTTGAGCTATCAAGAACTTTGAAATAAGACTGCAAAGCATGGACAAAGGGAAAGAAGACCTTTTTGACTTAACTAAAACAACCAATAATTCAGAGAGAGATTTTAGAAATGGAGTTTTGATTAGCTTTGAGTAATCAGGGCATACCTTGAATCATACTAGACAGCATACATAATAACCATTAATGAAACTAATAACAAGTTCTTAGGGTACCAAAGAACAATTAAGAATTCTTTGACATAGACAAGAAAGATGAAAACTTTTAAGCTACAATGAATCAGGAAATTTGAGGTGCCTCCATGGGCATATCTCAAACTTATTCTTTACTAAACTACAACAAGCAAGAAGCATGAAAAAATTTCTGATAAACTAAGAAAACATAACAGATTAGGAAAACAATACCATTCACCAAGCCATGGAATCCTACATACAATCCTCCTCCACCATCAAATTCAAGCAAGAGGTCATCCACTTCATCAGAAAAGTATTTCTTCAAAGCTCATAATGCTATATATTTTTCTCAATATCATCAAGTTCTGGATTATATAGGCCAAAGAGGAGGAAACCCTCGTAGATCAACTAGAAGGCCATTGGCCTAGTACAAATATCTGATTTTGTCCTTGAGGCTTTGCAAAGCCCAAGGCACAAAATATCTTCAAAAATATCTATTTAAGCTCAAAATAGTAATATAATTTACTTTTAATCTCTTAAATGGAGTTAAAAAATAGCTTAACGCACATTTGGATGGCCACCTTCAGAAAACTGTCTTTTTAGCAAAATCCTACAAGAGTGTAGCAACAGAAAAAAGTCTGTTTTGAAGAGAATTTGTGAGGGACTTCTTGATGTTGAAATGAGGTCCGTGATGGCTCGTTGGAAAGCCCTGAATGTCTAGTTTCTAGAACTACTTTATTTTTCTCAAACTGATCCCTATAAGTCTGTCAAAAAGTGGGCTGGGTGTAAAAACCCAGGAGGGTCTCACCTGCTGATATTTGAGGCAGAAAGGTAAATTTTGACTGTTTTTTGCCTCTTTGGGGGACCAAAACACCTTCTTTTTATTTGAAAATTTGTGAGTAGATGCCCCCAAATTTAATACATAAAAAAAAATAACTTTCATGATCTGAGGATGCTCCTAGAAAAAATAGCAATGCCTAGAAAAATGTGCAATTAGGCCTAAAAATCACAAAAGACAAGATCATGTCCAAAATTGCTCAATTTTGGTGAGCAAGCCCCTTATAGGTTTCTTGAAGCACGCAAGGAAGCTGAAGCCAAGATTCCAAGCCTAGATATGTCCTTTTCCCCTTTTTTCACCAAGTGCCTCCTTTGGGCAGTTTTGAGCTTTTCTTGGGCAATTTTGAGTTTTCTTTGGGCAAATTGATTCAATTTATTGTAATGCCGAGTCATATTCCTTTGAAAACCAAAGAATTTGTTTGCCTTGTATAATTTGTCCTCCAAATGCTTGTTCTCTCTTTCAAGACATCTTTCTTGATCATTTTCTATCTCTTGGGCAAGCAATTGTGTGAGAGGATACAATCGAGCAAGGGCTGCTTCTTCTTCCCTTTGTTTCTCCAAGGCTTTCCTAAGACCAATAGTCCTAGGCCTTTTTCTTATTGGTTGCTCTTCTTCCTCAATATCATCAAATTCACCCATATACTCTTCAAGTTTGACTTGTGCTTTGCATGCTTCCCTTTGGTATTTGAATGCCCGGGCCTCATAGATTTCCATTTGCCCACTCATTTGTCTATTTTGCATTTGTAGAAAGTGTATGAGGTCCTTTGACCTTTCTAGATCAATTTATAAGTCTTGGATTTGGGCTTCTCTGTTTTGAAAAAGTGACCTAAGGATTATGGCTTCATCATCTTCAGCATCACTGGTTATCTGTATGATGTGAAATTCCTTTTCATGCTCATGGCTACTCTCCTGTTGTTCCATTTTTTCCTTACCTTTGCTTTGAATGGGATTCTTTTCCCTTGTCCTCTTTGGCACTTCAATGATAGGATTCTTGGGCAACTTACCTCTACTTTGGAGTGCTCTAGTAACATTTGTAGTTACAGCTTGAATAGTCTTCTTCTTTGTAGATTTAGTGGTCTTAGCCTTTGGTGCCTTTGAGGAATGAATCATGGCCCCTTGCCTAGGAGAGGCAGCAAGCACATGTTATTAGATGTGTTGAGGAGAAGAGAGAGAAGGTTGCATCGCTAGCATTTGTTCAACTTGATATTTTACACTGCTGCCTCCTTTATCACCTACTTTGCTGCCCTGTTCACTGTTTTCCTCACTATTTTGAGTTTGTTTAGGGCTTCCACCTTCACCTTCATCATTGTTTTGAACCTCTTGAAGAATTTTGCCTTCAACCTCATCAGTGTTGGTTAGAGTATGTTCTTTAGGGATATTAGTTTTATCATCTCTTTTTGCTGCTTGACTATCTTCACTTCCTGTCTGTGGACTGACTTCTTGTTTGTTGTCACCTTCATTACTTTCCTCACTTTTCCCTTGAGGACTGTCTTCATGATCACTGTGCTGCTGATTGTCACTATGCTTACTATCTCTTTGATTGCTTTCATACTGACTGTCACTCTGTTTCTCATCACTACTTTGAACCTCTTCCCTTTGTTCCTCATAATCAC
This sequence comes from Pinus albicaulis, assembly GCA_034641835.2. Taxonomy (NCBI): domain Eukaryota; kingdom Viridiplantae; phylum Streptophyta; class Pinopsida; order Pinales; family Pinaceae; genus Pinus; species Pinus albicaulis. The sequence continues at coordinate 777,407,690 of CM076576.1, read as the reverse complement.
TACCCTGCTGCTCTTCAGTTTGTTCTTCATCATCATTAACTGTATGTGAATTGTCCCCATGCTCATGTTCACTACTCTGCTAAGGGCTGCTTTGTTCTTCATCATTATTACCTCCTTCCTCACTGCTTTGTTGACTATCACTCTTTTTGCTTTCATGACTTTGTTGAGGACTATTGTGTTCCTCATCATTACTGCTTTCTTGAGGGCTGTTATGTTCCTCATCACTGCTCCGTTGAGTGTCATTTTTTTTTTCATTATCACTGCTTTGTTGAGTGCCACTAAGTTCCTCATCATCACTACCTTGTTTGCTTTCACTTCACTCTTCCTTTTCACTATCAATCATGGGTGATGTTTTCTTTTGAGGGGTAGATTGAATAGATGAAAGGGAGACATAGTGAGTGGAGGGTGAGGAGGAAATATGAGATGGGCCATGAGATGAAGAGGCAGTAGTAAAATCTAGATGAGAAATGAAACTCTTCCAAGAAACTCCTTTCTTTTCAAGCTGGTGAAGGATGATGATTTTGATGAGAGAATGATGAAAAAGACTAGCTTTTTGTTGAGCAGGAGGTCTCTTTTGGACAAAGGAGGACATCTTGTCTATGCTCTTGCAGAGGAAGAAAGGGAGATTCAACAGCTAAATCTGAGTGAAATGCATCAAAAATTTGACATGATAGGAATAAACTTGAGAATATCTCCCCTCACATGTGAAATATTTCATGATGGTTTTCATAAGGGGCGCATAACTGTTCAATAGATGATAAAAGGGGAAGATAGCCTTGCATTCATTTTGGTAAGCTAGTTTCAAGAAGGGCTTGTAGTGGGATAGGTCCAAATAGGCTTGTTTGAACCATTTCTGACCAAGATAGGGAATCTTGGTGGCCTTTGACACTGACCTAGGAGTGAGAACAAAATTAAGGCCTGCTATGTGAACATGTTCTCCTTGCAGCCTCAGGGAAAAAAATTGTGTCAAGGGAGGGTGATTGGTGACTTCTTGGACATTTTGGAAAAAATCAAGGCACCTTACCTCATGAAAGTTGAAAATGGCTGAAGGGGAATCATTTAACTCTTTCATAGTTATAGGTTCAAATCTGTTGTGATACCCTCCTTTGTTGGCTTTCCTTGGAGGCATGTTTTGCTTAGATTTCCTTCACTTGTCTTATCAAAACAAGTCTTTGATTAAACTAGGTCTTTCTTCTTCAAACGATGCTTTTCTCTTTAAAAACCATGTTTGGCTTCTCACTCAACAAAACATGCCTTTTAAAACTAATAATAAGTCCTTTCTCCTCAATCAATGTTTTTCTTTGTTTTCAAGAAAACAGGGTACTTTTGAAAACAACTATGTTTTCCCTTTGAAATCACTGTTTTCCCTCCTTATAAGACTGATTTTTGTCTTTTAACCCCTTATACTAAACAAGATCTGTAAAATGACAATAGGTGCTTTTCCTCAATCACTGTCTTTTTGTCCCTTAGTAAACATGATAGTTTTGAGAACAAATTGTGTTTTCCCCTTTATTAGACTGTGTCTTTTTCTTAACAAATTTGATTCTAACACCTCTTAAAATCAAAGACTTAGGCGAGGAAAAAAAATCAGCTCTTGAAAATGTGTTAGCTACTTTTGGAGATGAATTCCCTGTGCAAAAATTTGTTTTTTGGAAACTTTGAGGGTTCATGAGGGTGGCAGCCACCTCCCTTTAGCATTGGCCCGAGCAGTCAAACCTCTGTTCAGAGGTAGCCCGAGGAAATGCGTCACATTTAGGCTGGGCACCGGGCAGTGGACCGCTCCGAGGTGGCCCAGAAAAATGAATTGCGTGTTGATGACTAAACGTCGAGCGCTTGCACAGGCGCATTGCGTCGCCCGACAGGCATGTCGCGTCCTGTGAAAAAATCTTCTACAAACACCTACAGGCACATCGCGTGACTCGACAAGCATGTCCCGTGTTGATAACGATGCAGAGGTGTTAAAAAATGTCTTTTCTCCTTTTCCAAATGTTTTCACAAAACATAATGAAATGTAAAAAATCTCGGGTAAGGCCTTTTATGTTTCAAAGAGGGTTTGAAAAGTGCCCTTTTCCCTCCCTTTTTGCCAATTTGAAAATCCACCATTTTTGGCTTTGCATTTGTGTTGAAAAAAAATGACTTTGTCCCTTTATTGAGGGGTTTCCCCTTTTCCTAACTAGTTTATCTCTTTTGCAGGGTATCTTCTTAACAAGATCCCTTAAAACTTGAAAATTGTACTTGTCATTTTATGGAGGCATCTTAAATTGTGTTTTGATCCTCTGCTAGTTATCCTTTAAGGATGTCCTCTTTAAAACAAAGAAAACTCATCTTCATCTGGCACTGTGTCCTCTTTGTTCATTTGAAGAAGGCATAATTAGTAAACTTTAATCCTTCCTTATCACTCATGAATATCTTCAAAAAACTGTCCTTTTTTCCATGTGACATCTTACCTGTAACATATGCCTTTATTGCACCATATCACTTTAAAATTTAGACAAGAATAATATGATTTTTTTTTTTTTTTTATAAATGTTCTCTATTTATCTTTTATAGGAGGTAGCGCAAAACAACTACTGAGTTTACTTAAAAACATTATTAACCCTCTTCTTATTAGTTAAGGAGGTCCTTTCAACATATTCTTCTGGGTGCCTGTTTTATACTTAAGGTTTCAACTTTTTATACATCCAAAGCTCTATTTGTCAATTTATGGAGCTTTTCCTCAAAACCTTTAGCCCTGTAATTGTCATCTTCTAACAGTTTCCTTGGAACAAGATGTGTGTTTTCCATTTGTGTAATGATTGAAGGAGGATGATTTTCACCAAATATCGTGCCCTCTGCTATAATTTTGTACATTCACTCTATTTTTGATAAGAAACTCTTTGGAAATTATGGAATGTTCTCCTCATCTCAACTGTCTTCTCTGAAAAAGTGACTTATAGGAAAACAATTCTCTGTACTTATCTCTCTCATATAAGATTGGAGGAGGTGTTGTACAAGTTAGCCCCTCCATTCAAATTTTGGCCAAAGTCTCCTTTTTCATCTTTATCGCTGCCCTTTCCCAAGCCGGAAATACATTGAAAAAGGCTAAATCACCGCTCTTTAAAGTCGTATAAAGCCTAGCTCCTTTCTCCCCTAGCTCCGCACCTCCTTTCATCCATATAGCCAAGCGCTTCCCTTTAGAGCGTTTATTGCAAATCGCATGATAGCACCCATCGCATATCCGCCCCATCGCAAAAGCGCAGTTTCCCGTTCATGCCATTCTCCGTCATCGCACTTTTCATTTTTTGCGATCTGCGCTCAACCGGTCACATCCATCGCAAAGCGCAGAGCGCAGTTTCTTGTTACTCCATCGTTCCCCCATCGCACTTTCTCCATTTTCGAATTTGCGATGTGCGCTCCGGGTCCCACTTCCAAAGCCTTTGCTCCATTGTTTTGTCGTGTTTTCCTTCGTAACTTCCCCGAAAGTTAATCTTTGAGTCTTCGTAGCGTTAGCGTTTTCTGCCATTTTTCGTCATCTGCCCACGTGTCATTCTCTTTTCCCTCCACTATTCACATATTTCGTTTATGTGTCACGTTTCAGTGTTTTTGTTTGATGTCTTTGCCTCGTGCGCTTATCGTCGTCCCGCTGTATTACCCCATTTTCACCCCTCATTCCTCTGTTGTTGCTCTGTGTTTTTCGCCACCCCGCGTCATCTCATCACCCTCTCAAATCTGTGCCACCAATTCCATTAACCTCACTATGTCCACTACCTCTGTGATTAGTTTTATTCAACAGGCTTTTGTTTTTGCAGGACCTTGTTGTGGGAACGAAATTGGCGGAAAGGATCTGGGAGTCACTATGATGTGACCCCCATTAAAGAAAGATATTACAATCTATAGAACCCTTCAGAGAAAATCAAAAAGGCAAATTTGGGCGGATGAAAACATTAATGCAGCAGCAGATTATTAATGAAGGAGCAATGAATTCAGTGTCCGGCATGAAAAGTTTCAAATTTAAATTCAAAATTAGAAGGCCGAAAGTACCATGTACAGAAACAGGCGCCTCAAGGTTTTATTGCCGTAGATTTTCCTCCTCTAGCAAAGAGCAGAATATTTGCATATTTTATTATTTATGTCTTGTTTATAATGAGATTTTCATTCTCAGCACTCATTTCCGGAAATAAGTTGTAAAGTACAGTCATTTATGTTCAGTCATTCATAGTGTGGGCGCGAATGTTTTCCGCCATCTGATTCAAAATAAGTCATTAAATGTTTTCCATCCACCTCCTCCTCTAGAATTCTCTATCTCTTCTATAAAAGCTAAAAAGAGAGTCATTGTAAGGGTTCCAGATTTCTATCAGCAAACTGTGCAATGAGAAGGCTTTTGTATACATTTTTTAACACTTCTGTAGGAAGGCTCAGAGCCTGTAGGGTCTCAGTGAGGAGGAGTTATAACTGTAATGAGGATTCTGGTCTCTAGTATCTCATAATATGTAATTTTCTCTTAAGTGTTAATACAATATCTCATTTCATGCTTGTTATCTTCTTGTATCATGTTCTAGAATGCGAGTGGCTCACTAATCTTGAGTAAGGATTCATCCTAGTTGATGCCCATACTGGGATTATTCAAGCGCTTTAAATAGGCCTAGTCATGATATATTGTTCCATGTTCACTTCATCCATATTTTCTGCTATATTAGTTACTTGAGGAGGGTGCTTTTAAAATGCCATTGTCATATAAGGATTCATAAATTAATATGCCCTTATGTGGTTCTGTTGTGTATCTGGGTATCAGTCTCATGTTAACTAATATATTCTTTGTGTTTCTTCACTGCACTCATTTCCTGATATTTGATTTCTGTGATATATTATCTAAACTGGCCCTCTTTATAGTAAGATGTCTCTTAACTGTCTGATGCCTTTGTATTGGAGTTTTGCATGATGTTCCTACACTATTCTTATCTTTGTATCAGCTTCTGAGAGAGATTGGTCCCATTTAAACTAATTTCCTTGTTTAACAAGAGATAGTAAGAGAGCTTTTGGATTGACAACCCAAGTTATATGATGAGCTCCTCACTATATTAAGATGTCCTAGGCACTGGTCTATGGCAACTCTAGACTGTCTCTAGGGGTGAAAAAACTGTCGACAACATCTTTCTGGCGCCATTGCCGGGGATCGAATTTAAGAATATCAATTTCCCTAGGCCTCGACAAATTGTTTTCACTCTCTAATCAGGTGAGCACAGAGAGTTGAAGAGTTTCATATCTCTCACCTTGGCGACTCCATTGTTCTTCATTGGATAAATTTATTGGTAGTCCTGGCTCCTCGTAAGCCACATTTGAGGTCAGATACATCACAGTCAAAAACAGCTTACGTGTCTGAACCAGAGAAGATCATTCACAAAAGAGTTTGGAAGGAGAGGAAATCAGTTCGTGCTGAAAACCCTAAGTATTCTGTTGAAGATTATCCGCCCTCTTCTTCTTAAGAGATCGGAACATAAAATCCCGAGTTTTACTCAGAAACTCCACATAGAGGAAGTGCCTGGATTGAAGAAGATTTCCATCCTACTCCCGAGGCCGAGGAAATTAAAGAAGTTATAGAAGTAGCTGCTGTTAATCGTGAACTATTCCCGGCTACCCCTCAGGCCTCCATACAATATATTCCCATTGTTATTCATACTCCACTTCCTCCTACCCCTCTTCCTTCATCCGTAGCTCAGACTGTTGCACAACCCCCACCTCCTCCAATGGCTAATGTTCCTACTTTTCTACTGAATAAATATGCTGCACTGGCCTTACCCCAAGTGTTAAATGATATGCCACAGGATTATTTGAAGATTCTGCCAAGATTTAATGGTGAAAATGAAGTTGATGCTTAGAAACATCTTGAGACTTTCTGTTATTTTGCATAAAACTTAAATGTTGAACATTTGGATGTGGTCTTAATATTATTCGTACATTCTTTGGAGGGTGAAGCCATAAATTGGTTCAAGACATTGGGAAATTGTTCTGTGACCACCTGGGACCAGATGGAGAATACTTTTCTCAGGGAGTGGGGAGAAAAGAAAGATCATGGTCAGTGTCTTACTGATTTTAATACTATGAAGAAGAAACAGAATGAAGGGGTATCAGAGTTTATTAAAAGATTAAACAAGTTATATTTGAGCCTACCTCCTGAAATTAAGCCCCATGAAGCTGCTGCCAAGATAATTTTTATAGTAGCCTTTGATTTTGACTTTGGATTCTCATTGAGAGAGAGAAAACCTGCCACTTTATATGATGCACAGTCAGATGCTCTGGAGCTAGAAGCAAACTTTGCCTCCACTGGAAAGTTGAAGGGAAAAATTGAACAAGATACTAGAAGGAGAGGCAAAGAAGAGGTTTCCACCTCTAATCCAGAGAAGGATTCAGATAAAATGGATGAAATAAGAAAAATGATAAAGAAGATGGTTAAGCTTGAATTGGAAGCTAAAAATGCAGCTCCCAAGAATTACTATAATGCTCCAAACAGAGGATACAATCCCCAGTATAGGAGACCCCCATTGCAGATATTGCCAAGAGATACAAAGGAGCAGCAAGATCAGGTACCACATCCCTTGTACCTAGAAGGTCCAATAGATGACTCCACTGAAGATGTTGCCTACAAATTAGAGGATTCAAATCTTGCCTTTTCAAATAATGATGATATAGAATGCCCATTGCAAGAAGAAGAAGAAGCAGAGATTGACCATTATTGTAAGCAATTTGCTGACTTCATGGAAGCACAATTCAATGTAAAATATGATCTCAGATCTTTAAGGAAGAGGACCAGAAATCAAGATCAAGAAGAGGAGCCACCTCAGAAAGAAGCACCTGCTCAGAAGGAATCAGCAACAAAGAAGAGCATAGAAAAAGGTAAGAACCCTCTAAATGTTCCCCCGCAGTCTAATGATCAGATTCCTTCTTCTTCAAAAATAGTCAGTCCTCTTAATGTTGAGTCAGTGTCGAAAGAAATTAAATCTTCAGCTGAAAATAAAGAATTTAAAGAAGTTGTAATAGAAAATCCCCCTTCTACTTTTAATTTACAAAAATAACTTGAGAAAATTAAGATTCCAGTCCCCCTGACTGAACTATTAAAACAGCCTCTATATCAGTCTCAAGTTACTTCCTTTATACTTCCTCCTGAAATACCAATCGTGCCTGATAGTTTAAACCTTCAAGAAGAAAGACCCATGGTAGTCTTTGGCCCACATGTCAAGGAGATAGACCCCTCTACTCCTCCCTTTTACGTGTCCCTAGTTATTCATGACCTGCTGTTACACAATTGTATGTTAGATTCTGGGGCTTCCCATAATCTTATGCCTTTGTCTGTCATGGAACAACTAGGGTTGCAAATTACAAGACCATACAAAGACTTATATTCATTTGATTCCAAAAGGGTTAAATTCTTGGGAATGATTAAAGATTTAGTGGTCAATTTAGCCCAAATTCCAGCAAAGAGTGTAGTCATGGACATTGTGGTTGTTGATATCCCAGCCCGCTTTGGCATGCTGCTGTCAAGGTCCTGGGGTACAAAAATTGGGGGGTCAATCAAATTGGATTTAACATATGCTACTGTCCCAGTCTTTGGAGGTCAGGAAAGGAGGTTATACAGGGAAACTAGATTTGTTAGAATGGTAACTAAGGCTAACTGCTCAGAGAATTCCCCAGTTTATAACAAAGAGGGAGACTTCTCATGTTTAATGTTAGAAGAAGACCAAAATTATGCTCATGAGCCCCTTTTTGGTCAGATCCAAGCTAAGCAGTCTAAAGAAGATCAGGAATCAAAAATTTGGACTTTACATTTTGATGGGGCAAATTCTAGAGAAGGCAATGGAGCTGGGGTGTTATTGATCTCTCCTACAGGAAAATGGGTTCCACTATCCTTTAAACTAGAATATGAAGCTACCAACAACGTAGCTGAATATGAAGCACTATTGTTGGGACTACAGACAGCTAGAAACATGGGCATACAAAGTCTAAAAGTCATGGGAGACTTTGAGCTGGTGGTAAGGCAGATCAAAAATCAATGTCAAACCAAGCATCCACGGCTGAGAGCTTATAGAAACGAATTGTGGGACACGGTGGAGAATTTATTCTCATAATTTAACATACAGTTCATGCCCAGGGAGCAGAACAGAATAGAAGATTCTCTTGTTGTAGCTGCCAATACATTCCGTCCTCCTCACAATCCACTTTTAAGATATGAAGTGGAGGTTCGTTACAGGCCATCTATCCCAGATAACATTAAGCACTGTCAGGTATTTGAAGATGATGAACAGATGAAGATATTCATGGAGACAGTGGGAGAATTCTCCAATATGGAGATTGATGATAATGAGGAAGAGGAAGCTGAAAACATTGTAGAAAATAAATGGGAAGAAAAGATAGCAAGTAATAAAGTGCTGCAGCTGAAAGGAAATGTTATACCTAGAGGGCTGGTGCCTCTAGAAAGATTATTTAACAAAGATGATATTCCATTGCAGCCAAACAAAGTGATAGAAGAAGATCAAGTGGAAGATTTAAATCTGGGTACTTATGCTGATCCCAAAATTGTAAAATTATCTAAAAAAGTCCCAGAAGAATACAAAGAAAAATATTTGAAGTTGTTTCAATATTATAAAGATGTATTTGCCTGGTCCTATCAGGACCTAAAAAATTTTGATGTTAATATAATGCAGCATAAAATTCCTTTGAGGGAAGATGAAAAGCCCTATAAGCAAAAGCTCAGACAGATAAATCCTCTGCTGCTTCCCTCTATTGAAAAAGAAATCAAGAAGCTACTGAAGGCCAAAATAATTGTGCCATTGAGATACTCAGAATGGGTAGCAAATCTTGTCCCTGTTCGAAAGAAGAATGGCGAAATAAGGCTGTGTGTGGATTTCAGGAATTTAAATAGAGCATCTTTAAAGGATAATTACCCACTGCCTAAGATGGATCACATCCTGCAGAAAGTGGTGGGAGCATCCAGAATGTCAATGATGGATGGTTTTTCTAGTTATAACCAGGTAGCTGTGTTTCCAGAAGATCAGAAGAAAACTGCATTCACTACACCATGGGGAACATTTATGTATGCCCGAATGCCATTTGGGTTAATTAATGCAGGAGCTACTTTTCAGAGGGCAATGGACATAGCCTTTGTTGGAGAGCAGGACAAGTTTTTGGTGGTATATCTGGATGATATCACAGCGTTTTCAAAAAATGATGATGAACATATTGAGCATTTAAGAAGAACTTTTGAAAAATGTAGAAGGTATGGCCTATCCCTAAATCCTCAAAAATCTTTATTTGCATTAGCTGAGGGAAAACTCTTAGGGCACATTGTAACTAAAGATGGTGTGAAAATAGACCCTAAGAGAGTTGAAGTTATAAACAGTATTCCTTTACCCAGGAATAAGAAGGAAGTGCAGGTGTTCTTGGGTCAAATCAATTTTCTAAGAAGGTTTATTCCTAACTATGCTGAGATAGTTAGGCATATAACTGATATGTTGAAAAAATATAGTGAAGTAAAATGGTCCCAGGAGTCTAGATATGCATTCACCAGGATAAAACAGGCATTTGCTGAAGCTCCTGTGTTGGCTGGGCCAGATTATACAACTCCATTTATGATCTTTTCATTTGCATCACCCCATACAATTGCTGGAGTATTGTTGCAGAAAAATGAAGATGGACATGAACAGCCTATAGCTTTCTTCAGTCAAGTGCTGCATGATGCTGAATTGAAGTACAACATATTGGAGAAGCAGGCATATGTCCTAGTAAAGTCCCTTAAAGCTTTCAGAACCTATATTTTGCAATCTCACATTACTGCATATGTTCCCACAGCAGCTGTCAAAGACATCCTTGTTCAAGGGGATAGCGAAGGAAAAAGAGGAAGATGGATTGCAAAAATACAGGAGTATTATTTGGATATAAGGCCTACTAAGCTGATTAAAGGAAAGGGACTTGCTAAGATGTTATCCGAATCAAATCACCAAGCCTTGGGCATTAATTTATCCATCATAGCAAATGAAGAATTTGAGAAAGGAAAAGAGCAGCAAGGACTAGAGATGGCCACTCAAATGATACATATGAAATATCTAACTAGTCCTTGGTATAAAGAAATAGTTGGATATCTTTTAACACTTAGCTGTCCTCCAAGTTGTGATAAGATAAATTACAGAGTTGTAAGGATGAAATCTCAGAAATATATAATAGCTAATGGACAACTATATTGGAGAGACCCTTCAGGTATATTACTATTATGCCTCACATAAAATGAAGTGGAGAATATACTGATAGAATTTCATGAGGGAATATGTGGAGGACATTACAGCTGGAGGGCTACAGCTCATAAAATCCTGAAGGCCGGCTTCTACTGGCCAAAATTATTTACAGATGCTTTCGCCTGGGTTAGGGCATGTGACAAGTGTCAAAGATTTGAAGAAAGACAGAAGTTAGCCGCTCTGCCCCTAATTCCAATACATGTAAATGCACCATTTCAAAAATGGGGATTAGATTTCATAGGAGAAATACATCCCCCATCAAGTGGCCAACACAAATGGATACTAATAGCCACAGATTATTTTACAAAATGGGTGGAAGCCATACCTGCAAGGAACGCTACAGATGCTGTGATAATCAAGTTTATGGAGGAAAATATCATATCCAGGTTTGGATGTCCTGCTAGAATTGTAACTGATAATGCACAGGATTTTAAGTCTGCCAGGTTCGTAAATTTCTGCCGGCAGTATAACATTATATTGAATCATTCAACAGCCTACTATCCGTAAGGGAATGGCTTGGCAGAATCTTCTAATAAAACATTGGTGAGGGCCTTGAAGAAAACGATAAATGAAAATCAGAAGAATTGGGATTCTCAATTAAAATTTGCTCTATGGGCGAATAGGATAACCATCAAGAGAGCAACAGGGAAGTCCCCTTATGAATTAGTATATGGAAGAGCAGCTGTGTTTCCCGTGCAGCCGGCTATGCCAGTGGCACGTTTCATGCAAGAAAATCAAGAAGAATCAGATGATATGGTCAGAAGGATAAATCAACTGGTATAATTAGAGGAAACACGCGACCAGGTGAATCAAAGATTAGCTGAGTATCAGGAAAAAATGAAAGATATCTTTGATCAGCATGCTAAAGATAGAAAGTTTCAGATTGGGGACCTAGTTCTCAGATGGGATGTCAGAAGAGCTGAAAAAGGAAAACACGGGAAATTTGACCCCCTTTGGTTTGGTCCATTAAAAATTGTGCAACAGGGTGGCAACAACACATTTATATTGGAAAATTTGCAGGGTGACTGGTTGGATGCCCCCGTGAATGGACGATTCCTTAAATCCTACTTCCAGTACTGATTCAAGCAGACCAAGCTTGATGTATTATAATGTATATGATGTATATAAGTGTGATTTCAATTTTAAATGTAAATAGTATGGATAAGCTGATAAGTTTTGAAGAAAAAGCAAAGGGATCGTAGAATGAAATTCACACACAAGAGGGTCTGAGGTCTGCAAGTTCTCAACATGTCCGAGGACAAACACGCCGTCCCCAGATGGAGCCAATGTTGTACAAGTCAGCCCCTCCATTCAAATTTTGGCCAAAGTCTCTTTTTTCCTCTTTATCGTTGCCCTTTCCCAAGCCGGAAATACATTGAAAAAGGTTAAAACACCGCTCTTTAAAGTCGTATAAGGCCTAGCTCCTTTCTCCCCTAGCTCCGCACCTCCTTTCATCCATATAGCCAAGCGCTTCCCTTTAGAGCGTTTATCGCAAATCGCATGATCGCACCCATCGCATATCCGCCCCATCGCAAAAGCACAGTTTCCCATTCATGCCATTCTCCGTCATCGCACTTTTCGTTTTTTGCGATCTGCGCTCGACCGGTCACGTCCATCGCAGAGCGCAGAGCGCAGTTTCTTGTTACTCCATCGTTCCCCCATCGCACTTTCTCCATTTTCGAATTTGCGATGTGCGCTCCGGGTCCCACTTCCAAAGCCTTTGCTCCATTGTTTTATCGTGTTTTCCTTTGTAACTTCCCCGAAAGTTAATCTTTGAGTCTTCGTACCGTTAGCGTTTTCCGCCATTTTTCGTCATCTGCCCACGTGTCATTCACTTTTCCCTCCACTATTCACATATTTCGTTTATGTGTCGCGTTTCAGTGTTTTTGTTTGATGTCTTTGCCTCGTGCGCTTATCGTCGTCCCGTTGTATTACCCCATTTTCACCCCTCATTCCTCTGTTGTTCCTCTGTGTTTTTCGCCACCCCGCGTCATCTCATCACCCTCTCAAATCTGTGCCACCAATTCCATTAACCTCACTATGTCCACTACCTCTGTGATTAGTTTTATTCAACAGGCTTTTGTTTTTGCAGGACCTTGTTGTGGGAACGAAATTGGCGGAAAGGATCCGGGAGTCACTATGATGTGACCCCCATTAAAGAAAGATATTACAATCTATAGAACCCTCCAGAGAAAATCAAAACGGCAAATTTGGGCGGATGAAAACATTAATGCAGCAGCAGATTATTAATGAAGGAGCAATGAATTCAGCGTCCAGCATGAAAAGTTTCAAATTTAAATTCAAAATTAGAAGGCCGAAAGTACCATGTACAGAAACAGGCGCCTCAAGGTTTTATTGCCGCAGATCTTCCTCCTCCAGCAAAGAGCTGAATATTTGCATATTTTATTATTTATGTCTTGTTTATAAGGATATTTTCATTCTCAGCACTCATTTCTGGAAATAAGTTGTAAAGTACAGTCATTTATGTTCATTCATTCATAGTGTGGGCGCGAATGTTTTCTGCCATCTGATTCAAAATAAGTCATTAAATTTTTTCCATCCAGCTCCTCCTCTAGAATTCTCTATCTCTTCTATAAAAGCTAGAAAGAGAGTCATTGTAAGGGTTCCAGATTTCTATCAGCAAACTGTGCAGTGAGAAGGCTTTTGTATACATTTTGTAACACTTCTGTAGGAAGGCTCAGAGCCCATAGGGTCTCAGTGAGGAGGAGTTATAACTGTAATGAGGATTCTGGTCTCTAGTATCTCACAATATGTAATTTTCTCTTAAGTGTTAATACAATATCTCATTTCATGCTTGCTATCTTCTTGTATCATGTTCTAGAATGTGAGTGGCTCACTAATCTTGAGTAAGGATTCATCCTAGTTGATGCCCATACTGGGATTATTCAAGCGCTTTAAATAGGCCTAGTCATGATATACTGTTCCATGTTCACTTCATCCATATTTTCTGCTATATTAGTTACTTGAGGAGGGTGCTTTTAAAACGCCATTGTCATATAAGGATTCATAAATTAATATGCCCTTATGTGGTTCTGTTGTGTATCTGGGTATCAGTCTCATGTTAACTAATATCTTCTTTGTGTTTCTTCATTGCACTCATTTCCTGATATTTGATTTCTGTGATATATTATCTGAACTGGCCCTCTTTATAGTAAGTTGTCTCTTAACTGTCTGATGCCTTTGTATTGGAGTTTTTCATGATGTTCCTACACTATTCTTATCTTTGTATCAGCTTCTGAGAGAGATTGGTCCCATTTAAACTAATTTCCTTGTTTAACAAGAGATAGTAAGAGAGCTTTTGGATTGACAACCCAAGTTATATGATGAGCTCCTCACTATATTAAGATTTCCTAGGCACTGGTCTATGGCAACTCTAGACTGTCTCTAGGGGTGACAAAACTGTCGACAATAGGAGGCATCTTTGATACTGTGTTATTTACATTTCTTATGAGTTGTAGAAGTTACCTTGGACAGATCTTTGTCTATCTCTTTTGCTATTTAAATGAGATTTCTTTATCAAAATCTAGCCTTGGATTTATCCTTTGAAGGAGGTTTATACAAAAACCACTACTGATGGCCTTTCAACACCATTATGTCAATCCTTTGTTTGTTTATGAAGGAGGTCTTATGCAACTGTAACCATTTAGGTCACTCAAAATCACTGATGAGCCCTCTTCTTATGATGAAGGAGGCCTTCAAACTATGAAACTTCATTAATCTCAACATTGTGCCCTTTGTCTGTTTGTTTTACAAATACAAAATAGAAGACAAAAGTGAATCTTTGGCATTTATCATTGATGAAATCATTTGAACCTAATGCCCTTTTGCTTTATGAGGACCTGTATGTAATGCATATATCTTTTGCATAACATCATTGTGAAACCTTAGAGAAGACAATGTGATTTGTAAATGGTAAATGCTCATTGTGTGTATTCCTGAAGTAACTCTTTTTCCCTTGACTGTGTTTTCATAAGGTGCAGTGAATTTTTCTTTGACTGCCTTTCAGAGTCTAGGTGTATGGTAAGGTATAGGAAGCATCTTTAATTCTTACAGCTTCACTATGATGCCTAATTTTCTTTAAAGCTCTTTATGTCAAAGATTGTCCCTTTTACCTAAAAAAGAGTGATTTGTAGGGCTATGTCACCTTTTGGAGAGATTATGCGAAGATGACTTTGGAGTTGTTAGCTCCCTGTAATTTGCAAGATTGGAAAATAAAAACTGTAGAAAGAACACTTGAACCACTTTGGGATTCTAGGATCTAGCCCTCCTGAATCCAGAGAGGGATCTCTCTATAAGTGCGAAGATTGATTTATCTTTAAAGGTTTTTATCTGTGATATTATGCTAGTTATTAAGAGCAATGGTTTTTGTTTGTTTTGGATGGTTGAGCATAACTATTAGTTGAGTGGAAAGTCCTAAAATGAAAGAGTTTCAAAGGTGTGAAGTTGCAAGAAATCAAAACAACTTTGGATGATAAGATAGATATAACGCTGGTTTTTAGTCGATTGGGCTATGGAGTCATAAAAGGGTTTTAATCGTGCAACAATTTCAAGAGTGGTCCAAGGGGCGGGTCATCTACATCACAAGATCTTTGAGATTAAATGATGGAATGGAACAATAAAATTTTTGAAGGGGTGGAAACAGACAATAATTTCAACTAGGATTTATTAGTCTGTCCAAACAAGAAAAGCCTTTTAAGTAACTATTTAAAACCAACCAAAGGACAGGGCTAACCATAGACTTATTTGGGAAAGTTTGTATTAAAGCTAACTCAATAGACAAACAATCCACTAATCTACATAATTACTTTTAGAAGGGATGAAAATAGATAAGTAAACAAAGTGCAGCCTAAGAACAGATAAGATACTTTTAAATATAAACTGCTTTCGGCATACTCTTACGGAAATTTTCAGAATTACCTTTGGAGAAAGAAGCTAGAAAACAGGGCACACCATCACTTTTCTAGTCTATCTTTACTGAGCAAATAATGAAAATAACATTCAAGAACAATGTTTAAAGTAAACAGTAGGATGAGGGAATGCCAACATTCCTAACTGCTTTAACTGTATTGAATCATTCTTAAATAAACAACTTGGAGGAAAACATTGAGATAAAGCTTATCAGTCAGAGAAGGGTACTGTAAACAGTAAATCATAACTCTATGCTTGTTGTTCTTTATCAGCGAATAATGGACAAAATGGCATGCATGAAAGGAAAACAATAACACAGAAAGAAGCACTTCAACAGTGATATAGACCAAGATCCCAAGAATCATCTTGTATATTGATGTCAATCCAGTTACATTCTTCAAGTTCAATGTTTCAGTTCAGCAATCATCTTTACTTCTCACACTAACTTATTCGATCACAAACAGATCTTCAAGAGCCTTCGAACACTATTTACATGTAGAAAATTTCAAGCACAAGTATATTTAAAAGTTCTGTAACCAACCCTTTACAATAAGCTCCTCAAGAAGATTTTATAGAAAGAATTAGGAGGTCGAAAGAGAGAAAATATCTACAGGCTCAATTACTATGTTTTAATTCTTCTTGGCCTTTGAGGGGCTCAATGGAGAAGTTTACAGATATTTCTCTGTATTAATTGTCTTTACATTAAGTATTAAGCTCGTTGGGGAGCTTTTGTTGACTTTAAGGCTCTGTGTCATCTTTGTAATAACTATGTTGATATTTTACAATAAGTCTCTTTGGCTTGAAATAACTAATGAACTATCTTTATGCTAATATTGTCTGTTTTTGTAATAACTCGGCCACTTTTGAATGTTTTAAGGCAATAGGTGGCTGTAGATAGCTGAGAGGATTCAATTAGCCTCTGATGTGGTAGTGGAGGCTTCTCGGATTGTTGAATTTCTTTGTCCTTCTTTAAACACTGTTAATTTAGTGGATTAGTCTTTTAATTGTCAATTTTAGCTGTAATCCACCCAAACTATGTAAACCATCTTTAGTTCTTCATCTCTAGTTTGATTTGATCTTCAACACTGATACTCTCTGTTTTAATTATACTTTACTGTGTCTTGTTGATGTGCAGGTGCTACAGGGGCTTTATAGTGGTGTCAACACTCATGAGGCACCGATAAAACATGGTGTTGAACCCTGTAGATGGATACTCTTTGATGAATGAAATCTTGGAGGATCGTCATCCTCGACTTTTAATTTTCCTTTAAAATAATTGGAAATCCATTAAACCTGAAAAATACACAAAATGTTATAAAATCCTACGTGGCTGGGTAAGACTGCTTTGGAGGCTTAGGTTTAGAGTGTGACCGTTGGATGAAAACATCCAACGGCGGAGATTGTGCGTTGAGGTTCAAAGGGAAGCAGTCGAACAGACGGTGGGGAAAAATAAGTTAGGGTCGTTGATTTGCAGAGATCAATGGTCGGGAGTGATCCGGGTTCATATAATGAAAAAGGGCCATTGTAACATGAAATGGAAGAAATAAAAAGGAAATAGGTGAAAAATCCCTATGGCGGAGGAAATATGTTCAAAGGAAATTTGGGGTTTCCAAACGATCCTGGGTTGTTGCATTAGATTAAACTAAGGAGATCAACGGTCGGGATTGATCGATGAAGGCCCTTGGAGGATGGGCAGAGGGTGATTAAGAAATGTGAGATCGAATGTGAGTCGTTGATCTGCAAAGATCAACGACGGGGAATAAACACGATGAAACACAATAGAAAAAGGGGAAAGTGGTTTCGAATAAGAAAAGCATGGGTTTCGCACAAGAAAATGGAGGAAGGGCGGTTTTCAATTTTCAAACGCAATATGCATTTTAGGCCAACATGTGGCATTTCAAAACCGCCTATATCGTGTAATTTTGGAGAATTATCGTTCGGGCTAAAAATCATGCGATATGGAGCATCTGCCGTCAGATCTGAGGTGTTAGATCTGACGGTCGTGGAGAGACCGTGATGGACGATAGTTGTGCGAGTGATAAGAGGTAGGTTGGTTTTAATTTGGGCCATTAGATGAAACAGATCAACGGTGGAGATTGAATCTGGGGTTAAATGGAATAAAATATGAGGCGGAGAAAGTTTGAATATGAGTAGTTGATCTACAGAGATCAATGGCAGAGATTTCCTGAAAAACATTATAGAGCAGGACTTCATAAATTTAACAAAGGTTGCGGGCTCTAATCTGGACCGTCAGATCTTGATATGTGGACAGCCCAGATGGAATTGGAGGATTGCGATCAGCAGGGGTAAAATATAGAAGAGCACCGATGTGATTGATTGTGGGCCATCAATTTGAGGATTAGATCGATGGTGGACGATGAATCGGAGGAGGTCAGAGGAAGGGGAAAGGGCTTATGAATGGAGCAATAAGGGTCGTTGGATCAGATCTGGCGGGAGAAGATCAATGGCAGAGAATTCATCGAGAGGTTGTCGATTGGGAGGGGCAATAAAATATTTCAACGCGCTCGTTGGAAATCTCCGATGCAAGATTGCGTAGGCCATTGATTGTTTTTAAGATCAATGGTCAGGATTCATTAAAACGGTGAACCGGTGGAACCCTTTGAAATATAATAAAATCAAATTTTTTATGAAATACAAAGGATTTTTGTGTCAGGGAGGGGTTTAGTTATAGGTTTAAGCGCCCGATTGCGGGCTCTTTGGATATATGAAAAAGATAAAGGGACTGGGTTTTATATGAAAAAAGGGCCAATAGACATCAGAATTTTTATAAAACAAAAGATACGCACCCATCGCAAATGCCCCGATGTGATAAGCACTCTTGGACTTAGTGCTTGGTTCTAGCACGTAGGTATAT
Organism: Pinus albicaulis; assembly: GCA_034641835.2. Classification (NCBI taxonomy): domain Eukaryota; kingdom Viridiplantae; phylum Streptophyta; class Pinopsida; order Pinales; family Pinaceae; genus Pinus; species Pinus albicaulis. The sequence continues at coordinate 777,389,627 of CM076576.1, read as the reverse complement.
GGTGGGGAAGTGGTTTAGGGCTTATCCCAAAGGGGCTTAGGCTTGTAATGAAAAAAAAGGCTCATTTTAATGATTTTTCAAGGATATTCAAGGCATTTTGAGGGTTTCGGATAAGGTAAAAAAGGATTTTTCAACCTTATTAAAGGGTTTTTAATGAAGAGAATAAGGGAAATAATGGAAAATAGAAGAATTTTATGGGAGTAAAGAGGATAAAAATGAAGGGATTTCTAAGTGAAAATGGGAGGTAAAATGAGGGAAAAATGGATTTTTTGCAGCATTCTTTAATTCAGGAAAGCAACAGAATTTTAGAATCAAGAGGAAAACAGTAATGAAGATTAATCAAGGAATAAGATATCTTCATAAGACTTCAAGAATTAACAATTTTTGCAATAAAACTTATTTCTTGAAGGCTTCAAAAATGATTTAGCCACCATTTGATATGAAACTTTTTATAGGTGGCTAATAGTGGCTCCACATGGGGATGATGCCTTCTTGAAGGCATCAAGAACTTCAGACTTGTATTCTTTAGGAGGCTGATCAGTGCTTTATCCATTGGGCTACAAATTTATTCACTTGGGTGATCTTCTTTTGCTCTGGAAATGTTAACAGCCATGAAAAACAATGGAATATTATCAAACCAAGCTTTCTACCTACCCAATCCTACTAATCTAACATTTTCTCTTCTTTCAGAGTGCACCTGGATTGACAGACTCTTTTACAAACATTTTATTCTTTTAAAAGAAAAAAACTAATCTAAGTCTACTTCTTATTTCTCTATGAACTAAGATTAAACATTTGAGTCCATAATTTTCTCTACCTAATATACTATTTGTTAGGATTAAACAGTCTAACAGATTTTATTCTCTAATTTCTAAAACAAAAATTTAAAACCATACAAGTCAGGATTGAACAGTCCAACTTGTTGCTAATCTATGGCATAAAAACAAGTTGCACATAGATAATAATTTTGCAGAAAATTACATCAAAATGGTGAAGGCTTAAGAATTGAAAATTTTAAGCACATCCTTCTCTTTCTTCGGCTCTGTTTTTACTTCTGTTTGAGCTATCTTTCCCTTGTTTTCTGGTTCAAGTTTTGAGCATATCAGAACCATTTTACTTCTGTCTTTGACTCACAGTTTTAAACAGATTGGAGTCATTCTTCTTTTGAAAACTCAGGTTCATATTTTGAGTTTGTTTGAACCTTTATTTTCTATCCTAATCTACCTAAATGATAAGCCAAGTTTAAGCTATTTGGAAAATCTGATTCACCAACCTATCAGCAGTCAATTTAAAACTAATTAGTCATGATTAGGCTGTATTACTAACTAGAAATGTGTTTTTCAGGAGTGCCATTTGAGCTTACACACTTTCAGATTTTGTTTCTCTTTTTTGGTATGGGGTTGTACCTTTATTGATTTTACAATCTGCCCTCTTTTATTTCTTCTATTGTTTTTGTATTTTTGATTGTTCTAACTTTGAATGCAATGATGGATGAAATATTTATAATGAGAAAAAATATGAAAAGGCTTCCAAACAAAATAGGATCAAGAGAAGTAACGTTTGAGCATCTTGCCATTGACAGGACCCCCAAACAATTCAACTCCATTCAATTCTTACAAGAAATAAGAATTGTTACCAGCAGTAGAATGAATGAGGTAAGGGCCAAGCCATAAGTTATCAAATTTCCCATGCTTTCCCTTGTCTTCTCTCCTTGAGTTCCACTTTAATACTTTGTCCCCAACATTAAAATTGCTGACCTTTGTTCTTCTATCAAAAAGCTTCTTGATGCTCTCTTGCTTTTGTAATGCTTTGTGGTAAACCTCCTCTCTGGTTTGCTCATGATGTATAGTCTGATTTATTCTTCTGATCATGTCATTGTCTTGAGACTACACCTATTGAATCAACTTCATAACTTGCACACCAAGGCTGGTTGGAAAAATTGCATTTGTACCATACACAAGCTAATAGGGTGACATCCCAATAGATTTCTTAAGTGTTAATCTATCAGCCCAGAGTGCATGTACTAGTTTTGTGTGCCAAGACTTCTTGTTGTCCTCCAACAACTTCTTGATTATGTTCACCAAACTTTTGTTTGAGGATTCTACCAACCCATTACCTTGAGGGTAATAAGTAGTAGAATGGCCCAATGTAATCTGATATTTGTGATAGAATTCAACCATCTTCTTGGATACAAATTCTGAAGCATTATCAGTGATGACCTTCCTATGACAGCCAAATCTAGAGAGGATATCAGTCTCAATGAATTTTATGATGACAGAGTCATTGGCTTTCCTAGAAGGGATGGCTTCTATCCATTTGGTAAAGTAGTCTGTTGCAGTGAGAATCCATCTATGTTGGGTAGATGATGGTGGATGGATTTCTCCTATGAATTCAAGTCCCCACTGTTGAAAAGGAGCTTCCACATTGATTGGATGTAGAGGTAAGGGCAGCAAATTTCTTTTGTCTTCAAAAAGTTGGCATTTATGACAGGTAATTATCATTTTGTGTACCTCTAAAAAGAGTGTGGGCCATAGTAACCAACTCTAAGGATTTTTTTGGCTGTTTCATTCCAGTAGAGGTGAACTCCACATTCTCTTTCATGGAACTCATGCTTAACCTTCTCTGCATCATACTTAGGAAAACATTTAAGCAATATCCCACTTGCATTTTTCCAATAAAGACATTTATCTATAATGCAGTAGTTTACAACTTTTAACTTTAAAAACCTTTCCTTTGTTTTTGATAAAATAGGAGGTGTATTCAAATTAAGCAAAACATATAGAGTATCAGCATACCAAGAGGAATTCATAAAATGATCTTCAACAATGGGAGTTGAGAATTCCTCTTGTTCATCTAAAGCATTTATCATATTTATATCAAGAACTTCAAAATTTGATTCAGCCATTAATCTAGCTAGACCTTGGCCTTTGATGAGTTTAGTGGGCTTGATCTCTAAATCATATTCAAGTATCACAACCATCCACTTACCTCTCTTACCATCTGCGACTTGTGTTAGAATGTCTTTCACAATTGAATTTGGGACAAAAGCAATGATGTGGGAGTGAAAAATGTAAACTCTGAAGTCTTTTAAAGCTTTGACCAAAGAAAAGTCTTGCTTTTCCATAATTTTGTACTTCAGGGGTGCATCTCTCAAAGCCTTTCTAAAGAATGCAATAGGTTGCTCTTGTCCTTGTGGATTTTTATGTATAAGGATAGCAGCTATTGTATGTTCTGATGCAAATGAAAAAATATAAAAATCTTTTGAAAAATCAAGACTTGTTAGAACTGGTGTTTTAGTTAATGCTTTTTTGACCAGTTCAAAGGACTTCCTTGCTTCCAAGGTCCATTTAACCCCTTGCTCCTTTTTCAGCATGTTTGTAATGTTTCTAAGGAGCTCAACCAAGTTGGGTATGAACCTTCTCAATAAATTAATCTTTCCAATGAAAGATTGGAGTTCGTTGATGTTTCGAGGATGAGAGATTTGCAATATAGCCTCGATTCTCTTTGGGTCTATCTTTATCCCCTCTTTTGAAATGATGTTCCGAAGAAGTTTAACTTCTTGGAGACCAAAAAGTGTTTTCTTTGGGTTTAAAGATAGCCCAAACTTTCTGCATTTCTCGAATATTTTTCTCAAGTGTTCTAAGTGATCTTCATATGTCTTTGAAAAAACAGTGACATAATCAAGGTAAATAATGATGAAGTAGCCCAATTCCTCCGAGAATGCAATGTCCATGGCTCTCTAAAAAGTAGCACCAGAATTCATTAGACCAAAGGGAATTTTCACATACATGAAAGTGCCCCAAGGTGTAGTAAAAGTTGTCTTTAATTGATCATCAGGGTGTACTAAAATCTTATTATATCCTGAGTAGCCATCCAGCAAAGAAATTCTTTTAGAACCAACTACCCTTTGTAAAATATGATCCATCTTGGGTAAAGGGTAGTTGTCCTTCAGTGAAGCTTTTTTTAAGTCTCTAAAGTCTATACAAAGCCTAATCTCTCATTTTTTCTTCCTAACTGACACCAAATTAGACACCCACTCTGAATATCTAATAGAGACAATATTACCAGCTTCATACATTTTCTTGATTTCCTTCTCAACCAGAGGTAACTGAACAGGGTTTATTCTGTGCAGTTTTTGTTTAAATGGCTTTTGGTTTTCCTTGAGAGGTATCTTGTGCTGAATTATTTCAGTGTCATAAGATTTCAGATCCTCATAACTCCACTCAAAAACATTAGAAAATTCCTTAAACAGCTCTATGTATTTGAGTTTAATGTGAGCTGGTAAAGTCCTAGACAATTTAATCATCATTGATTTTAGTTCACTGCCTATATTACACTCTTCAACTTTAGTTTCCACAGGCTCCAGTTTTGGCTTATTGGCCACATCGTTGAAATCAAAAAACTCTTCTAAAGGGGCCAGACCTTTTGGCAAACTCTGATTGTTAGACTGCAGAGTTTCTAAGTCTTCTGTTTCTAACTCTGCAATCATTTTTGTTTTTTTTTTCAAGTTTTTTAGACAGTAGATTTACATCAGCTATCTCTGGAGACTTTTCTTCTTCATCAAGAAAATTTTCTTCACTAGGACAGTCTATTTCATAGTCTGAATCCGAACTTGGTAGTTCAAATTCATTTTGGAACTGCATGAATTCTTCTATTTGTTTGTCTCCATTAAACACTTGCCAATATTTCTCGTTATCAGGAACAGCTGGTCTGAATTTAATCTGAGTTGTGCATTTTTTGGTTTCATAAGGCGTTGAGCATGTTCTAGCAGCAAAAGCTAAACTATGAGCCATGATATTCTTTTGACTTGGGACAAAAGTAAGTTGGGATTCCTCAAAAGTTTTCAATAAATCCACAAAATCATTTCAATAGGCTCTGAGTCTGGGGTGATTAGCACTGTATTCCCCGTTCACTTTCCTAATGATTAATTCTGAATTCCCATGCACTTTAATTCTCTTGGATCCTAAATTCTTCAACAAATGTAAGCCTAAAAGAAGGGGTTCATATTCCACTATGTTATTCGAACACTGAAAGTTTAATCTATAGGAATTGCCTTCTGTGTGATTATTTTCAGTGTTGCGTATCCAGACCCCTGCACCAGCATTGCTCCTAGTGCAAGACCCATCGAAGATCATACTCCACAGAGGACTAGTCTCGGGTTCCGCAGTTTGGTCACTATCCTCTTCAACAAGCGTGCTTTCAGATTGCTCTTGAAGGTCAGTGCTCTGTTGAATCTATTTTAATTCCTCAGGTTTTTCATTACATCGAGGACTGCATTCTTGACTTTCAAGGTTTAAAAGCAAAGGATGTATGATTTGTAGCTCAATACCTGTGTTTTTTTTGCTATAGTTTTTAGGCTCAACAAGCTATTTTAACACTTATACGTTGTCTTTCTCCTCCTCTCTACTGCCATTAATTCGGTCAAGGTCACCTGTTCACTGAATTTTTCATTGTTAAAAAGGATAAATGAATCAAGGCCTGTGTTTACAGAATAAAGAAGAGAGTTTTGGGGTCTCTCTTGGCTAGTAACCATATATTGCATATGGGACTCCCTGTAAAGTTTTCTAGTCTGATTAAAAATAGGGATGGTCGCATAGGTCATGTCCATCTGCATAGTTCCTTGTAACTTAGCTCCCCAAGATCTGGATAACAGCATACCATACTTTGGTGGTACATCAGCCACAACAATATCCATGACTAAACATTTGGCTAGAATTTGTGCTAAGTTAACACAGAGGTCCTTGATTAAACCTAAACATTCTACTCTTCTTGAGTCAAAGGAGTAAATGTCTTTATACGGTCTGGTGATTTCAAGGCCTAGGTTCTCCATTACAGCTTTGGGCATTATATTGTAAGAGGCCCCTAAATCATGCATAGCGTTGTGCAAAATTTTGTCATGTACATTTAAACTTACATAAAAAGGAGGAACAGGTCCCTCTTGATATCTACCTTCAATCTTAGGACCAAAAATGAGCTCTGGCTGGTCATCGTTAAGATTGACAGTGTCATTATTCTCTTCTATGTTTAAAGCCTTCAAAATTTGGGATCTATATACATTTTGGGCAGCTAATTCAGTGAGAGGAATAGAAATTTTGATTCTGGAAATTTCTTCCTCCAAACTAAAAGGCATCTGATTCTTTGAAGTGCTTGTTTCAACCTTATTAACTGCCATTCTATCAGCAAAATCAGTTTGCTTATTTCCTCTATTTACATTTGACAAAATTGTTTTAACAGGAGTACTAGCTGAGGTACTAGTACTGCTAAGATCCACACTCTGTTTTTCATTACTTTGAGTTCCCTTTTCCTTGTTTTTATCAAAATTTGCAGCCACTATTTTATCTTTCTGTATTGTAATTTTGGGTTTATTTATAGTGCTGTTTTGTGAATATTTGTCAGAGTTTTTTTTGTTGGGGGTTTCCAGATTCTTTTTACTTCTAAGTTCATATTCCTTTGTGGTTTATATGATGACATTTTCCATTTCCTGATAGTAATATTCATCTTCTGGTCTCTTGTCATCATAGGGTGTGTATAGACCTTGTTTTCTATCATAATGAACTTCAAAGTCATCATTATCTACTCCCAACATATTGATGTCATATTCCTCTATTTGTTATAATGTTTCTTCAACCTCTCCTACATAGTTTTAATGAAAATGAGGAGTGCTCTGTTGATCATCCTCCCTTGGTCTGTTTTGGGGTTGATTTCTCCTAAAATTCTGATTTTGGTTTTGATTTATGTTTTGAGGAGCTGTTTGGTTTTGACTTGCTTGTGCTCTCTCAAGTATGCTCATATTTTTCATCATCTCCTCCATCATTATTTCCATCTTTGAGTTAGATGTGGAAGGTGTAGATTCCTCTCTAAAGGACACTCTCTTCTCATTCTTCATTCTTGCTCTTTTCTCCATTAAATTTACTTCCACAGCAAGAGCTCATTTTTTCATATCTTCAAGGGTTAAAGGATCTCTCTCTCTCTCTCTCAGCTGATAGGCCATTTCAGGATCAAATCCTTCAGGAAACTTGTTTAAAGCTGAGCCTTGTGGAGGTTTTAGGTCTGGGGGAAAAACATTATACACACTATTAAATCTAGTGCAGTATGCTTGTACACTCTCCCCTGTGTTTCTTTGGAGATTCTTGTAATCAGAAAGTATTTGAAGAGTGTTTTTTCTGACTTCCCATTTATTTAAAAATATCTAATGGAAGGCTTGGAGATCATTAATATTGTGAGGGGTTAAGCCTCTGAACCATTTTCTTACTTCTCCCCCTAAACTATGAGCAAATAATCTAAGTTTGACAGTTTCATCATCAATTTCGTTTCTGTCAAAGTAGTCATTCATCTTATCCACAAGTTGTGAAGCAGTTTTAGCATTACTGGCATCATACAATGGTATCTTGGACTGATAGTCCTGTGTAATATTGACTAAGGGCAAAGGAAGGACCAACGAGGCATACCATGTTGCCATGATAGGAGGTGGAGGTGGATTAACAAGAGGGAAAGTGGGCTGGAGTGGAGTGGTTTGGACAGTGGATGTATGAAGATTAGATGTGGATGGACCAGGGAAATATTGCTGAGCTGATCATGGATGAGAGACACCTAAATTGTAAAGGAAATTTAAATCACATGGTGTAGTTTCTCTACTACTAGGATGTTCACTTTGATCCGGGGATGAAAGGGAAGACTCTGAATCTAGCTGATCTAAATCATCAAGCGACCTAGTTCTAAATGGATTTCTCAAGTCAAATTGTGATTGTTGTTGAGTTGCAAGGTTTTCAGGAATGGAATTAGCTCTCGAGGGTGATCTGAAAATAGTTGAAAATTTAACCTTATGAGACTTCCTATGTATTCCTTCTGGGTTATCAACTATCTCAGGTGGGTTTGGGTTAGGGTAGGCTCTAGTATGAATTTTTCTAGGAGCCACTATGCTGTGTTTTTCAGACCCAAGTAAACAAGAAAAGTTTAGCGAAATATGACAATCTGTAAGGGGCAAACTGATCTTTTAAACAGGAAAATTTTAATCCTAAAATCCTCTTACTAAGTTTAAATGATGTTATGATGATAATGGGTCTTCCCAGTGGAGTCTTAAGGTCTGTTTAGGATTTTGGAGTCACCAGGTGGAGATTTTTAGCTCTTTTGGAGGTAAAAGGTTTTTATGGTCCACCACCATGTTTATTGAATACCAATATGAAATATTTTTGGGTTTTCTAAGTTTTTCAGTCCTATGGGCTCTAAGAGTGTGCTAAATATGTTTCAAAAATTAGCTACGATTATGAGACAAAGACAGTCCATTACTATGGCTAAGCTAGCTGATCCTTCAAGGTTTGATAATCTCTTATGAGAATCCTAAGGTTACCTTAGTTTGTCACTGATTCAAATAAGTTTTATCATGATTACCATTTTCTTGGTAGTGCTTGAAATGGGCTACTTGTACTCAAGGGGTCTATATAAGATCTTAAGGGTACCTAAGCTGAAATTTGACTCAGATCCCCAGCGGAGTTGCTAGAAATGTTAGCTCCCTGTCATTTGCAAGATTGGAAAATACAAACTGCAGAAAGAACACTTGAACCACTTTGGGATTCTAGGATCTGGCCCTCCTGAATCCAGAGAGGGATCTATCTATAAGTGCGAAGATTGATTTATCTTTAAAGGTTTTTTTGTGTGATATTAGGCTAGTTATTAAGAGCAAGGGTTTTTGTTTGTTTTGGATGGTTGAGCATGATTATTAGTTGAGTGGAAAGTCATAAAATGAAAGAGTTTCAAAGGTGTGAAGTTGCAAGAAAACAGAACAAACTTTGGCTGATAAGATAGATATAACGTTGGTTTTTAGTCCATTGGGCTATGGAGTCATAAAAGGGTTTTAATTGTGCAACAATTTCAAGAGTGGTCCAAGGGGCAAGTCATCTACATCACAAGATCTCTGAGATCAAATGATGGAATGGAACAGTAAAAATGTTGAAGGAGTGGAAATAGACAATAATTTCAACTAGGATCTATCAGTCTGTCCAAACAAGAAAAGACTTTTAAGTAATTGTTTAAAACCAACCAAAGGACATGGCTAACCATAGCTTTCTTTGGGAAATTTTGTATTAAATCTAACTCAACAGAAAAACAATCCAGTAATCTACATAATTACTTTCAGAAGGGATGAAAATAGATAAGTAAACAAAGTGTAGCCTAAGATCAGATAAGATACTTTTAAATCCAAACTGCTTTCAGCATACTCTTAGGGAAATTTTCAGAATTACCTTTGGAGAAAGAAACTAGAAAACAGGGCACACCATCACTTTTCTATTCTATCTTTACTGCGAAAATAATGAAAATAACATTCAAGAACAATGTTTAAAGTAAATAGTAGGACGAGGGAACGCGAGCATTCCTAACTGTTTTAACTGTATTGAATCATTCTTAAATAAACAACTTGGAGGAAAACATATAGATAAAGCTTATCAGTCAGAGAAGGGTACTGTAAACAGTAAATCCTAACTCTATGCTTGTTGTTCTTTATCAGAGAATAATGGACAAAATGGCATACATGAAAGGAAAACAATAACACAGAAAAAAGCACTTCACCAGTGATATAGACTAGGATCCCAAGAATCAGCTTGTATATTGATGTCAATCCAGTTACATTCTTCAAGTCCAATGTTTCAGTTCAGAAATCATCTTCACTTCTCACACTAACTTATTCGATCAGAAATAGAGCTTCAAGAGCCTTTGAACACTATTTACATGTAGAAAATTTTGAGCACAAGTATATTTCAAAGTTCTGCAACCAACCCTTTACAATGAGCTCCTCAAGAAGATTTTATAGAAAGAATGAGGAGGTCGAAAGAGAGAAAAGATCTACAGGGTGAATTAATACATTTTAATGCTTCTCGATCCTTGAGGGGCTCAATGGAGAAGTTTACAGATATTTCTCTGTATTAATTGTATTTACATTAAGTATTAAACTCGTTGGGGAGTTTTTGTTGACTTTAAGTATCCGTGTCATGTTTGTAATAACTCTGCTGATATTTTACAACAAGTCTCTTTGGCTTGAAATAATTGTTGAACTGTCTTTATGCTAATATCCTCTGTTCTGGTAATAACTTGGCCACTTTTGAATTTTTTGAGGCAACAGGTGGCTGTAGATAGCTGAGAGGATTCAATTAGCCTCTTATGTGGCAGTGGAGGCTTCTCAGATTATTGAATTGCTTTGTCCTTCTTTGAAAACTGCTAATTTAGTGGATTAGACTTTTAATTGTCGATTTTAGCCGTAATCCACCCAAACTGTGTAAACCATCTTTAGTTCTTCATCTCTAGTTTGATTTGATCTTCAAAATTGATACCCTCTATTTTAATTATATTTTAATATGTCTTGTTGATGTGTAGGTGCTACAGGGGCTTTATAGTGGTGTCAGCGCTCATGAGGCACCGATAAAACATGGTGTTGAACCCTATATATGGATACTCTTTGATGAATGAAAGCTTGGAGGATCATCATCCTCGGCTTTTAATTTTTCTTTAAAATAGTTGGAAATACCTTAAAACCTGAAAAATATGCAAAATGTTATAAAATCTTGCGTGGCTGGGTAAGACTGCTTTGGAGGCTTAGGTTTAGAGCGTGGCCATTGGATGAAAGCATCCAACGACGGAGATTGTGCATTGAGGTTCAAAAGGAAGCAGTCGAGCAGACGATGGGGAAAAATAAGTCAGGGCCGTTGATCTACATAAATCAACGGTCGGGAGTGATCTGGGTTCATATAATGAAAAAGGGCCACTTTAACGTGAAATGGAAGAAATACAAAGGAAATAGGTGAAAAATCCCTTTGGCGAAGGAAATATGTTAAAAGGAAATTTGGGGTTTCCAAATGATCCTAGGCCATTGGATTAGATTAAACCAAGGCGATCAACGGTCGATATTGATCGATGAAGGCCCTTGGAGGATGGGCGGATGGCGATTAAGAAATGTGAGAACAAATGTGAGCTGTTGATCTGCAGAGATCAACGGCAGGGAATAAATGCGATGAAACGCAATAGAAAATGGGGAAAGCGGTTTCGGACAATAAAACCACAGGTTTCACGCAAAAAAAAGGAGGAAGGGAAGTTTTCACTTTTCGAACACAATATGTGTTTCAGGCCGACATGTGGCATTTCAAAACCGCCTATATCGCGTGATTTTGGAGAATTATCGTTTGGGCTAAAAATCACGCGATATAGAGCGTCTGTCGTCAGATCTGAGGTCTTAGATCTAACGGTCATGGAGAGAGAATGATGGAGGATATTTGTGCGAGTGATAAGAGGTAGGGTGGTTTTAATCTGGGTCATTCGATCAAGGACTGACGACTAAGATCTGATCTGGGAAAGGGTAGAACCTAGGGCGTTGGGCCTATCGAGATTAATCTGGGCCATTAGATTTAGATGAAACAAATCAACGGTGGAGATTGAATTTGGGGTTAAATGGAATAAATATGAGGCAGAGAAAGTTTGAATATGAGCCGTTGATCTGTAGAGATCAATGGAGTAGATTTCCTGAAAAAAATTATAGAGCGGGACTTCATAAATTTAACAAAGGTTGTAGGCTCCAATCTGGACCATTGGATCTTGATATGTTGACAACCCAGATGAAATCGGAGGATTGCGATTGGCGGGGGTAAAAGACAGAAGAGAACCAATGTGATTGATTATGCACCATCGATTTGAGGATCAGATTGACGATGGAGGATGAATCGGAGGAGGTCACGGGAGGGGGAAAGGGCTTATGAATGGAGCAATAAGGGCCGTTGGATCAGATCTAGCAGGAGAAGATCAACGGCGAAGAATTCATCAGGAGGTTGCCGATCTGGAGGGGCAATAAAATATTTCAACGAGCTCGATGGAAATCTCTGATGCGATTGTGTAGGCCGTTGATTGTTTTTAAGATCAATGGTCAGGATTCATTAAATCCATGAACCAGTGGAACCCTTTGAAATATAAGAAAATTAAAATTTTTATGAAATACAAAGGATTTTTGTGTCGGGGAGGGGTTTATTTATAGGTTTAAGTGCCTGATTGCGGGCTCTTTGGATATATGAAAAAGATAAAGGGACTGGGGTTTATATGCAAAAAGGGCCAATCAACATTGGAATTTTTATAAAACAAAAGACATGCGCCCATCGCAAATGCCCCGATGTGATAAGTGCTCTTGGACTTAGTGCTTGGTTCTAGCCCATGGGTATATTGTGGGGAAGTGTTTTAGGGCTTAGCCCAAAGGGGCTTAGGCCTGTAATGCAAAAAAGGCTCATTTTAATGATTTTTCAAGGATTTTCAAGGCAATTTGAGGGTTTCGGATAAGGTAAAAAAGGATTTTTCAACCTTATAAAAGGGTTTTTAGTGAAGGGAAGAAGGGAAATAAGGGAAAATAGAGGAATTTTATGGGAGTAAAGAGGATAAAAATGAAGGGATTTTTGAGTGAAAAGGGGAGGTAAAATGAGGGAAAAATGGATTTTTTGCAACAGTGTTTTATTCAGGAAAATAGCAGAATTTCAGAATCAAGAGGGAAACAACAATGAAGATTAATCAAGGAATAATATGTCTTCATAATAATTCAAGAATTAACAATTTTTGCAATAAAACTTGTTCCTTGAAGGCTTCAAAAATGATTTAGCCAACATTTGATATGACAAATTTTATAGGCGGCTAATAGGAGTAAGTTATGGAGTGTTGAAGATAGACATTACCTAATCCTTTGTTTCCTTTTTTCTTGATTGAGGACCTTTGAACTTTGGGTGTTTTTAAGTTTGAATCCTGTAGGTATTTTTTCTTCACAATCTGCACTTTCTCTGACTTCCATAGTAGAATGCCACAACATGAAACCTTCTCCTAAGGTGCTATTTTTGCTCACAGTTTTCTTAGTGTCATCAATCTGTACACCCCTGCAGAGATGCATTGATAGATGTATTTTTATCCTTGGAGAGCCTTATTGATGTATCATGAATCATGCTTGAAATAATCCTTTTTCTTCAGTCATGTAACTTCTTTCACTATTTCTTCTTGAATTGAAATTTTGTGAGCTTTTCTTGAAACAAAATAAAGCGACCTCTTTTATGGTGTATGACCTAGGGATAGACAAGGGTTTTGTTTTGAAAAATAATAAGAAATGATGGTTGAATGATATTTAAGACAGGGTTTTTGACTAGAGAAAGCTTTTCTCAAGGTATTTGCCCTAAACACCACCACTTAAACCTAGACATTTTATCATAATTTACGAAGAGTTTCTCAGGCATAATCAAGTCATCATATGACAAAATAATTAGTGAGAGAAGGGGAGACAACTTGCCCAATGTTTGACAGTGGGTTGAATGGAAAACAAAGGATTTTGATAAGAGAGAAACAAAACTTATGACAGCTATAGAGAGAGAATTTGCTGATTTGTGATAGGACTTGAAAACTAAAGACCATTCTCATCACAGTTTGAAAGGGAGGGGTAGGAAGACAAATATTTGTTTGAGGTGTTTTCTAGATGAAAAATTGATAGTTTTGAGATTAGCTTCTAGAAAACACAGCTAAGGAATCTAGTCATCAAAACATGCAAAAATACTGATGACTAACATTCCCAAACCCCTTTCCTCTACCCCTAGCTAGTTTTGTCTCCCAGCAGGTTTTGGCAACAGTGGTGTTACCAAACATATCATTTGCAATACTAGTTTGGTATCTCATTCCCCTTACTAGGATAGGAGCCAAAAACATCACTACCATAGGGTTAAAGCCCCACAGTCCCGAGGAGGCCCCATCCATTTAGGAAATGGTCGAAAACATCCCTGCAAAGGAAATTCCTGTTGTAAAACTGATGATTATGGCTAATAAAACTGAGAAGAGAGGAAAGAAGCTGGAAACTCCCGCCATACAATGGGAATCAACAATTTGCACCATATGCGACATAATAGGTCACACTACCCATATATGTTTAGAGATGGAAGAATTAAAACCACTCCTAAGCTCTGAGGCAGACATCGCGACACCAAGTTCCCGTAAAAAGGAACCTGCCACCAAAGGTAAAGGAAAATCATTACATACCAATCATGCATGCACTATCTGCAGTAATTATGGGCACTATACCCATCATTTCCCATAGATCCCAAAATATTGGGATGCCTTACACACCATTGAGTGATCCTATCAAGAAGATCCCCCAACCCAGTCTGCTGGAGATGAACCTCGTATCATCTTGTACCTACAGGAAGAATGACAATCACCTGAAAGGCTCCCCGCCAGACCCCCTCCTCCAATCGAAAGGTGCGTACTTTGTGATGAGCTTGATAATTTCATCATTGATGGCCAAGCTTTGGAAATGTTTCAACCGTGGTATCCAGTCCGTATGGTATATAGATACATCATGAACATCCAGTATTATTGTCAGATATGTGGTGAGAATCCCCCGGTGTGTCGTTGTCACTACATACCTAGATTCTGCACAGCACTAGCCTTCATGCGATCAAACATAGTCCACCTCTCCTAAGAAGATGACATAGACTTAGAATCCATGAAAATCTCGACAACCCAAGAAGATTTGACGAGAAGATCCATCCTATTATTGTCAACTGAAAAGCAACCAATCAGGGATATTATTCCCCCGCCAAATGCCAACGAAATAATACACCATATATGATTCATATCATCATGTATTGGAACTATGACTCGAGATTTTTGCTCATCTACCATAGGTTTCGAGTCAGCTGAAACTACGAGAGTAGTTGTACCTATGACAGTACAGACCCAATCTGTCTGCACTCTGTCGACCGCATCTGGTTCCACCACATTGATGATGGAATCCTTCTCGTTTCTCTCAACTACCTCCATTCATATTGAACCCATTCGACATAACCTTTCATAGGATCAATCCCCCTTAGGGTCCCTATTTCATTCAGATGAAGACATCCCCGAGGTAATGACGGAGCCATATTATCCATGGGATGCAACGCATCACCATTCACTTTTTCTCCCCAAGCACACGTTCAGTCCCAACAAGACAAAAGAACAAGAGATCGACGTGATAAAATTGAAATATTTCCTCCCATCAGGGAAAGTCGATTGGTTCAAAAACCCCATCCCAATGCCCGATGTGTTTGAGGAAGGAAATATGTCAAACATCTCACCTACCATCAAGGTGATCATATCCCAAAATCCTGCAAAGGTCAAAGAAATCTCATTGTGGGTAGCATGATCTCCAAAAGAAATATCCTCTTATACCCAATTGCTACAAGAGTATCAAGATATCTTCGTGTGGGTCTACTCAGAAATGAATGGACTTAGCTCCACTATCATAGAGCACCATATTGACACTTGGCCTGACATACCTCCAGTGCACTAGAAACAATGTCAACTACACCCATATAAGGCAGAAGAAATAAAATGAGAAATCGATTAGCTTCACAAAGCTGGGTTTATCTACCCCGTCACCTATACATGTTGGGTTTCCAACCCTGTTCCCATCATGAAAAAACAGGGCACTATACGCATTTGCACCGATTTTCTGGATTTGAACAAAGCTTGTCCTAAAGACAATTATCCCACCCCATTCGTCGACCAGGTCATTGATGCTTGCGCAGGACTCGAGGCTCTATACTTCATGGATGGATTCTATTGGTACAATCAAATCCAAATCTACCACACAGACCAGTACAAAACCACGTTCACTACCCCCTGGGGCACATTCACATACAAGGTAATGCCATTTGGTCTAAAAAAATTTGGAGCCACCTTCCAAAGGGCCATGAACTATATATTTCATGACTTGGCACACCTTATCCTCGCCTACTTGGGCGACTTGACCATCCACTCCAAGAATTTCTCAGACCATCTAGAGGATCTACGATTGGTATTCCAATTATGCCATCAAAACAACTTATGCTTGAACCCCCTCAAGTGTGCCTTCTGTGTTAGCGTGGGAAGACTCTTAGGTTTTATCGTGTCCCAACAAGGGATTTTCTTGGACCCCCTCAAGGTCAAAACCATCAAAGAGGTACCACCACCTCAAACCCTCAGGCAACCTCAAAGCCTACAAGGGAAGGCCAATTTTCTGATATTCTTCATCCCAGATCATGCCACCTGTGCTCAAGGGTTCCTACATCTCCTTCACCAGGACATCCCATTCAAATGGGATGATTATGCCCAACAAGCGTTTGATGAACTGAAAGAAACATTATCTTCAACACCACTCATCAGTCCCCCAGACTATGGAAAAGATTATATCCTGTATCTATCAGCTTCCAAGTCCACATTAACCAGAGTTTTGATCTAGGAAGGTCTAGATGGGAAGGAACACATAATCTATTATGTCAGTAAAACCTTATCGAGCCCAACATTAAGATATGAGCTTGAATAAAAGACTGCCCTCACATTAATACATGTAGGTCAGAAGCTTCGCCACTACATCATCTTAAAAAACACTACGGTCATCACAGATATTAATCCCATTAAATACCTACTCACGCGCTACCTAATGAACCATAAGTATGCCTGCTAGATATTCATTCTTCAAGAATACGTCTTACAGTTTCACTCCCCTAAAAGAAAAAAGGCACTTACCTTAGCAGAGTTCATTACGAATCTCTTAGGAGATACCAAGGGATCATCAGTAAATGATTCACTACCAGATTAACATCTCTTCTTTGTAGTAACCGATGATCCATGGTATGGATACATTCTCCTATTCCTGCGAACTCAAAAGTTCAGACCTCATCTCACTCGAGATGACCATCGGCGCATACACTATTAGGCCCCCTGATATCTCATCATGGGAGACGTCTTGTATCGACGGGGCATTGACACCATTTTACGTCGATGCCTCATTCATCACCAAGCAAAACAAGCCCTTAATGACTACCATAGAGGTGCTTGTGGTGGCCACCTATTTGGAATGGCCACTGCCCAAAAAATCCTATGGGTAGGATATTTTTGGCCCTCCCTATTCTGTGATTTAATTACTGCAGTCAAGAGATGCGAGTGATGCCAATTCTTCACCCATAAATCAAGAGCACCCCTCATTCCTCTGCATCTGGTCATTGTCGCTGACCCCTTTTGTAAATGGGGAATTGACATGAATTGCAACCCTGAATCATCGGGAAACCATAAATATATCATCGTGGCTGTCGATTATTTCACCAAGCTGGTAGAGGCCATGCCCACATACGATGACACCGCAGAAACCGCCACTCGATTTCTGTTTAACCACGTGATCGCCCGGTTCGGAGTTCCCAAAGATTTAGTCTCCAACCATGGGAAACACTTCGAGAATGAAGTTTTCAAGGAGCTATGTCACCACCTTGGATTCACCCACAAATTCTCTTCACCATACTACCCCCATTCTAATGGACAAGTAAAAGATGTAAACAAAGTGCTCAAAACTATGTTACAACTCATGGTGAATAACCATAAAACCAACTGGCACCACATGCTCTTTTCTGCTATGTGAGAATAACACATGGCTATAAAGACATCCACTGGTTTCACTCACTTCCACTTGGTATATGGGGTCGAGGTCATAATTCCCAGAAAATGCGAGATCCCAAATTTTCATGCCGCTATCGAACTCCTCGATGATACCCAATGTCTAGAAGAGAACCTAGTACAACTAGAGCTCATTGACAAAAATTGACGGCAGTCGCTGCATCACAGCGAGGCTAATAAGAAACGGGTAAAAGCATTATTCAATTGCCACATCAACCCTCATTCATTCACCGAGGGAGAACTATTCCTCTGCTATGATATTGCAAAAGAAGGCTAGGGCCAGGAAATTTTGAAACCTTTTGGAAAGGAACCTACATCATAAAAATTTCCTCTGTGAGGGGGCATACATCTTGATGGAACTAGACGGAGCATGCCTCAGCAACCCCATCAACTACCTTTACCTCAAGAAGTTCTACACATGAGGGCCAAGCTAGCCCTGCCTTAGAGTGAACATACACAAACCCAACCACTTTAAATGTTTAACCAAAATACATTACAAAACGTGCTCAAAGTTTTGCCATGGATTACCAACCTAAACCTTACTTCGAATTTGCTGATGGAGCATCAAGATGGTCTCGAATTTTAGCAACAACTGCCTGGGTCATCTATCACCCTGACCGATGACCACTTTTCACAAACAGTGTGTGCATTGGTTCAGTGACCAACAACCAGGCACAATATGATGTCGTCATCGAACTTATGTGTGACACCCTCCATCAGGGCGTATGCCATATGCATGTCTACCTCGATTCCTAGTTAGTAGTATCACACTTAAACCAAACATTTGAGACAAGAGATTCACATCTATTTAGAAAATATTTGTGTGCAAAAAGACTAAGCAAACAATTTGACTACATCACATTTACACATGTACCAAGGAGTCAAAACCAAACAATTGATTGCATATCTAAAAATATTCTAAACTGGAATGCATCTCGGATAAACCATCATACATTAAAAAAAATGTAGATATCCATCAGTATAACATCATCCATAAACAGAAACAAGGGGCACAACATGTAGAGTCACAAAAAATATCTATCATATATATATATATATATATATATATCATGGTGTATATATCTAAGTACAAAAAATAGTGTCATTGACCCATCGGCCAACCCAAAGATACACAAAAGTCATCAAAAAATAAGGGAAGAATTCTCATAATGGGTGCTTTCCCCATGTACAAGTAAAATCTAGGGTGGTGCTCCACCAGGCGAGGCACTTGGACCCACAGCTACTCCTGGTACCACTACTGGAGTCGCCGTCAAAACTGACACTGCCACCTGACATAAAATAGGCCGATAGTCCCTCTCCCGGGACATCACCATCTCTAGCCAGACCTCTTTGATATTATCCAAAAAAACTGGAGAAGGCATCCCATGGGTCAAGTGGTCCACTCGACCGCAGGAATCCTCTAGAACTAACACCTGAGTAGTCAACTCAACAATGCAAGCCTTCGCTGCATCGGCACGAGCTCGCTCAATCACAGCCTTGGTAGTGGCCAAACTTCTAGCCTCTCCCGAAGGGCCCTCACCACCACCAGGTCCACCAACTTGAAGCTATGCAACATCTCCTCCTAGTTCCCCACAACTACCCCAAGTCCTCTGAAGATGACTGTAGCCAACCAATCAAGCCACTGGTTGACCTGCCTCGCCAATATCTATAAGAGTAACCAAAACTATGTCAGTGTCACCATCAAAACACATAAGCACA
The DNA here is from genome assembly GCA_034641835.2 of Pinus albicaulis. NCBI lineage: Eukaryota > Viridiplantae > Streptophyta > Pinopsida > Pinales > Pinaceae > Pinus > Pinus albicaulis. The sequence goes on along the minus strand of CM076576.1, from coordinate 777,370,448 downwards.
TATGTGCTCAAATAAATGAAAAAAATATAAAAACATACTTGTTGGCCCCCAAGCATAACCAAGAGGGAGACCAATATTTGGATCACCTCGGAAGTCCATCCCTACATATGGGAATGGTAGAAACATCTGGCGATTGACCTCAAACCAGGCCTCCGTCGTGGCATTCCAGTAATGCCCCACCATACCCCCATCCCCTCGTGGCATCACAGGAGCCCACCTCCTCATGTGAGGCTCCCGTGGCCCCCCAAGAGGCACCACAACCACTGGTCTCAATAACACTACCCTCTCGTACATAATTCTACATAGAATACTGGCATATGTACATAGCTTTGATCCATTCTGGACCTTGTTAAGCTACGTCACCATCTCATCATAAGAGAAGCGAGAAAAATCAAAGAAGTTCCCAGACATCAACCAACACAAGACTCCCACCTATGGGCTCGATGCCCGATGTGGAACCCACGACCCTGCGAGTCGCACAGTAGCTGCCAGAGCGCATTTCTCGTCCAAGTCTATCACCGAGGAAATACTGATGAACCCCTCCATAAGGGGCGCCCCACCACAATGACATGCTCAGAACCTCTCCAAATCCACCCTCCCAGAAGGGAGTGGATACCATAATGCCTCACCATGAGGTAGTAGTCTGATCACAAAATATACATTCGTCTTAGGACAGATAGAAAGGTTAGTGCCATGCAACACAAACATGTTGTGCCTCCTATGCCAATGCTGGATCAACTAATGGAGCAGTTGGTCTTATGACCGAAGAAGCTCGTTCTCCACGAACTTCAAGAGCTCCCATTGTGCCAACTATCAACGCACCTGACCATCAACGGCTAATCCAGTATGGAGCTTTGGCCAATCTTGCTCCCTCCATGACAACCTGTATTCCAAGTAGGAACCCATCAGCGACAGAAGAAACACCAAAAACTAGGCAAAAAATTCAAAAATTTTGCGTCAACCTTTTGTGCGTCTATCCCTCAGTCATGCGCACTGAAGGTGCACCTGTATTTCTCATAAACGCACATAAGGCATGCCAAAATAGGGTAATCGAGCACTTAAAGCACGTAAAATTCCAGAAAATGCGCACAGAGGGCGCACTCTTACCCTTATTGCCCGTGCAATCTAGGGAAAAAAAATTACTTAGAATCCATACAAACCAATTTTTTATGGACACCAGCACCCTCAGACAGAAAACATTAAAGTACAAGACGTCATGAAAATTACCTAGGCATGATATCGCTAATCCTTGGTGCTCAGGATGACCGCAATGGCAAGAACTGCTCTGCAGAAGCCTCTAACCTCTCAAAAACTCAACAAGTACAAATGAATTGAATTAGGGCCATATTCACCTATATATCACCCTTTTCAAAAAATTTGGAGGACCATAACGAGAGATCAGAAGGTTCATGCTTTGAACCAAAAGCAACACTGTGATCATCACTCCAAAATGAATAGAGGCGATGCCACATATTCCAACTCCCAAAAAATTAATTTTTCAGCGTCGGCAGGTATGCCCTCTCTCATCTTATTTTTTTAAAAGCTCATGACTTTCAATAATATTTGATAAAGATGATGCTTTCACTTGAGGTAGTTGTTTTTGCAGGAAAGTCAACAAACCATCCACAACTCCATCCACTGAAAGTTCTAGAACAGGTATCATTCTACCCCCAGCATGATGGAGTCCCAAAAAACTCTACATATGCTGACATCATTTCTCCATAAAAAATAAACCATAGGTTCCACATATATGACCATGTTTATCATCACCTCTCCCTGCACATGATAAACATCCTCGTTGGTCACTCGTCACCCATAATATATCATATATCACAACAAGAGTGACGCCATGGCCACACCACTTTAGTTCGGGAAGCACCTCATGCCCATCCATCCACCATGCATAAGGACAATTTTTACCATATAGAATAAAACCCCTATCCCAAACAGTCAGGTTGTACAAGAAGATCAAAAGCGCACCACCACGCCTTGCATTTGGCCCACCATACCTCCATGAGCATAATCCCATCTGCGATACTATTTCATCTGCTTCATCAACCTCACACATGATATGAACCAATGGGACCCCCAACCTCAATAAAACACCTTCCTCACATCATCAGTGAGTACTTTCATGTTTTGGGGCACCTATCTATGTGTTTTGTACAAACAAAACCCCATTATTTTATTCTTTTGGTAAGTGTACAAAGACCGCAAAAAACACACTACATCCTCCACCCACTCATTCATTTTTTCTCCCATGGCAGCAGTCCTTAAGCACCCTTGGTCGGATTATCACACCCTCACGCAAAATCCACCATGACATTCATAACCTGTTTATACCCACCGTGGAAGTCTTACCGACTCTAGGGATTTCCCCCATCATAAATAGTTATGACTGCTACCAAGCTGCTTATTATACTTTGACCTTCGGCCACTTAATCCTCATCATCATTTTTCAGTCACCCCTCACCATCATGCCTATGTTAAACCCATCACATCTAGGATCCCAATTCTTCATATCAGTGATCCCTCATTTAGTTGAGGCTTCCTTTTTGTCGACTTCAACACCTATTTTCCAAAAAGGAAGTGGTACCTTGGATCACCCCTCTCCATAAAAGGGGCACCCTTGGGTGGCACTGTGGGAGACATCATTGCACACAGATGTCATCGATCCTCCTGACATTCGACTACAACACAAGATTTCATATCAAGATGGTATTGTACCTTACAACCATTGCACTTTGATCAAATTCATTGAATACCCATGCCTTCATAAGTGTCTCTTTTAGTAATGCTTACACGGGAGGGTAGTATCCAACACCTATGCGTATAATTTTCACTTATATGCCATACCAAGTTTATGCATATTGTTACCGCATTCCACCTATTGTCAAATAGAAAACGCCCCTAAGGGCTTCGATATTCGTCGTCATCAACCACCAGATCACTACCATATTAGTGACAAAGCCAGAACATGTATCTATCAAATATATTTGTTTAACTAGCCACAACATTACAAGCATGGGACATGCCTGCCTCATAGAAAATTTGTATATATTGTATTAAATTTTATTACAGGGGTCCCACAGGACATGGTCGTTCTTCGAACCGGTTTAGGGTGTCTCAAATTATGAGCTACATATAGGTCTCTCTCTCTCTCTATGTATAGTATACAAAAAAGAGACTATAATGTATTTAGACTATACAATTCTTCCTAGACCTCACACATTAGGGGGAAACTGTTAATACTAGAAAATCGTACAAGAAAATATGACATTATTTAATGTCAGGCAGAAGGATTTATAGGGCTAAGTGACATTAGATAATCTGGAAAATATTTAAAAATATCAAAGTTCTAAGGAAAAATCGAATTTGAGCAAGTCATAAATGATTTTGCATGCAAAGACCTTCAATAAGAGTGCATTTGCGTTCCTTTTGACCCGAAAAGCACGCAATCCTGGGAGTGGCGGAAGTCACTTTCCTGGACCACAAAAAGCACACTCTAGGATAGTGATTTCACACTTGAATCAGCCTAAGGAAAGCCACCAAAGGCTCATTAGGACATCAAGGGAGCACACAATGGAATAAATGTGGCACACAATGGAATCATCCCCCTCTCTTCGGTCACCATGCACAATGTACCAAGCGATGGAAGGAGGATTTGAATTATCCTATAAAAGGCCACCAAGAGATGAAAAACTTGAGAGAACATTGTTATGGTAGCAATAATTACCCCAAGAAATACCAGCAGTGTGTGATCCAATGCAAAGATAGAGGGGACTCAATTGTTGGCCATCCAACAAATTTAGTCAACCATTGTAGAGAGAGGGAGACATTGCACCAAGGAAAGCTTGGAAGTAAATACATCCTTGCATCAGGACTTAGAACCCCAAGTTCTAAGGGCCCCTTAGCGAGTGGGATAAAGTTTCATCCTCATTTCCTACCAACACTCAATAAGAGGGGCCGTAAGCACCACCATTTGTATTATAGCAGTTGTTTGAATCTATTTAGATATTTTGTCTTATTTGTTTTAGTTTTAGTTTAATTTTTATGTTTAAATATGCATGTTATTTCTCTACCTAGTATTTTTATGTTCTAGCATGTTCCACTAACTTTCTTGACTCCATATATTTTCTGCCTTTGACCAATAACTTAAGAGGGTAAACCAAACACATTAAGTTGGTGTGATTTCATACATGCATGCACCAAACACACTAACACAATCACCAACCAGATTTGAACTTGATAGTTGTTATTGAGGAACACACAACTCGTCCCTAGTATGGTCACCACTATGTTATCACTCAGTAATTTCAATGTTGAAAACAAAACTATAGAGGTAACATCCAAACTGCTTCGAGCCCAGGATCTAGCCCCACTAAACCCAGAGAGGGATCTCTCTGTTGGATATAGCTTTGTTAGACAGGGTATTTTAGGCTAGTTAATAGATTTAGAGTTTGGATTTTGAATTCGTTTGGTGGGAAGAGCAAGGGAAAGCCATTGGGAAATGGATTAAAAGAGAATCGAGTGATTAAATTGCATAAATATAAAGCATGAGTGAAATGGGGAAATATAGGTGCACTGCCATGGACCTTTCAGAATTTTAAATGGATTATGAAAAGAAGAAATGTAAGGCTAGGTAGAGAATGAGGAGTAGTTAATAATTTCTCAATCTTTCCTTGGATGTAAGGTTTAGCAAAAGCCGTGGAGAAATTAAGAATTCCTCGGTTTGGCATCATTAGAAAACATAGACTACTGTAAACACAACCAAAATAGGGTGCTTTGGATAACAAATCTCATTCTTCACACTTTTTGTTTTACAATTAGATTGCTGAAATACAGAGAACAAGAAATAATGGAAAAACACATAAAAACAGGAGAAGGCTTCACCATTTCAGACACCACATGAATCCTGAACAGCTAGTCTTGTATTACTCTTCAAACAATCACTTGAAATTCAGTGAACAACATTACAGAATCGCATTGTTCGTCATTCTAGATTCCCCCGCTTAATACTTTGAACAGTGAAGTATTTATGCTAATCCCACTGACTGATTACAATTAATTCAATAACTAACAATTACTTTCTTGTTAACTACATAACATAGAACGCCTAACATCATTTCCATGTGCAAATAAATAAGTTGGATTTATTAAGGAAATATGGACTTCTGGAACTTTTTTGATTCCCTTTAAATGCTCAATTTGATCGAAGCTCCCATATTCTTTCTAAAAATAGAGAAAGTGTTAAAAAACAAATGACACATGTATAACTAATCAACAATATTTAAAGAAGTGATTCCAACAGGGGTGACATGCATATACTTCCTTCTTCTTCTCAAGATGTTGTTATTAACAAGATATTATTTTCCCTTCGAGAGATGGAAAACATATAGGAATAATGATTTGCATTCATTGATTGATCTTTGTTAACCTCAAGTGAACACCTACACCAATGTCCCCCCAGTTGGGCGCAATATCCTTTTAACTGCTAATGATATTGGTCTAGAGTGTTTCGATAGTGGCGAGCTTAGGGTTTGAACAGTTGTTCAACTCTACATTTTTATGTAATATCCCAAAAGGGAGAATGCAGTAATATTGAAACACAATATAAAAACTGTAGCAAAGTAAACAATAAATCTAAATACACATCAGAATGCACATAATAGATGAGCAATTTTATTAACATGGAGGTGGCTAAACCAGTACAATAGTGCTTAAAATATGAAACACTCAAGCCAAAGAGATGGCCTAGAAATACCCTAAAATTATCCCACAAGAGGGACTGCTGGACTGTTGGTCTGCTAGAAGGGAAACTGTGTTGTCCCTACTACAAATGTTGGGACTACAACTGCTGGAAAGATAAAAATTCAGATCTCGGCAGTTTGGGAGCTCCGATGATGCTGAAAATAGTGATCCAGGCTCTATGATGGATACCCATGATAACCCAGAAAGGATTTATCAGATCTATGAATATAAGAAAATCACCCTCTTAGGGCTTCACATATACAATGTTTGGTATGTAGATTTTATGTTAGATCTGAACTAAGATAGCTGCAGTATGATGTGAAATCAGATCTATGCAAGAAGGGTTGATCCCTTCACTAGATTCTTGGCCTCAAATCTTAGGATCTAGCTCGTCCAATCTCCTCACTGAAAATAGCTGCTGAGTGATCAAAGTCTTTATAAAACTATGCTGTAATAGAGGGAGGCTCAATAAACTACTTCTAAGATATGAAAATCAGCTCTTGAATGATGGAAACAGTGAAACCAAAGTGAGGAGATGATCCATCACAAGATTTCGAGCTGAAGCACTGGAAAATTCCTTTCTCCAATAGATTTACAAGACTTAATTGCGCAATCCTGGAGGGGTCTGCTACTACAAGGAGGTAAAATACAATGGACTAAATGAAGGATATACATCTTCTTCTCTTGGAAGACTGAATATGAAGAACAAAGTAGAAGGATGAATCCTCCACCAGTTTCCTAGTTGAATGCTAGAAACAACCTCCTGAAGATGGCACCAATGCCTGATGAGGAATATAATTCAATAGAAAACCTTCCTAGAGTAGGAACTCGAAGTCCCCTATGGGTAAGGGTGGGATTTTCACTCAAAAAAACCTTGTGCTAAAAAACACTGCAAAGTTAGCTAAACAACATAAGAGTGCATATATATGTCCTAATAAAAATCTAGATCTAAGTAGATCAAAGAAATGAATAATCACAGTCATGCCTTCTATTGTGCCTTTACCTTCGTTATATAGATTGTGATCCTTCCATAGCTTAGGCCCACTCCATAAATATGTTGTACATGTGGACATAAGTCTCCATGGTTGACTGTGTTGTCTCTCCATATACTCCATCATGTCTACATGTGATGATCAACCTCTCCATCATGTGTGCATTAAATGAACTACTTCCTCCATCATGTGCTCATTAGATGCACCACTTCTCCATTAAATTATCATAATTGATTTATGATCTTAATTTGAATGCATTATGATCTTAGTTGACCTCTTCAAAGATCCTCATAATTTTACATTTAAGATCTATGATCTTATTTGACTGTTTCATCCTCCATGATCTATCTCATATGTTGGGGTATTTTTTTTTGATAGATTGGCTTACCAAAAGACAAGGCAACATCAAAACCAATCTTTAGAGTTCCAGGATCTAGTCCTCCTGTTCTCATAGAGGGATCTCTCAAATTGTTTGCAAAGGTATATCTTGTTTGCTTTTAAGTATTGATTTTAGACTAGTTATGAAGTAAAAGTGTTGTTTGATTTGTTTGTTTGGTTGAATTGATACTACAGAACATGAAAGGTCTAGGAAAGATAGGTAGAAAGAGGAAATATTTTGTTCATTGGGCAATGGAGTCAAAATGAAGTTGATAACAGGCTCGTAAATGGATATGGGATATCAAAGGGAAAATCTAACTTGGCCACATGATCCTTTAGTTTTGTGAATGAGGTGAACATTAATGATTTTGAAAAGAGAGTTTTAATTCTCAACAAAGGGAACTTGAAAACATAATTTGAACATGAAGAGGCGTTTGATAGATAGGGCTAACCATAAATTCTACAAACCACACTTTAAGCAAATAATGACTTCAAGACAACTTTCAAAATGAAATCTAATATTCAGGGAACTCCCTATTTCCTCAAAGATTTTATTTCAAAGGAATTAGAAAACATGAAAGGTTCACTGATAATTGAAATCATAGAAGAGGGAACTCGTAAACATCCATGATTACAACTATGAAGACCTTTTGAAACAACTATTCTTGTAGGAGCAAAGGGTATGATCAAAACAGACCTCTTTGGCAAACTACGAACAATGGTACTTCATAGGGAGACTTCAAAAACAGTTTTCAAGTGGCAGCAGACAAGCAGGTAAAACCATAAATCATGCTGAAATCAACTATTTGAACTATTAGAGAAATAAACAAGCATGAGGACTAAAGATAGAGATTGAAGACTCTAAAATACCTCAGCAAAATAAAACATAGAACAGTGAAGGATAAAAAGGTCTAAGGTGCTTCCAGGAGTCATTTCTTAGCCTAAAATTTTATCCTACTATAGTAAGAAATTATGAAACATAATGAAAACAGGAAAAACAACAGACAGTTCAGAATACATCACCAACAGCCAAGCTCATGAATCCAATGATAGAGCCTTCTCAAGAACAACCATGTCACACCACCATCAAGCTTCCAAGACTTCAATTTCTTCTTCAACTTCGAACATACTATGTATTATTTTAGAGAGTTTTCAATATTACAACTAGTAATCAACCAACCAACAACTTATCATCTTCTTCAGAAGTATTTATAGAAGAAATGAGGAGGTGGAAGAGTTTTTAGGATTGAAGTGTAATAAATTCTACACTAAATGCAACTCCTAGCCTTGAAAACCATGCAAGGCCTAAGGAAGGAATGCATTTCATCACAAATCTGCTTTATTAACTCTGTTTTTGCTATTTTAGGCTTAATGGGCAAAAAGGTGGACTTCGAGGCCTATTTATCTTTTACAATAACTTCACTGATAGTTTGAAATATATTATTTTGTTTAAAATAACTATTCAACTATCTTTAGGCAAAAATCTTCTGTTCTGGCAATCACTAGGCCTTCTTTGATTTTTGTGAGGCTGTAGGTGGCTATTTTGGTAACTAGGGATTTGATTAGCCCCTGATGTGGTAGTGAAGGTCTCCTTCAGACTGATAGATCTCCTGTTTAAACCTAAAACACCTTAATCTGCCTTTGATCTGTGTTTTAGGCCTAATTAGACCTTGATATTAGTCTTCAGGTCTTTATTCTCTGATATTAGCTTGGTTTCTTTAATCCTGAGGATTAAAACTGTGATCTTCACTCTTTGGCCTTAATTAATCCCTTTTCAACCCTGATTCTTCATTGTTGATGCACTTTTTTGCTGGTTTATAGTGGCACAACTGATATTAGGTCGTGGTGGGTTCCTGAGATTGAGGATCGTGCTCCAGATGAGTCAAACATGGATTTTAAACTTTGAAACTCCTTTTCCTTTGGTTTTAAGCCACATAATCATCATTCTGGGCATTTTTATCACTGGATTATGACTGGGAAGAACACAGAGCAAAATTTATCCAAAACCCTGCAAAAACACACAAACTTGTTATAAAATCCTGCGAAAATGGTTTAAGATTATGTCAGAGGTTTGGAGAAGGGGGATGGAACTATACAGAATGGAGGATTTTGCAGAAAAATGGAGAAAAACCCCTGGCGGAAGAAAAAATGGGTGCGGATGGAGTTTGGGCCCCAGAATGAATAAGAATCGTTGATCTAGAATGATCAATGGTTAATATTTCTTAATGAAATCTCTTTATAAGATAATGGGGGGCGAAAAAATTTTGGGGTTAGATTTAATTTGGGCCATCAGATTAATACGATGGATGGACGAGATCATTTGATGACATGCTTTGGGGAAAAGGTAAAGGTGTGGAAGACTTGGGGTGGGATCTGATCTGAACCGTCCGATCGAAAGGATGAACGATGGATACTAATCAGTGAAATGTTTAGGGGGAGCAGACAAAGGAAAAGGAAAGGGAAAAAGGTTTAAACTGGGACCGTCCAATCTACATGATGGATAGTTAAGATTTTTTGATGAGGCTTTTGGGAGCAAAGGGGAGGGTAAATGAGATGAGAGAGAGGTCAAATTAGAGCCATAGATTTGGATTAATCGACGGTCGTGATCATTCGGAGGAACGTTTGGGAGTAGATCAAAAGGAAAGATGAATGGGGGACAGGTTAAAATATGTCCGTCTGATCTTATAGATTGACAGCTTAGGTTAAATTTGAAAATTCATTGCGTGGGAGAAAAGTGGTGAGGCGAAAAACAACTGGTGGTATTCGCGCGGCAATGGAAGTGGTTTATGGTTTTCAGCAAATTTACGCGATTCCACATGTTGCTTGACACGTGGATTTACAATACTGCCCTCATCGTGTAATTTTTAGGCGTTAAACCTCGTGCATAGAAAAAATGTAAAATGTAAATGTGAATATCAGATGAATGGGCGCAGAATCGACGGTGTGGATCGCACGCGACTCGGAGAGTTGCACAGTGGAGAAGGTAGTGGGATCTAGGTGTCACGATTTGATTGGGTGGGGTTTACACAAGGTGGAGGTAGGTCTCGATAGAAGTTGGGCCTATCAGATTTCATTTTGGCCATTGTATCATTGTGAATGGAGGGTCAGATTTGAAAGATAGAGTGGGTTATATAAACAAAGGGGAAGGTAAGGCTCGGGATCGGAGAACCCAGTGACCGTCCGATCAAAAAAATGAATGGCCAAGATTGATTTAAAACATGTTTTTGGGGTAAATGAAAAAAAAAAAGGAAGAAAGGGTTTTTACATGGGTTTGTGCTTTGGCAGAAAAGAAAAGAGACAGATGACCGTTGATATGCAAGGATCGATGGTTCGAATTCATTTTCACATTTATATGTCGGGATAGGGAAATATAAAGAAAAAAGGGAGTTTGAGAAATGTTTTGAGGTTTTTAGCACCCGATTACAGGGCTGGGGCATATGAGGCGAAGGTCAAAAGGAGATAAGCCCTCTGGGGCTTAGGACCTTATAAGGTTTTTAGATTGTTTTAGGCCCTAAAAATAGTGTTGTTAGGCCAAAATAGTGATTTCGGTAGGTAAATGGAGGCTTTTTAAAACCAAATAACAGAGAAATATAAGGTTTAAAAGGGATTTCGGAGTGATTTTGAAGGTTGAATGAGGCTTGTGGGGGGATTTTATGAAGGAAAAAGGGTGAAAAATGGTGTTATTTATGAATAGAAGGAGGGGTAAAATGAAGGGGAAAATGGGTTTTTTAGCAGTTTTATTTAGGAAAAATACCAGATCTTTTAGGATAAGAGGGAAATTGCAGTGAAGATTAACTTAAAGGCTAGTTATCTTCATGAAAAACTTCAAAGATGATAGGTTTGCAAAGGGAATTATCTCTTGAAGTTTTGAAGAACAAAATTAGCCACTTTTTGGTATAACAAAATTTATCAGTGGCTAACATCATAAACGAGACATTCTCTCCACTCCTTTATCATTAATGGAACTACTCCACTACTCCATGATTTAGAGATAGATCAATAATATCTACATACACACATCAAAAGTGGATTTTATTCATGTTTGAGGATTATGGGTCCCTCCACCCTTTTATTTACTTGATTAATTAATTTTATTAAGAACTCTAATATTCCAAATAAGCATGTGAAAATTTTTGAATATTATAGTCCTCCCTGGAAAAATGTTGCTTGTCCTAAAGCAACTACAAAAGTAGATGCTAGAGAAATCTATCACCCTCCAAATGGCATCCACACAACTAAGGTCTCCCCATTTGCTGCAATGATTTATGTATGCCCAACGCCAAAGTTGCCTCTCTAGAATGTCTAGAGTGACCTCTCACTGTGTAGCTAGATGTCCCTCATAAATCATGAAGCTCCAAGTGAAAACCATAAGTTGTCCAACATCCTCCATAATACATGAGATACATAAATATAGATAGTTCTTTCCACCAAGGGAAAGCTCCAACTCACAAAGCACACCTTCATCCCATGCTACATGAAGTGAAAAGAGGCTCTTCATCCCTCCATCCTTAGCACTGTTGTCCTTGTTGGATCTAAGCATCATCCCAACATTGTAAAAAAGAAGAAATAGAGACATATGGGTAGACAAATATGTCAAACCATATTCTCCCAATAGTAACCAACACAACAATGCTCCTTGCTGCGACACCACACCATAAAAATACCAAGTGGGTTCGCTGTATTCTCTCAAGAGAATCCATAGCAACAATGTATCTTGCTTCCACACCACATCATCATCAAACCAAGTATGGTGTCCATACTCTCCAAGTAAGAGCCATCAAAGGAATGCCTCTTGCTTCCATTGATCCAGGTGGATATTGGTGGCCACCCACCTATTCCACTTGGGGTCCCACCATTGTCTCTTTCATTTTTTTCACAACTTACTATTTTTAGCAGCTTTTCGGGTCCTAAACTTCCGGAACCATTTTTAAGCCCCAAATGGAGATAGTATGCTGAAGTTGCGTCCCTGGGAAGTTGAAACACTAATTTACCCAAACGGGGCCCATAGTTTTGGCGCTTCATCTCCTAGGGTTAGGTTTTTGGACGTTTAGAATTCTCCATTGTTTCCCCATAATAAATAGGCCCTCGAGCCTCATTGTAATATAGTTCAGAGGTTTGTAGTCGCCACATATATTCTCAGAGATTCGATACTAGCACCCTAGCTATTTTATTTCCATCATGTTTGTAAGCATATTTTTGTGATTTGAAATTACTGAAATGAAGCCTTATTTCCGTTGTATTTCTATGTTTATGGTTATTTTTGTATTCTATTGTGTTCCTGCATAAATCCAGATCAGCCATCCTATATCATAATTATGCAAATTAGGGGAGTATGTAAGACCAAAGTCCCCCAATAGAAGCCAAAGCAACAATATCTCTTGCTGCCTCTTCACATCATCATGTGAATCATGGAGCAACAACAACATACTGAATTACATATGGAATGTCATATCGGCCCAATACAAACAAACTCTATTATCACACATCATTAGATTATTATGCCATATTACAAACAATACAAAACAAATAAACATGGAAGATGTCATGTGACGGAAAAAATCTCTTAAGGACAACCAAGGTGAACATCCCCTCTTTTGTTGCATTCTGTCATTGATAAACAAGGCATGAGTCATATATGATCTATTGGGTGGTAGCCATACTCACCCAAAAACAACCAATGTGGCCATGCCTCCTTCTTCATTACATGAGTGTTTTACAAGGCAAGGATATGTGATGTTGGGTAGTAACCATACTCACCCAAGAGAAACCAGTGCAATGGTGCTTCTTGTTGGCATGTCTCATAGTTCTACAACTAGATTTGCAACCCCTTGTTCCACATCAACAACCATTCATCCCAATGTGGATGATGGATCTCATTCTAAAAAAACTTGGTATCCTCCCATTGTAGGACACCAAACCCCTCAAACTATTGAAGAACTCTGCACTCCATGATATTTTTAAGTGCACCTTTAGTGAGATCTCTCCATAATATTCTCTTTTCATCAATGGCCCTCCAAAACCAATGAGGTTCTTGATCTGCTGTAGGTAGAAGTTTCTCTTTGAGCTGTGAGATGCTCATTGTGAAAGTGTCATCTGGAAAGGAGAAAATATTCCTCATCTAAATATGTCTACAATCTATCATCTTTACCTCTACTACTGCATGAGTGAAGCTACCTTTAGAATGCTCCAAGAATAATGGGGCCCTCTCATCATCACTGCTGCTAAGTGAGAGTGTTGTAGAACTACATGGTGATACATGTGTTGTCTCATGGCCACATACAATGCTAAACTCATAGTTTGGCACTATATTGAATAGGATCGTGCTCATCCCATCTTCTAAAACTCTACACTTCAACTAAAAAGGTTTAATGTAGCTCAAAAATGATGAACTAGGATAGCTCTTCATCTCCTCCTTGATCAAATCAAGGGTCCTCTACGCAGTGATATGTTGCTACTCCAAATCAACATGTTGTTCTAATCCTACGTCATGTAATAGCCCTGATGGCATGTCCCCATAAGTTTCAATAAGAGGTACTGAAACAATATGAGATGAAAGTGGTTGCATACCTTGGATCAAATGATGTGTGGGATCCTCGTGCAAGGTCACAACAGTTCCTCCAACTGCTGGTAAGAGTGATGGTTGCACTTCTACAAGTGTACCAGCACTGGTATCTGTCTTCTCCTCATCATGCATCTCATCAATCATGCATGAGGCTCCAAATGTTAGAAACTGAAGACTATCTTGCAAATATTCCAGTGTCTCTCCTCCGGATACAAGTACTTCTGTAGCTGGTGGTGAATGTAGAGTGACAAGAATGACATTCTCCTTTGACTTCTGAGGAAATATCTCTTTGTGACCCATCTCTATTTTTCTCACATCAAACTTCTTTCTCAACTCGTGAAATAAATCTGAATATTTAGTCACCTTTGCATGCTCCATGTGACCAAACCACCAATCATTGGCATCACCTAGAATATGAAGTGTTGTAATCTGGACAGCCTCTTTTTAGCTATAGGACGTAACCTGAAAAATGAATCTAACTCTTTCCTCCAAGCCTTAACAATGCTTGAGGAAGATCCATCAAATGTAGGAAAATAGAATCTATTGTGCCTTTTTATTCTATTGCTGCTATAGGATATTTTTTCTTCTTTGATTTTGAAGAATTGTTGGAGCGTTAGATTCTCCTTGAATGCTATAGACTGTGCTTTGTACTCTTCAATATATAAACTAAGAGTCTCATGAGTCTCAGGTTCCATATTTATTCTTTCTTCACCCCTATACCATTTTCCTTCTTCAAAGAAAGTAGGAATAGTAGATCTATGAGGAGATCTATGATTATTCGGTCTTTGTTGTTGCTGATAAGAAGTATTGGGACCTTCTTCATCCTGAAACCTTCTTGAGGTATCTCTTTGCCTTTCTTTCTTCATTTCATTGATCTCCCTGGAGAGATCCTTCAAGACCCAAAAAACTGCTAAAAATAGTAAGTTGTGTCGAAACTGAAAAATTGAAAGAAACGATGGAAGGGGTTCAAATGGAATAGGTGGGTGGCCACCAAAATCCACGTGGCTCATTAGGGATTCCAAATGGCTCCGAAAGTTTAGGAACCGACAATCTGCTAAAAAATAGTAAGTTGTGTTGAAAGTGAAAAATTGAAAGAACTGATGGTGCAGGTGCAAATGGAATAGGTGGGTGGCCACCAATATCCACCTGGATCATTCCTCCCCCATTACGAAGAAATGATCCCCATTACATTAAGTTCCTCCATGAGAGGAAAATTCTGTTGAAATTGGTATTGGATTTGTCCAGGATGTCATGGACCTAGTGGCGAACGTGATGGATGCATTCAATAAAGTTTGTATCCTTAGATAGTACATGTGTAGATTATGTTTGTGTAACCGCATGAGTTATGGAAATATCAGGTGATGGTGCAATGGGGGTCAGATCAATGGAGTGCTTGTCCAGATAGTTTAGAGGAACCTTTATGGGTGAAGAGAAAATGTTTTCGTATTCCTCCACGCCTGTGTTCATCTGATGTTACTATGTAGGGGAGCGTTGTTTTGAGGTTGTGGCCACAATATTATTCTTTCCTTGTGGGCGAATGGTAATGAAAATAAATTTCATTATTTGGGAAACAATATTACTGCATTGTTTTGTAGTAGTCTAAGAGATGGCAAGAGGTGGTATTACATCCGGTATCTTGTAAAAGTTATTTCCCAAAGTAATAATGACACCATAAGGCCTAGGGTCATACACAACATGTTTCCTCCACAAGTATGGTTGGCCCAATAATACATCAGCTACACCAAGAAGAGAAATATCACACAATACCTCATCCATGAATGGCTTGATGTTGTATAGAAGGCGAGATTGTTGGAAGACGTGCAAATCTCTACCTGGGTGAAGCCACCCGATCGTATATAGCTTTGGGTGTGCTATGGTTGGAAGGCCAAGCCACTTCATGACCTATGTTAAAATCACGTTCTTTTGGATTTCACTATCGATGAGAAATTGCAGTGGAGAACCCTTCACCCACATCTGCGAATGGAAGAGGCGCTCCCCCTCCTCTGGATCCTTAGGATCCTGCCTTTGGAGCTTGGCAATGGAAAAAATGGCAGTGGGGTTCACATCAATGACCTAGTTCCCTTTTTCATCTCCCTTTTCTAGTTCTGGCTCAGGATGAGATCATGCATCTAATTTGGGTGCCTTCAGTTTGGCCACCAACGATTGTTTTTCCTGACACTCTGTTGTGCTGTGAGTGGGGATATTATGGAATTCACACCACTTCCCTATGTCCTTATTTGGATTTGCGGTGGTCTTATTACTCGTCTCGCTTTTTCTATGCCCTTTGTTCTGTGGTTCTGGGGCACCTTTCCCTGGCTTCGGATTCATGGATCCAAAGTCTCTTATTTTGATTAAATTTTTGCTCAATCTTGGTGGCATATCGATATGTCATGCCAAGCGAGGTAATGTCGAGGAACTCCATTTCCTCCTAAATGTTTCTATCCAGACAACTCTGGTACTTGAGCACAAAATGTCTCTCTGAATCTTTAATACCAAACTTTGTGCGCAGGGTATGGAACAAATTCGTCAGTTCGTGCACATATTAATCTCTTTGCTACTACAGTGTGGTCCATTGTATGTACTTGTCCTTATAGCTCTCCACGGGGTAGTATTGTTCCTTGATGCCATCTCGAAATGAATTCAAGTGGGTGCGGCCAAGAACAGAGAGGGTTCCCCCTTGTCCTTTTGCTCATAGTAGGTTTTCCACCAGTCTTTGACATGGGGGTCGGTTTTGAGAAGTGAAAAAATAATATTTTCTCGGTCGGAGAAATTATGGACCGAGAAATACCATTCTAGAAATTTCAACCATCTATCTACAACATTTGCATCTATCTGGCCTTGAAATACAAGAATGTCAAATTTTACCTATACCTTGAACGAAGTGGTGCCTCTAGAGTGGTTTTTGGATGCAGATGCGCCATAGGTGGGTAGATGTTGAAGGATCTGAGAAAATTTATCCATCATCGTGTTCCTTTGTTTCTCAAGGGCCTCCTCAAGCAATATTTTGATAGGATCTCCTCTACCCTTGTATTTCGTTTCTTCTGCCATGGGAGGTCATTGGGGTTTGTGAGGCTAATCTTGCAAGGGTTCAACCAAATCGAGCCCTAACTCCTTATACCCTGACCTCGTTGGGGACATGCAAGGAAAAACAGAGAAATAATAGACCGCTCTGATACCACCGATCTAGATTTATCCAGGAATGCAATAAAATATTTAAATAGACATAAACAAATAGATTAAGCAGAAATAATATTTAGAAATAAACATAGAGATTCAATGGAAATAATACCTCATTTCATGAAAATGAAATGACTGAAATATGTTTACAGATAGAATGGAAATAAATTAGTTAGGGCGATGGTAACTTATCTTTGAGAAGAGATGTGGTGGCTACATGCCTCTAAACTATCTTAAAATGAGGCTCGAAGACCTATTATTTTTTAGAAACAATGTAAAAACCTAAGCATACAAAAACCTAACTGTAGGAGATGAACCGCCAAAACTATAGGCCGCGTTTGGGTAAATTGGTGTTTCAACTTCCCAGGGATGTAACTTTAGCATACGATCTCCATTTGACACGCATCATACCTCATTAGAAATATCTATCCGAGTACAACTTTTGGTGTGAGAAACATTGATGGATGGACCCATGTTTCTCTTGATTTCCCCAAAAACATCGTTTAGGGCCTCAAAACAGCTCCAGATGTTCAGGACCTGAAAAACTGCTAAAAATAGCAAGTTGTGCCGAAACTGAAAAATTGAAAGAACCAATGGTGGAGGTTCAAATGGTAAATATCCACGTGGCTCATTAAGGCCTCCAAATGGCTCTAAAGGTTTAGGAACCAACAAATTGCCAAAAATAGTAAGTTGCGCTGAAAGTGAAAAATTGAAAGAACTGATGGTGCGGGTCCAAATGGAATAGGTGGGTGGCCACCAATATCCGGCTGGATCATTCCTCCCTCCTTAGGAATAAATGGTCCCAATTGCGTTAAGTTCCTCCATGAGGGGCAAATTCTGATGAAATTGGCATTGGATTTGTCCAGGATGTCATGGACCTGCTAGTGGACGTGTTGGATACGTTCAATAAATTTTGTTTCCTCAGATAGTACATGTGGAGATTTTGTTTGTGTAATCATGTGAGTTATGGAAATATCATGCGGTGGTGTTCTGGGGGTCATATCAATGGTTTAATATTCCAAAATGGAAAAGAGAGGAATATAGAACATATGCAGCATTCCAAATAAATCAAAATAGGAACATAGCACTGAAATCTAGAAAATGCTGGAAATATGCTGCAACTGGAAATTACATTAAGATATCATAATATATGAGTAGAAAAAAATGGAGGCATATCATTATATATGAAAACAAATGAAATTACACAGTGATCCAAAAGGAACGCACTCAAGCCACAAGATGGCTGAAATACACTTAAGAAAGTAAGCACTGGAAATGTTGTGTTGTTATTGCTATTGTTGTTGGAAACTACTGCTAATGAGGTGAAGAACCATGTGTGGAATGTTGTTTGAGTGCTTAGAATGCTCTTCTATTTTAACCATGGATTCTACTCACAAAACCTAGAAAAACCCAGACATGGTTTGGCCATATTTTAAGTTTGGATTTTCAGCCTTTTCTGAGTTACCCACTACATTTCTGCTACCTGACTTACACACTCCCTGGGAATGACTGCTGATATGGGGCTGAAGGAATTATCTATCAACTACAACAACATCAAATCAACTCAATAGGTGAATGTCTGGTCCCCTCACTGGAAAATAAGCTCAGAAAGTGGAGATCTTTCTCCTCCACTACTACACCCCTGCAACACAACCCAATTCTAAACAAAACTGCGCCGTATATGAGACTGAAGCTTGGCCAAAATGCCAAAATGTGGAAATGATAGTGAAATTATCTTCCAAGAGGCCTCTCAAGGAAAGAGGTGGGATCCCCGCTCAGGAACACCCTATGCTAAATAACACTGCAACCTCAACTAAAAAACTGAAGGATGCAAGAAGTCATATAGACTACAAAATCAATAATCAATAACATACCCATCTATAGCGGCCTTGCACTCCTTATAAACAATGTGAGCCTTCTCACCTTGGGTCCCACTCATTAGGGTTTCTACTATCATGGAGACTTCCTCCCATTCACACTACGCTGTCTCCCATAATGATCCACTCCCTCCACACCAGTGTTGTTGATTTTATCAAACTTGAGTTTGTCCACATGCATTAGCCCTTGTTCACACATGAGGGTGCTTTATCCAGCTATGAATATGATCCATTTTCACATTAAGAGGGATTTTATTCCTACTAAAGAGATTTATGAGTCTCCCTACCCATTTACTCATCTAACTAAATGATAAAATCAAAAATTAATATTCCAATTAGTTGTATGCTAATTTAGGAATATTACAGTCCTCCCCTCCCAAATGTTGGTTGTCCTCAAGAAATTACAAGGATAGAACTGAAGAGCCTCCTCTCCTCCTCCTATAACATCCTCATATGATAAGCTTCTCCAAGGAACAAGATGATGTCTCATCAATAAATCTCCAAGTTGCTCCTCCCAAGTATACAAGTTAGATTTTGGTGACAATCCCAAATAGCTATCATCATGAAAAAGTGGAATACCCATGGAGGAAAAAATGTGTTTTCTAGAGGCCTTCATGAGGCATGGAATATTAAATATAGTGGGAACCATCATTACCATGTGAAGCTCCCATCCCCAAGCTATCATCCATACAAAATGAGCCACCCCCCAAAATGGTAACTCATAGAAATACTCCTCCACCTTAGGCTCCTACAAAGAAGGTGGGCTGCATTGTTGAACTTGATAGACCCGATTTTCTATCCCATGTTGTCTCTCTCTCCACTTATGATAAGTGTAGAGTAGCTAATGATTTTGGTCTGCAATAATGTTTCCTTCAAGAGGCAAGAAGAAAATTGGATCTTCAAAGATCCTCTCTCCAGAATCAAGAATCATGTTGGCCCAAACCATCCCATATATGATGAATAAGACATCATCACCATATGGAATCCAAATGAGAAAGATATTGAAGGTTTCATGTAGTGCTGGAAGGTAAAAACAGTTTCCCAAGTGGTCAAAACGCAATTTTTCTAACTGTTGTTGCAAAACATAATATGGAAAGCTATCTCCCAACAAGTTGCTAGTTGTCCATGTCATCTCATGTACTTGTAAATAGTAAATGGCATTTTTTTATCAACTGAGCATAAAAAAAATAGTAAAACACTTGCCCAAATATATACCAAATATGTCTATCCCCATCACTGATGTTGGTCCCAAAATTACCATGAAGCCTAAATAGAGGCTTTCCCTCTTGTGGAGCAATGCACTGTATAGAGATGGTAATAGAATGAAAATATTGTGTTAGATAATAAATAAGTGCAAAAACACATTTATTACCATGTAGTGAGAGTAGGTTGATAATAATATCCATGAATGAGCCCTCCATAGTGGTATGACAAAGCCCCATGAAAAGAAATGAACCATGTGCTGCATGCAAATCATTCTTCTTATGCTTGGAGATCCAAGGCAAGAATATCATATCATGGTAATAGATGTCTCCATCCACCACTTCATCACCCTCATCTCCTACTTGTCCATCAAGTGCATCATATGTGAGGTGATCCTGGGAACACTCCATCAACAACCCAAAGCTCCCAAGTGACAACGCTATTGGCCTTTGTAATAAGGCTCCTGTCATCTCATAGCTCCATCCCTTGACATGCCAAATGTCAAATTCATCCACCATATGTTGGAAATTTTTTCATTGATGGAAAAGGAGATGGAAAAGGAGACAACATAGAAGCAGAGAGATAGAAAAAGAATACTTTGAAAGGAAAAGAGAGAAAAAGAGGTAGAGTAGTAGCAGAGAGGCAGCAAATATCTGAAGAGGATGTAGAGGGTCAAGCAGCTGCAAAGCAAGGCCATTTGAAGCAGCCCAGGCTGTAGAATATGCAGAGAATATAGAGAAATGGTCAGACAGGGTCAAGAAGCAGAGACAGGATGCAGAGAATACAGAGAAACTGTATAGAGGGTCGAGCAGCAGAGAAAGGTTGCAGAGAGTACAGTGAAACAGTGAAACAATCATGCACAGAGACAGAGAGTACAGAGGCAGAGCCGTTAACAAATCCAATGTGAAATGAAAACCAAGACAGAGAATACAGAGGCAGAGCCATTAAGAAATCCACTATGAAATGAAAATATATAAGATGTGGAACCATACAGAATGAGTGGAATCGAAAGGAAAAAGGAATAAATTGAGAAATATACACTCTAGTTATAATGCAGGGTTAATACACAAATTGCGCATGTAAACTAAATATGGAGGACAAATAAACATTGAAGCGGAATCATTAGAACGGAAACCATGAGTCAAGAGTGGAACCTTAAATGAATAGTAAATCTGGAGTTGAAGAAACCAGTGGGTTCGCGCAGTTCATGAGTGGTAAGTAGAAATCACCTTTTTGAATGTCATATAAGCCTCTGTTTGACGAGTGTCCTAAGGTGGTTTTCCAAAACCATTTCCATTGCGTAATTTTTGAGAATTATTTTCTGTGCATTTAATTTGTGCGATATTGCGCGTCATTCGTCGGATGTGCGCCCAAAGTTCAGTTGGAACGCAAGAATGGATTGACCGTCCGATCAGAAGAGAAGTTGTGGGGAAGAGAACCGAGGTAAGTTGGTTAGTGGGCCTGAGAAAGTCATTTTAACATGTGCTGAAATCAAACTTTAAAATACTTTGGTCGCATGAGTTCATATGTATCAGTGTTATGATATAAATCCAAAGCCAAAGGTTGTTATAATAATTTTAATGTTTGTTGACATATGTTATGTAAAACATGCCATGGAACCTACATTCATTGCTACGGGGCCAAGTATTATGTGAAGTTAAGTGTATTGTGTGTATTATAAAAGTTAATAAACAGGCAGAAGGTAAGTAACAATGCATTGTGGGCTTGAAGGTCGGTTTTAATTCAAGTCATGGTATAATTTTTGAAATATCTTGTATATGCGTCAAGGTTGATATAAACTGTAGTATTAATATAGTGTGGAGGAAGGTGGGCCCAAAAACGATTATATATGTTATCACTTGGGTAATTCCAAAGGGTTTTCTATAATGTATGACGGAGGAGGTAATATATGTAAATATAGTATTGTGAATATGAAATATCACAAAGGGTGTGCATATAAAGTTTGTATATGTGGATATAAGTTGCGGTGGGCCCAACTAAATTATCGCGTTAATGGTTAGTTATTAACCATTGAAGAAAATTTTGAATGGCTGATATGTATATGTACATATAAATTGTGGACCCAGACTATGTTGTGGATTAACGAGAGGTAAGCCAAGCCTTAAATATTGCATTATAGTACTATAACCAAGGTGAGTTAAACTAAATCTGGAGCACAAGGATAGGAGCAAAGCATATGAATTGACATGGGTTTTAATATAAGATACGGGTTATTAATGTTTACAACATTTGATTGGGGAATACATATATATGGTGGCATATATATATATGTGTGTGTGTGTGTGTGTGTTATGATTGATATGAGTTGAATAGAGTTGTGGGCCCAGAAGTACCTGTTGATATATGCAACAGCGTGTTGGTTTAACTAAGTCAAACAATGAACTTTAACAATTGAATATGTGGGGCCAAGGGAAAGAATAAAGACTGGACCCGAAAGGTTATAGAGCGAGTTAATGATCCATCGAATCCACAGAACTCAATCGCATCGGCGGAGAATGAGAGACACAGAGAGGCGAACAAATTGGAAATTACGATTGGGATTGAGCGATTCAATTGCAACCATCTGTCTCTAACTAATCATAGTTGTTGGATCTATCGCATCAGCGCAGTGAAGTGCAAGTGAACAGTGAACCATCGCATCAAAATAAAGCAAAACATCAGAACATACCATTAAAAGTTCTGACTACGATCAATCGCATTGGAACCATTACAAGAGGTGTAATCGCATTGGAGCATAAGAAAAGATCAATTAGTGGGAACAAAAAGGCATTTATATATTAAAAGGGTCTATTATGATTGTATCACCGAGAAGCATTTGCGTTATATAGAAAGGGCAGTTTATATGTTAAAAATGCCTTTATTATTACGTTGAGAGTTGACTTACTTGTATTAAAAAGGAAGTTAAATATATGCAGGAGTTACACAATAGCAGTGAACAACAGAGCATATAGAGAGGAAAAAGACAAAGACAGCTACAGAAAAGACAACACGTAGTGATCCAAAAGGTTGAATGGGTTGAGTTGGAATTCACATTGTAACTAAATGTAAGTGTTTTTAATTGGTTTATATTGTTTGTGATGCACTGGCAAGTCTCCGTAGGAAACAAAACTCCACTGTAAAACTGAAATTTGTACCAATTGTTGTAGTTTTTTTCTGAATGAACTAGACAAAAGAATGAGGAGGTAGAAAGAGAAAACTTAAGGCTATGCACTTCGAATTCCCTGTAGAATACGAACAGTTATGAGG
Source organism: Pinus albicaulis (assembly GCA_034641835.2). Lineage (NCBI taxonomy): Eukaryota > Viridiplantae > Streptophyta > Pinopsida > Pinales > Pinaceae > Pinus > Pinus albicaulis. Next base: position 777,347,241 of record CM076576.1, on the reverse strand, counting down.
CAAATTGTATAAATGATATTACATTGGTATGCAAAAAGAGGTTAGAGAATGCAATATGAAGAATTGAAGCAGATAAGATAAGAAGAAGGAGGAGCAGAAAGAGATGCTATAAGACAGATTTGAAGACTGGAGGACATCACAAAAGAAGGTACAGAAAAGAGCTGATATCCAAGGTAAATCAACAAATCCTTTTTTGATAGAATGAGGAAGTTGGAGCTTCCCTATCAAGTTGTAGCTTCATAGATGTCAGTTGTAGTTGACTGAGGTTGGAGCTTCCTGTAGGTTGGTGCCTGTAGAAAATTGAGAGGGAGTTGGAGCTTCCTTGCAAGTTGTTGCTTGCAAAATTGAGGTTGGAGCCTCCTGTGGGTTGGTTCCTATAGAAAATTAGTGGTGATAGGGAGTTGTAGCTTGCCTTTGCATCAAAACAATAATAAGATGTGGTTTTCTCCCTCTATGGGTTTCCACTTATATCTACTGTCTCTGTGTGTGATGCCTATGTGTTGATATGTTCTATCCAATATGCTTAATACTTGATGCTCTCATAATAAGTTTTGTATCACATTATCTTAATACTTGCTACTCACATATTAAGGTTGTTCACATATAAAGTTGATTATGAAATTAAGTTGTAAATAAGCTTGATGAAAAGTTTTAAAAACTCATGAATGTGTTAAACTGATTCACCCCCCCCTCTCAATTTAACTAAGGGCTCAACAATTGGTATCAGATCAGGTTCCTTTTGTATCACTTTAACAACTGAAAGGAGATCCGAGGTCCCTAGGATGGCTAGTAAAGAAGGAAGCTCAACCAATAAAGCCCCTTTTTTCATCGGTGCTAATTATGCCTTCTGGAAAATCAGAATGAGAGCATACAAAATGTCTCTAGAAATAGAAGTTTGGGTTGTTGTGGAATTTGTATATGCCCCAAAGGAAACTGACTCAGAGAAAGAAGCTAAACAAGACTTTGTAGCTAATGCAAAGGCCATGAATGCAATCTTAAATGGACTGTGTGAGGCAGAATTTATCAAATTAATGCACAGCAAGACTACCAAAGAAATGTGGGATACACTAGAAAACATCCATGAGGGAGACAAAAAGGTGAAGACAGCCAAACTTCAAGTCTATAGAGCCCAGTTTGAAAATTTAAAAATGACTGATGATGAAGACATTGATAGCTTCTTTTTAAGGGTTGCATAAATTGTGAATAACATGAAAGCTCTAGGAGAAACCATAAAAGAAGCTGTAATTGTTCAAAATATTCTAAGATCTCTTAAACCCATCTTTAACCCCAAGGTTTCTGCCATAGAAGAAACAGCTGATTGGGAAACCTTGACCATGAACCAATTACTTGGAAATATAACAACCAATGAGATGAGACTGCCACAGAGGAAGTCAAATGTGAGGGAGGAAACCTTTAAGACAGAGAAGAAGAAAGAAGAAAAGGAAGATATATGCTCTTGATCTGATGAATAAGAGGCCAAATTTGTCAAGAAACTGGATAGAGGCTCAGGAAAATATAAAGGTAAACTTCCATTTAAATGCTTTAAATGTGGAAGAGTTGGACACTATGCTACTAAGTGTCCTCATAAGAAAACAAGGAATCATGCTCAAGAATCAGAGAAAACTATATCAAAGAATTGGCAGAAAGGAAAGAAATTCAATAGAAAATCTTTCTATGCTCAACAAAACAGCAGTGCATATGAAGACTCAGATGAACCCTCAAGTGAAGAAGGAACCTCTAAATTTATATTGATGGCCATAGAAGAGCTTGAAGGACCTTATAGAAGATGAAGAAGAAGGTGAAGTTGATCTTGAACGGGAGCTAAGAAGTGCCTTGGAGGAGATTGATAGACTCAAATTGAAGTGTAGAAAACAGAAAGACATTCTCCTCAAGTATGTAAGAGAAGAAAAAAATTCAGAAGTTCTCATTCAGTTGAAAGTAGAGCTTGAAGAAGCCAATAAGGTAGAAGACTTGTTACTTAAGCAAATTAAGGATAAAATTCAGGAACAAGAGAAATTGGAAGAAGTAGTATGCCTGAGGAAGAAATTAGAAAATTCCCAAAGGAAAGTGTCAATAAATTCTTCTCAAATGACAAGCTCTGGTAAGTTGAATGAAATCCTGGATGCTCAAAGAACTCCTCTGATAAAAACCGGGTCAGGCTATGAAGGAGAATCAAGTAAATGAAAAGAAAAGGAAAACAAAAATATTATTTTTGTAAAAGAAAATAAGGATGAGGAAGCAACTCAGATGATTCCTATAGAAGAAGAAACATGCAATGAAGGATAAAGAAACCAAAGGAACCTCTAATAACAAAGAATGAAATAAATACTCAGCCAACAGAAAAAGGCTCATATACCCCTGAGTATGTAAAATTTGGAAGCCATCAAAGGAGATTCTTCCCTCCTATGAAAAATGCCACCTGTTATGCCTGCCACAAGCTGGGACATATTGTTGCATACTGTCATACAAGGAAGATTAATTCAAACCAGCAAAGGATGCAAACAGTGAAGAGATTATCTCAAGCAAACAAATGGAGAAGAGAACCTTTCATCATGTATGCAAATTATTTCTATGGATACTGTTTTTACTGTAAAGAATTTGGCCATAAAATCATATAATGCAGAAAATATTGACAAAGAATGATGTTCAAAACCTCAAGGAGGTTTATGAATCATGGAAAGTTTACTCAAAGTCATAATTCTGCTAAAAATATGATTAACTTTTGTGTATGCAATAAAATTGGACATATGCCTTCCAAATGTCCTCTCAAAGAATGTGGGTCATCATCTCAGAAAAGGTACCAAACAAAAGGATGCATGTAGTGCAAAAAGAACGTGAATAAATGTGACCTGGCTCTAACAGCTCAAGACCTGAAAAGCCAATGGTATTTGGACAGTGGTTGCTCAAAGCATATCACTAGAGATAGAAGCAAGTTTATAGCCTTTGATGAAAAGAAATCTGGATATGTTACTTTTGGCAATGACAAAGTAGGGAAAATCAAAGGAAAAGGCTCAGTCAGTCTAGATAATGGTAGAGGAAAGGCCCAAGATGTACTATTTGTGGATGGGCTGAAAGAAAATTTGCTGAGTGTCAGTCAAATGTGTGATAAAGGCTGTGAAGTTGTTTTTGGAGCACAAGACTGTGAAGTCAGATCAATCACCACAGGGAAGACTCTGATCAAAGGTGTTTGAACAGAGAGTAATGTCTACATAGTGAAAGAAGAGAATGAAGCTTGTCACCTTAGAAAAATTGAGGATTCATGGTTATGGCATAGGAGATTGGGACATATTAACTTTGATCATATCATCAGTCTGAGAAAGAAGAAAGCAATCAGAGATATGCCAATAATAAATAAGCCTTCAAATACCATATGTAAATCTTGCTAATTGGGTAAACAGACCTAGACATCCTTTAAGACCAAAGATGAGCTATCAACAAGTAGGCCACTTCAGCTTGTACACTTGGACCTATGTGGACCTTCAAGAACTAAAACACCAAGTGGAGAATCCTACTTCATGTTGATAATAGATGATTTCTCCAGAATGACATGGGTTGCCTTTCTCAAATATAAATCAGAAGCACTTGAGAAATTCAAGATATTCAAGGCATTGGCAGAAAATCAAACAGGGTGCAAGCTAAAGTGCATCAGATCAAACAGAGGAGGTGAATTAACAGACTATGATTTTGTAGACCTATGTAATGAACATGGGATAAAACAACAATTTACTATTGTAGGGACACCTCAACAGAATGGAGTGTCAGAGAGACAAAATAGGTCTGTACAACAGATTTCCAGAGCCATGATGCAAGAAAGCAACATTCCCCAAACCTTCTGGGAAGAAACAGTACACACAACTATGCATATTCTTAACAAAGCTCATTTAAGACCAAAAAGTGACAAGACTCCTTATGAACTATGGTGTTGATCAACATTTAGCATAAGTTATTGATTTATTAAATGTTGATGGGTCATGCATCAAACATTATATCAAAGGGTGAAATATTGGAAGAGATGGTCGAAAAGAAACAAGGTAACAAAAGTCACGTGCATAAAAGCCAAAGGCGGAATTGATACAAAAAGGATGGAGTATAAAGCAAAAAGGCTAACGGAAATGCAAAAGTGCAAAGAAGTGGTACAGAGAGCACAAAACAAAAATATTAAAAGAATTACCACCGCGTGAATATGCACACAAGGGAAATTCTGAGGGGGTCGAGCAGCGAGGGAGGGAAGAGACCCATACCCCCGCGGAATTGTGATAGCGTGGCATGGTAGGGACCCAAGGCTAGAAGGAGGTGGAAATGTCTGAGCACAAAGTATAGTGACGTGGCAAACGTAATGTGGGCCCTTACGGTTGGTAGGGTATGTATTCAATTCGCTTTTTGAATGACATGTTTCAAAGTATCAAATGGTGTTACACGGCATAAATGTAAGGTAAAGTTCATAGGTAAGCTGGTACTGAGACTTGTACCAGTATTAAACCTGGCAAGCGGTGTTCACCTCTCCACAACCAACACCTAATCCCTACATGCCGCGTGCCCCACTATCAGTGTCCTTACGACACTTGCCCTACTTATTTCACCTCTACCCGTTTTCACCTCAGAATTACCAGTCTCAGGTAGCAGTTTCTCGTATTTTACTGCAGTAAGAGTCTCAGGTCTTCCAATTACGGTATAAAAAAAGTGGGAACAAGTGCCAGGTCTACCCAATCATCACCAGACTACCCCCGCGTTGCTTTCCCAAGAAAATTTACCTACTGTATAGGTACTCTGTCCCTTTCATTCCCTCTGTTTTCCTTTCGTTTCTCTTTTCAGATTTCATATGTCAGTCATGGGAAGGGGGACACCCAAGAAAAATGAACCAGAAACTCCCCAGGTCCGAGAAGCCAGAAACCCTCCCAGGTTCGAGCCTTTAATCGACCGGCAAGCTGGAATCTGCGATCACCAATACCCTTTCCCCATTAGCAGTATAAGGCCTGAACTCTTTTTGCGTCATGTTCATAATAGGGATCGACACTGGGTGGTTGTGTCAGGCTTTTACCATCAGATCACTCCCCCAGTTCTCCCGGTGGTCGAGTTCATCTACTGGCTCAGAGACTCCTACGATGAAGATCGAGGCACGTTTACCTCCGCCCAGGGAAACCAAACTTTCTCCCTTTCGCCCGACATCATCAAGCAAGCTGTCCGTTTTCCCACCAGCGCCACCTACACTGCTTTCAGCGATGAAGCTTTAACTTCCCAGTTTACCAAATCGCCATGGGAGCATCAAAAAAGCTTCATCGCTTCTATTTCCAGCAGCCAGGCTACTACCCTTCCCGGTACAGAACTCCTCCCATTAAACCTGTTTAAGGAGGAAGTACAACCCATCCTTGCGCTCATTGCGGGTCTTTTAGGTGTAGGCAGGTTAGGGGAAACCTCCAAAGTATGCGTTTTCTTTCTGTGGTTAATGTCTCAGAAGGGGGTGGTCCTAGATATTGTTGGGAAAAATATTGAGAGGGGGGATGAATCAGTATTTACTGCATATTCAAATTTTTACTTTTTCTTGCTTCTAAAACCCATACGCTACTTTCCTGAAACAGACTTGTGTATATACACGGATACCCTTTATGAAACTCGCGTATACACAGATATCTAATTATGTCATTAATTCTTCACTTAAATCATTCCATCATTCATTCATCAGATGTTTAATAAACAGTAAACATGTGCAGTAAGAACAGAATAAACCATCACACAAAGCATCACACATGAACACTGTGATTTTAGGTGGAAACCTGCCTCGAGTACCATCGGCCACATTTTTCACCTTCTCGCATTTTAATCTCCCACATCTATCTTACAACATAAAAGGTGCGTAATTCTACTAGCACGCAGTACCCACTTGCGCTCGTTTACTCACCTCTCCTGGAAGGGAGCTACGACCCCCTGATCTCGTTTACTAGCCTCACCTGGAAGGGAGCTACAACCCCCTGACTGAAGGCTACAACCCTCAGCACCTCTATGGACCACGTTTCATCAATTTTCCCACTGGATCCAAAGCTTCCTTTAGGACACCACTTGCAGGCCACATTTCATCATATTTTCAGACTGGACCCTTTCCATACTTTTAAGCACAGTCAACCATGAAACAGATACATATAACTTACTGACAGATATCAGTAAACCAGCAGAACATATCAGACATTTCTTACCACAGACTTCAGCAAACCCTAGTTTTCATACGCGCTTTCCTTTCTCTGATGTCGCATATATACGCGCTTCTGTCCACATAAACCAACGTATACTTCAGTACAAATTACAGAGTTAATTTTATTGTGCATACGTGCTTTCTCTTCAGCGAAGCCACGTATATACGTGCTTCCTCTTCGGCGAACTAGCGTATGGTTCTTCAAACTTATATGTCATTGCAATTCTTCACTGCAGATACATCACTTCAGATTTTACCCTTTCCCTCAGACAGATGTTCGCCTCATCACAGATCTAATCACTCCATAAACAGATCTAGCAAATACAAGTATATTTCAGATCTAGATCCCCTTCTTCATCATTGGTGCATCATACATTCAGATCTATCATTCAACTGTAACCCTTTCCCTTCAGATATACTTCAGAGAGAAGTATTCATTCAAGCTCAGACATCTTGCACCCACGCTTATGATTTGCACAATGAATTTCTTCTCTTTATATAGGTTTACCCTTTTTCAATACCATGAGCCAAAACCACATTACATCCGATGGTATTCTCGGGATGGGTCATTTAGACGAATCACAACCCAATACAATGGGTCAATACCATGGTGGTTACCCCCGGTTTTGCACTTCGAGCGCTTTTGCCCATACGCGACTTGGCACGTTTCTTTCACGTGCATACGCGACTTCCCTTAGGCAAATCCACATATGCCTAGAGACATACTCTTTTCATCATAGATCTATCACATACTAAATTCCTTTCTTCATTGCCTTCTGTACTCACTGTAGATACATCAGATTTAGTTCATCAAGACATATTCAAGCACAACTTCATCAAGTAAGTCGCCATCATCTTCATCATATTGCTAACAAACATCATTTCATATCAGATTTACATCTTTTTCCATCAAGGACAACACCTGCCAACATTCTCATGTCTTCATCTTCATTCAGTGGGTTGCCATCAAGGACAACACTCTGCATCATATTGCCAACAATCTCCCCCTTTGGACTTGATGGCAACCACGATGGTGTTTGATCATCACAACAGATAGGTACATTAAGAATACAATGACACCATGTCACTCTCCCCATTTTTGACACCATTCTTTCTCTTCATTCAAACACCATGTCACTCTCCCCCTTTGACATCAAGGGCAAAGGGCGGATCAA
>CM076576.1:777192224-777339782 GCA_034641835.2 Pinus albicaulis | reverse complement strand
ATTTTAAGGGTTTTTAAATTTTGGTAGGGCGAATTTTTTATATAAACCCATTTTCTATAGTTTTATAAAATTAGTCCTATAATTATTTTAAAAATAATTAATTATTAAGTAATAGCCAACCAAAATAAACGCTGATAAAATTGAAAACATGAAATTCGCCTCCCGATTTTCTGGTTTGGAGCAGCATTCGCCTCGATTTACTAAGTTTGGGGAGGGATTCCAGTGATTCGCCCCCATTTTTGCTGATTGGGGCTTGGAAGTTGGAGGCGCAATAAAAATTTGAATGCATTTGCCGAAATTTACTGGGTCGGGGGAAGGATTACAGTGATTCGCCCTGGTTGGGCTTGGTCGCTGGTTGGGCTTGGTCGGAGCTTGAAAGGAGCTGTGTGCAACAACGCTCAGGGCAACAACTTACAAGATCTGGATCCTGGACCCTGGTTCTGATGATGCTGCACACATTGACTGATGACGCTGCACGCATTGACAAGAATCAAGATCTGGTTTCGTTTAGGGAGATGGTAGTTGGCCGGAAAGGGATTTAGAGTACCAAGATGGTCCATTTCCCCGGTGCCATGGAGCTAAACCCGCGAGGAGGATTTTATTTGCAGGGTATGTTATTTCTCTGCATTTCTGTTTATGTGTTTTTATATATCTATTCTGGACCCTCTTAACCTTTTTGCTGGAAGTATTTCACCGGTGTTATCTTACATGGGAGGGTTCCAAGGCATCAAGATCTCTCATTTCTCTTGCGTTTGCAAACTCCAGAGCTTTATTGTCCCCTGTGTTTTCCACATTTTCATAATCCTTATATACAGATTAAACCAGAGGAAGTCTGTGGCACCCAAAATGGTAGCAAATGAAGGGTGGAGAGCCAATGCTGATACTCACAAGATGACTCCAGAGGATGTAGAGAAGCTGGGGCTTCAGCAATCCAAGAAACCTCCGGGCAAACATCCAGGGACTACTCTGCACCAACGTGGAAGACTAGGCATATCCAAATCTGGGACTATTGTATTCTCAAATTGTTGAGGTCGATGATAAAGGAGTTGGATCAGGGGCCAAGGATTTTGCGCTTTTACTTTTTCAATTTGGCTCTGGATGTTTGTATTTGATCAAATCACCTTCAAATCCATTGAAATTCACCTTCCAGTCGACTCCATCTGAATTAGGCAATCAACAGAACACAAATAGCCTTGAAACCCTTATATTACCAGGGTTAAATGCAATTTCCTTAGGATTAGCCTTGAAAATCAGCCTATAAACGCTTACATCGCCTTGAATATTTCCTTGGGATTAGCATTGAGCATGAAAATTTCTTAAAAATCTTTACCACACGGAGAATGCAACCTGCAATCTCAACACCATGGATTATGCAGGGAAAATTCTTGAAAATTCCTGAAAATTTTCCACCTCAACAAGGATGAGTTTCGACAATCATTATTGTATCTGGATTACCACGAAAATAAAAAATCTTGAAACCTTTTCAACACAGATAATGTGATCTCAATCTCAACACTTCCAGGATGAAATCCTTTTCAACACGGATTATGCAATGTCTATCTTGTCACTTCAGAAAATCTATGCAATCCGGAAATCAATCTGGAAATCCTTATGATATACAGATTATGCAAAAGAATTCAAATACGCTCTCCTCTGGGAATTCCACTGAAATTTTATTTGTGGATTTACATGCCAAGGCCATGATTGTGGTTTTGTGTTTGAATTCTTCTTTCACCAAAACAAAACTATTAACATGCACGAAATTGTACAGAAACATGCACATGAATAGTTAAGTTTTCGTGAGAAAAGAATTCAAATACATAACCACTATCATAGCTTTGGGTGCCAACTGCCAACCCTCCTCTAGGACTTCACAGCTCAAGTGTGGATTTACATATAAATGCCTGATTTATATATGATGTGAAGTTTGTAAGAACTAATAAAATTTAAACAACAGTACTTAGCTTTAGTGCAGGTTTAGATGCAGATGCAGTTAACAGTATTTAGCTTTAGCTTTAGTGCATGTTTAGATTCGGATGCAGTTAGCTTTAGTGCATGTTTAGATGCAGATGCAGTTAAGCTTAATTTAGTTCTTACATACAGTTAATAAATAATAAAATTTAAATACTATTTAAATATGTAATGTATTTAAGTGCTTATATGCAATTAAGAAATAAGTTAACTTTAACTTAGTGTAACCTTATTTAAGTGTTTGCATACAGTTAAGAAATGCCCTTACCATTGCTTTCCAAACTATCGGTACCCGTCCATGGCCTATTTTTTCGAGGGTTCCCTTGGGAATATGGACTACAGAAAACTAGCATGCTGGTATTCCTTCCAGTACTAATTTCACTAGTGTTAGTGCCCCATTGCCCCCTCTCCCCTCTTAGACAACCATCTATAACACCCTTAAGTCTCTTCTCTATTTTTTCATACAACCATGGCCAGTCTCTAAATCTATAGTCATTGTGCTTAAGTTTGAAGCGAAGATATTGTACTCCATTATCAATGGTTACCGAATTGAAGGGAAGAATAAACTCACATTTCTTTTCTCCTTATTTGAGACCATTGACTATTGAATAGAATAGGAAACTTATTATTGTTCACCTCCATCCCTGTTGCTTAGCTGTAGATGTCCAGGATCTTCTTGAACTTTTTGGCTTCTCTTTTGGTCCTTTCTCCAAAAAGAATAATATCATCGACAAATAATAATAGCCCATACTTTACCTTTGATGGAACCTTCTCTTTTGCATGCTATTAGCACTCTGCTCTGGCCTTTTGCTACTGGGAGGAATAGAAAGGGGGACATTAGAAAGCATTGTCTTAGGCCTCTTGTGGTAAATATTTCTTGAGGCCAGATCCATTAATTAGCACAACAAATGCGGCTGAAGAGAGGCACCCCCATGATCCAGTTCATCACTTGAATGCTCGTTCCTATTTGGAGTAGGATTATGTTTTTAAGTACATTCTATTAACCTTGCCAAAAGCTCTAGCCAGATCATGTTTCATTACTATAGCTGTTACCTTCTTTATTTTGATTGAGTGCAATTCTTATTGGGTTAAACCCATCGCATCAAGCATTTGTATACTATGGAGGAACCCAAATTTTTCATCTGAAATTACTTCTGAGAGAATTCATTTGAGTCTGTTTGTTCTGATTTTTTAATAAATTTGTGAACCAAATAACAGAGTTAGATAGGCCTATAGTCATCCGTTGCTTTAGGCCCATTCCTCTTGGGAATTGATGTTATGAATGTGGCATCAAGGTCCCCAAGACATTCCGTAACCTTTTGGATTCTTCAATAACCTTGAGTTAACAATCCAAAAAATCCCATGTAGAATCTGTTGTCCCTCCATCCAGGCATGGACTTCTAGCTCTCTTGAAAGATTGAGGCTGTCTTTTTGTTGTTCATTTACTAATCTGTGGAAGTATGACACCTTGAGAATCTTTGCTATGTTGCATTCTGGGGGATCTTGGAACAAAGTTTTGTTATGATTGACACTTCTGCTATCTCCTGTAATGTTCTGGCCTTAGAAACATCATTTTTCCTGATCTCCCAGATTGTGTTTATGTTCTTCCTGTGTTTGGCATAATTGGAAGAATTGTGTATTGCCATCTTCCTTTGCCAATCATATGTATAGCTCTGCATGCTACTTCTTCCTTTTGCAATAAATATGTCAGATCATCTTTTCTGTTACTGTAAATATGTCATCATTGTTTATTATGCATATTGATTTGATTTGATTTTCTGTTGTTGTTGGCACTTCCTGAGCATTCTTTCTGGCCCATTCTACCACTTCCCTTTTACCCTTCAAACATTCTGGCCCATTCTACCACTTCTATTTTAACCCTTTTTAATCATTCTGCAAATTGGAACATTGCAGATTCTCCTAGGATAGGATCGAAATTCCTCCATTCCATAGTTACCATATGTCTGGACTCTGAACCTCTCCTCTTCTAGTCATTTATAGTTAAATTTTGAAGGGGTCAGGGGTATCTGATCATTCTTTTCTATCTGTAACAAAATAGGAAGATGGTCTAAGCCTCCTATGGCTCCCACCCATGACTTAGGTCTATCTGCTTCTTCTAAAACCCTTTATACCACTAGAAATCAGTCTAGAATCTAAACACTTAGACACAACTTTTCTGCTGCTTCCACAGTTTCTCTATGTTGGAATTAATTCATTTGGTTCAACATCACAAAGACCTAGATCTTGAAACAATTGGGTAAAATAGCTAGCTAGGGTATCCTGTCTAGCTCCTTCTCCCCATGTTCCTGCTACCTTCCTTATTAGATTAAGATCTTCTCCCAGAATTATGTTGTCATCCTTGATCTCATCAACGTTTCTAAAGTTCTAACAGAACATTTTCCTACCATCACATGGCCCGTACAAGTTAAAAATTGATAATTTTTTCCCTAAGTCTTTGTATTTCTGGTCGTGCCCTAATACCTGCATGTAAGAAGGACACATTAGGGAGAATGCATGATTCATTTCCACATGTTAGAAGTTCTCTTGATCTCTCTTCAGGGTCCAGAGATTTAAAGGACCCTTTTTTTAGTATGGGTGATAAAATAATCTCTTCTTTCTCAACTCTCATAGAGCTAGGTTTTTTTGTGGTTGCCCCTTATCCTTCCCACATTCAGAAATAGAATAATCGTGGTTTGAACATCCCTGAAGCTTTCCGTGCTATAAGCACCCCCTTGATTGGCAACTGCTTTTCTTAACCTCCTTAATGACATTATTTTTGGTAGAGAGAGATAACTTTTATCCTACTGTAGGATTTATTTCATTGTCCTTAGCCATGCCTCCTTCAATCCCCCCCTGTCCTTTTGGAGCTTATTTCTTTTGGATCTAAGGTCATATCTAGGGCCATATGCCCCCATTGTCTTCCAAGGACTAGCATTTGGATTCCTTGAATACAGAGGCAACTGTGGAAATCTTAGGATTGGCTTTACTATCAGGCTCTTTTCTAACAGAATTTGGGGTAAGAATTCTGTCAGCTTCTATCTTTTTAAGTGTTCCCTTTTCGGTTACTAATCCTTCGTTCTAACCTGGAGAACTACCGGAGATTGGATCTATTCTTTCCTTTGAATTAATTGAGGCTGAAAGGTTCTAAGGTTGCTGAAGACCTTAGAACCTTTCCATGGCTCGACTAATTTATCTCTAGTCACTAAAGTAGACTCTTCTTTAGAGTTGTTTACTATGTTTTATTCCATCCTTGCCACTTGTTACCTTCAAGAAGTTGGTGGAGTTGAGTAATTTTAGGATAATATGTTTAGGATGATATTGAAATTGTTAGTCATAGCAATTGTTTTCCATAAGTTAGTGCGAGTTGTGTGTCAAAAAATAGTCTGTTTGATCAGGTTCTAAATTAAAATCAGTATAAACAGTGCACAAGAGCACTTGGTTGGGAGTATTTTTATGGTTGTATATAACTCCAATCAGATGCCAACAATTAAAATTTGGTAGCTAGACTTGCCCTATAAGGCTATAATTGAGCGTGTCTAAACGCCTCTTTGCATATTACTCCATGTGCCGACCCTTTTGTGTACGGGGTTCCCACAACATTATATTATACCTGCAATCAATATAGGTTACCATTAAAAGCATGATCAAGTTGAAATTTACAGGATCGTGTTATATTGCTTTCTATCCATCCATCCTCCCATTTTCTTTTCCTTCGGGGCATACAGGACATAATTTAGTGGCAAATTTAAATGTTATCTTTAATATTTATCTCTACGAAAGTACCATATAAGAATGCTAGCAGGTTAATGACCTTATGACCCACCACGGGGAGAAACTATTAGTTTAGAAATCAGAGCTTTCTATTAAGATACCACATGAGAATAGTTTATGACTTCTTACTTCCTGTGAATGTTACATTTACTTAGAATAGGAAATTCATGTTCAAGTTCATTTATAGTACTTCTATGTTGTATGTTATATATATTGAGCACTGTACCATGCAAAATATTTGCATATATATATATATACACATCTGTGTGTGTGTGTTTGTTTGCCTTTGTGTGGAAAGCTTTGCTCTGCTATCAAACAAACTCAAAGATTGCATTTTATTTGAAACTTTTGATTGGCAAACACAATGATGTTGAATCTATATTATAAAACTAGATGGATCACATCTAGTGATATGCAGTTGGTTTTTGAGCTTTCATCAGATATTTTGGTAGCTTTCTGATTTTTTTACCTAATGACTACACAATGCAGGTTGAGCCAAAGCATTTTTCAATGCTTGCAAATTGGAGGCGTGAGTATACAATGGAAGACATTCTCTCACAATTGAAAAGATAAATGCTGGCTTCTTACAATCGGAAGTTAGTACAACCTCCGGAAGGCACATTCTTCTAGGAAGTTGTCTTTTATTTTTCTCTTTCTATTCATCACTTTGAATTGCAGCTTTGGATGGTCTATGTAACACAGTATGAGTGATAAGTCAAAGGAGTGATATGTGTGAGAGTATGGAGAGATAGTTGAGTCATTGGAGAAAGAGCCTTAACTGCCTTTACTATTTTGAGCTTGTAATTGGTTTGAATTTATGATGAGTGATGAATCACCTATATCGAAGGAGTGCTCCCCTAGTTTGCACCTTACCACATTATTTAAGGTCACTCCATTTGCTAGAGCTTGTTGTAACTTACAATGGACGAGTTTACCATCCCGCACACACATTTAGGGTGTATTCTTAATGGATGAATTAGCTACTTCTGGTCTCAATATCTTGTATGTCTCTGTTACATTATGTATCTTATCCTTTGCTGCAGTAAGTAACCTGCAACAATCTGTTATCTCTTTTATTGTAATTTATTTTTCTTTCTACTCTGTTCTCATTCATTGTTATATTGATATTTGTATAGTAAATATTTTACTCCTAATGGTGCAGTGAAGTTGTTTTCAAAGGATTCATCACCATGCAATGTAATAGCAATGGGAAGCCAGAATTGTAGCATCACTGTGTGGACCACAACCAGTCCACGCCCTATTTTTATTTTTGATAAGTTTTAGAACGATTAGCTGAACATGATAATTGGTTTGATGCCCAAATCCAACTCTAAAGTAAATGCTATGAGATTCACTATATAAAGCACTTCTCCCTAATCCATAGAAATAGGGGTCATCATCAAAGTATGCCCATGCACCATCCTTACCCACTTCTAGAACAATCTGCCTGGGAGGCTTAGGTATTGTCATCTAAGGAAAAATCTTTTAAATAATTGAAACCACATCAAATAGGAAAAGCACATTGAATAGGAAGAATTTGCCTATCTTTAAATAAGTTTACATTCCTAGCTTGCTAAATACCCAAGCTAGGATTCAAGGAAGTTCTTTGTAATCCTTCACTGAAGAGTTATGACACCAACCTCTTACACCATTTTCAACTATGCCGCCAATTCAGACTTTTTTCAACCTAGTCAAATGTTTAATCTCCCTCTAAACTTGCATAATGTAGTTACAGTCCATGACAAGATGTTTATTGGTATTTTCACATACCCTGCATAAACTGCACCTATCGATTCTTTCTCTATTCCTTCTCAGAAGATTATACCAAGTCAAGTATTTTTTTAGTGCAAACCACATACAATTTTAGCCTTTGAGGGATATTTAAATATCCAAACTCTCCTCCTCCACCAAACATGATTCCTCTTCTCCCCTTATAAACTAATAGCAACATATCTAGCTTCTGGGATATAAACCCCAGAGTGGTTCTTTGACCATATGAGATTATCTATATTCTTAGTCAATCTGACATGGCTAGACTTGAGTCTTGCCATAAAAACGCTCTAGGAATGAGCATCATCACCTCTAAAATCTAATGAAAGCCACCTTTGACCTCCAAATAGAAGTAATATTAGGAACTGCAATATGAGAAATATTAAAGTATCATGTCCCTCAACAAAAGACTCATATGGAGTCATGGGTAAACATGGGCAATTAATCCATAAGGGGGCGCCTTGTTTCATTCATATTGGAATTTGGATGGTGGTTGAAGAGTTATTTCATAATACAATGTGGTTGATACACTTGTTTCACCGCCCTTCATATTTTATCCAATAGTTATCAGCTATCCCCATCTTCTAAAATTCCAATCTGCTAATCCTGAGATCAGTGCTTTTGGAGAGGGATAAATTTAATAATACTTTCTCATGACAAGAGGCATCAAAGGAGAGAAAGTGGCATATGATAGGTTGGAAACAAATAGTTATGCCTAAATTGGAATGAGAAGCAGGGATAAGAAAACCGGTAAACAAAGCTCCATGTGTTTCTCTCTGGAAAACAGATGAACCTTATCTAATAGGTATCAGCTATGTCCATCTTCTAAAAGTCCAATCTGCTGACCTTGAGATCAATGCTCTTGGAGAGGGATAATCATAAAGTTAATAAAACTTTTTCATGACAATATGCATTGAAGAAGAAAAAGTGGCACCTGATAGGTTGGAATAAATAATTATGCGTGGTGGGGTATTGATCATTTTTTAAGGGGTATATGTATAAAATTTGGGTGTTTCTCAAAGATTGTGGAGTTCAAAGCAGTATTCTGAGCCTTGAAGTGATCTGTGGTATTCCTGTTCTAATTATGCAATATTTCTTGTTCATAGTTATGGTACGCATTAGCCAAGACACTGTCAGAGAGGGCTGCATGGGCGCTGGCCATGGAGAAAGTTGTGTCAGAGTATTTCTAAGCAAATATATTAATCTCCAAAATTATTTAAGATGGGGCATTCAAGTCTTTGGCAAACATGTTGATAAGCGCTCCTATGGTGCTTTTAGGAACTGGGATATCTATTGCATGACAAGTTGTTGATGTTCAAATCACTGGTCAAATTCCTACTCAAATCACTAAAGCAGCCAGTCTGTGGGCGTTGGAGATATCAAACAATCAATTCAGTGGAACTATTCCCTCTGGCATTGGACAACTGTGGAATCTCAGCAGCTTTCTGACCAGTCACAACAATATATCAGGGACTATTCTAGTGGAACTCACTAGTTTATCCCTCTATTTTAAAAAACGGCCGGTTCAACTCCGACCAGGCCTGGTTGACCGAGCCATTAGGCTGGCCGGTCCGACCAGGTACAAAACCAGCTAGGTTGGCCGGTTTGTTACCGAGTCGGCCGGTTTTGGTACCAGCTCGGCCGGCTCGGTAACAAGCTGGCCAACCAGGCCTGGCCCGAGTTAACCAGGCCGAGCCATAACAGCAATCTCCAATTGAGAAATATCGATGGTAAACATGGAAAACTGCTTACAAAGAACCAAAATTTCATTAGAATTGGGACATATTTTGGACAATCCAACTTAAATCCAACAGCAACCTGCTATTACTAGTTTAAAGTTTAAAGTTTAAACTAATGCTCATTCTTATCATTTTTCTGAAAAATCTTTGAAAATGAAAATGGCGTTAAAATGTTCTAGCAAGGAAAAACTAATGCTTCAATTACCTCCTAAAATTGTGTCATATGCCAGATTTCCATTTACAAAAACCAGACCAGCACTTGCAATTAGTAATGTCATAATTGTATAAAACAAGGTTGCTAGCTGGAGAAAGCATTAGAAAGAAGCCTGCTATACCAACCAGAAATGCCATAGAGGTTACTGCAAAACATAAACCAACGTATCAAGGCACAGGAAAAACAAATAAAAATCCTGAAAATGAATGGAAGAAGAAACCAAATGAAATGAACTGAAAATGTATTATATCAAGTTTAGAACTACTAGTAATTTACTAGTAGTAATTTAAACCTACTAGTAATTTACTACCTACTATTTTTTTCTTCTCTTGTTTAATATTCTGAGTATTTAACATGTTTGGGTGATCTAGGTTCTTTTGGAAGTAAAGTAGAAAAAGCATAGGCCATAAGGCTGCCTATCAGTTGAGTAGGTTCAAATTTTGAATTCAACTATCTCCTATTCTTATTATTTTCTTAATTTTATTCCCTGATGCTGAGGGACATTAATTAAAAAAAGAAAAAAGAACCAAATGCACCTAAGCCAACTTTGTTCTACTCAAGTTGGTTTCCTTGGCTGATGAGGCCATGAGGCAATATGAAGTTTGGGTGGTTTGTTAATTTTCTTCGTAATTTTCTCTTGTATTTTTTTTTTCTTTTATTGTGATCTGGTGAAAATCTTAATTTTCTTATTGCAAATTTTATATTGTTTCTTTTTGAATATTGTTATTTCATGAAACCTCTAGTTCTGATTTCAAAAGGAAAATAATTTACATCACACGATAGCTGTTGTTTGGTTACAGTACATGAAGACTCAAAATATTGTTTGACTTGTGATAGTAGATTGTTTTCACTATCATGCACACTTACGTACATTAATCTCAAGATATAAAGTTGTATTTACATCTAGCATTTAAGAAGATGTTGCTAGATTTTAATATTTAATGTATTTTTTACAAAAACCGAGTCATTGAAATGATGAAGCACCAAAATTATGGGCCCCGTTTGGGTAAATTGGTGTTTCAACTTCCCAGGGACGTAACTTTGGCATACTATCTCCGTTTGATGCACATGATACATCATTAGAAATCTCTATTCGAGGACTACAACTATTAGGACAAACTGAATGATCCAATTTGCTGGTAAAACGATACCCAAAAAACGTCGTTTAGGGCCTCAAAACGGCTCCGGAAGTTCAGGACCTGTAAAACTGCTAAAAATAGTAAGTTATGCTGAAACTGAAAAACTGAAAGAGACAATGGTGGGGGCCCAAGTGGAATAGGCGGGTGGCCACCAATATCCACCTGGATCATGGGAGATGTATGGACCGGAGGGACAGTGGAGAAATCCGGGTGACTGATAAAAACATCCCAAGAAACCCCCTTCTTCTCCAGATGATGAATAATGATGATTTTAATCAGAGAATGATGGAAAAGAGAAGCTGTTTGCTGAGATGGAGGCTTCTTTTGGACTAAGGATGCCATTTTCTCGATGCTTTTGCACAAAAAGTAAGGGAGATTGAGCTGCCTAGTTCTAGTGAAATGCATCAACAGCCGGATATGGTAGGCATAAACTCGGGTAAATCTCCCTTCACAAGTAAAATACTTCATTATGATCTTCATAAGAGGAGCATAGCTGGCAAGAAGATGAGAGAAAGGAAAAATAGCAGTGCATGTTTCTCTATGCTCGGGCTTGATGAAAGGCTTATAGTCATCCAAGTCTAGATAGGCCTGCTTGAACCATTTCTCGCCAAGATATGGGATTTTGGTGGCTTTAGATACTGACCTCGGGGAAAACTTGAAATCAAGGCCTGCTACTTGGAAATGTTTGCTTTGGAACCTCAAGGCGCATAAGTGTGTCAAGGGCGAGAAACTTTTGACCTCCTGTACTCTCTGGCAGAAATCCAAACAACCTACCTCATGAAAATTGAAGAGGATGGATGGATGTGCATTGACCTCCTCAGTAGAAATTAGCTCATATCTCTTGTGTAAACCACTTCTGTTGTCTTGCCTGGGTGGCATTTTGGGCTAAATATGCTCTTGAAGCACCAAACTGCCTCACTGTCTTTAAAATGCCTTCTTTAAGCTAAACTCTGTCAACCCACTGTTTTGATAAGAAAACAATGTCTTTGGATGCTAGTGCAAAATGTTCTCTCTCAATACAAAACCTCTGCTCCTTTAAAATGTGGCCTTCCCAACCTTTGATATGTATTTCAGCCACCAAACTCTTAAGAAGAAAAACACAGTGAAGGGAAGATACACAGTCAATTGAATTTGCTGTGTATAGTGACAAGGTCACCCTGCTCTGTGATGTTTGGAGTTCAACAACCTATTTTTGTATATTTGACCAAGGTAAAATTCTCATCTTCACAATCTTGCCCTTGTCTAGTATGCAAATCAACCAACAAAGCTCACACCATATATACAGTCATCTTTAGTGCAGACATCCATTCCATTTCACTGTTTATAGAACAAATGTGACAGATCTTTAAAATGCTTCAAAAGTTTCAACAAAAGGTTGTAGGAGTTTTATCTTTCAAACAATCAAGGCTCCCTTTTCAATATAGAACCCCTTTCCTTCTAGAAAACTGCCTTTGCACCCTCTTAAATATCAACTTTACAAATGAGCTTGAAGAACAACAAGATAATTAAGTAGTATACACAGTCAACAACTATCTTTTCTGTGGTTGGTAAGGGTAACCTGCCCTTTGATGCTTTGAAGATATAAGATACCCTTGTCCTTTGAAGAGGCAAGGTGAAAACACAGTTTTGAGTTCAAGACCCTTTTCCTTGTAGGCACTTTATCAACATATCCAACACTCTACCACAGTTTTAAATAACGGATATCCACACAGCAAAAAACATTGTTTACATATATGGAGATAGGGTTTAAAAAATTTTCTGTACTGTGGTATCAAAAACCTGTAACAGTTGAATGTCGAGAAGCTCCTCTTTATACTCTATTGTCTTCATACAAGGTTTTGACTGAAACACCTTCAACTGACCACACTGCTTCTTTACCAAGGACTGACTGTTTGGAGGGTATTTATAGGTTTTTGAAACACTAAGAAGGAACCACCTTTTTGGATATGCTTTCTGCTGGTGAATTTGAGCTATTTCAAACTTAGAATTTGAAATAAAATACCCTATTCCTCTTTTAACATAGTCACTTAGCATAACTTGTTTCAAACCTGATTTCTTTGGCCCCAAACATTATCTAACAAACGTGAATTCAAGGGGGAGCTGTGCAAAGTACCTCAAAACATGATGAAAAACATTTTTCGTGAGTCGAAATCACCTTGGAGGGAGTTTGAAGGCATTTTGGAGGCCGAAATATATGCGCGGCACTCTTAGGAGGAAGAACGCCACGCAGGATTGGGTTGTCGGGTCAATGTCGGGTGCTCGTGACCCGCGGCTACAGGAGCGCCGCGCGCCTTTGTTGCGCAATGCAAAAACTTCATCCAGGAGCACCGCGCGCTCCTACAGGAGTGCCGCGCAGCGCAAATAACCTGAAAACTTTAAAAATTGGTTTGAAAACTTTGTTCACCGCTTGGAAACTATAGAGGAATGGCTCGATCTTGCTTGGGGATTTGAAAATGAATTTGCCACTTGGATTTACTCCTTTGAAATAGCGAAAACCCCAACGGTCACTTGCACAATGAAATCAAATTTCCTTGGTTATTCTTCTTGAGGGGTTCGAAGGTTATGCTTTTTGGAAACAATGCTTGGACTTATTTTATTTTGAAACCTGAATGATATAGCCTGCATTTGAGAGGGATCTATCCTTTGAAATGATGTTGGCAGCAGGTCCTTCATGTTCTTAAACCGTGTTAACATGTACCAACCTTTTTATAAAAAGCAAACCTATTTTGAAAAAGTCAAAACTGTTTTCACCCATGCATATAGATTTGAAAAGGTGATTTCTGCTAATATGTCCCTCTGGTGATAATTTAGCATAGAAGCTCCAACTTTGGATAATACCTCAATAACCTACAGACCATCCTCTGCCACTTGTTAACACTTTTGGTGATATTTTGACATGGAAAATCCACTCAAGATCTGAAGAAAAGCATTGAAAACTGCTTTGTCCTTTTGAAAGGAGAAAGCTTATCTTTTTAACTTGGTTTGAAAATTTCCGCCTCCAGGTGCTTCATCAGTTTTTTCTCCAACTGTAGGTGCCAAAAATTTACTGCATTTATTTAGACTTTTCCATTTTCTGTTGATCGAGGAAGGTGCTTCTTCCAACACACTTTCTCTGCTCAAAACGTACCAATATGGTGTCTTTGGCCCTTGAATAATGAACCCTATATTTGTCTTAAGATGTTTATCTAAAAACTGAGAGTATGTCAAAGCACCCCTTTTGCATATTATGAACAATAGTTTCAGTTGTAATGCCTCTTGAGGAGATAAGCCCAGATTTTCTATGTCAGCTGTGATAAGCACATTTGAAAAGCACCTGTTTATAAATGGAGTTGCTTTCATGTGGAAATGATGACATGCCTGATTTTTCTCTATGTTTATCTAGAAACCATAGACTATATTCCACAACCCAACATAAACACAAGAATACACAGAGGTCTTTTTTACTGAAATGTCTTCTTGCTCAGCACTGATTTGAGCCACTCATACTAGCACCCCTGACGAGATGTTTTGTTACAATAGCTTTGATTAATGGAGTCTCTTCTTGTTGTGCCATGATGATGATGCCTGAACTTCAATTGATCTTCTTTCTTAGGACATAAGACCTAAAAACTCTGCTTTCTCTTGATTTGAACATTTTTGATCTTAGCCCTGTTTTTTATCATCACTTTCCCTTAGAAACCTTTAGTTATTGTTTCACTGTTTATTAAAGACAAACCTGTCTTACAGTCAGTTTGCAATTATTTAATTCAACATTGGCCATCGCCCTCTGCTTATGGATGAAGGAGGCGCCTTAACCCTCTGCTTATAAATGAAGTAGGTTCTTAGCCATGACTTATCGACAGCTTCTTGATAGTGTTGTTTTTCTTCTGCTGTCTTTTCAGGCTGAATGAAGTTACAAGAGCTTGATGAGAGATTCTCTGTCCTGTAGATGTATCTCAGGCTCATGATCACATTGAGAAGCAGTTGTTCTTCTAATGTGGAGTCAAGAATTTTCTTCTGAGATGCTGACATGTTTCTTGTGCTTGTAAAATCCACAAATAGTATAAAACACCTAAAATCAGCTTGAGATTTATGGTCTATGCATTGCTGAGACTTAAGGATGCATAAGTGGCGCGACTTAGGGCCGTGACTGACTTCATTAGCAGAGTGAGAGGTCTGTTCGAGACTGGTCTGTAGCAGATGGAGGTTTTTTGGCCTTTTTATGAATGCCAAGGGTGAAAAGCCTTAAAGCGCCACTTCCTAACTTAGGGGAGGCTTTTTGAACAGATTTGGATTGTCTTTTTAGAGCTGATGGGCAGACTAGTGTGTCTGAGGCTAGGTAGGGATTGATAATGGGGTTTCATCTTGTCATGAGTGAACTGAAAAGGTAAGAAGGAAAAAAAATTTATGGGGGTTTTCTAGGTGACAAATTGACATATGGAGATCAGCTTCTAGAAAACTCAGCTAGGAATTTAGTCATCAACAACAGATGCAAAATACTGATGACTAACAGTTCCAAGACTTGATTTAGGAACTTTATGTTTTTAGACTTCTAAGGAAGCAATAAATAGGTAATGATCAACCCATATAGATAGCTCAGTGTCATGGTGACAAATTTTAGTGTAACTTGAACTAGCTAGACTTCACTTTCTTTCGCGCACCTCTGCACTGTGGTTGTCGCCTCTTAGTTTTAAAAGGGGAGGGGAGATCTGATGGATTCATAGTTTTATCGTTCCCTTTAGTGTCATCCCATATTGTGTCTGGAGCCTCCGTCTCTATGTCACCCTCCGCTTTGGTCTCTTTACTGGTCCAAACGTGATTGTCTTGTGTGGCTTCCTGGTGGCCCTTTTCCCTTCAACACAGTGAACTTCGTGCCACTCATCCCTACCTGCCTTGTCGTCATGCCTCTAGTGGGTGGAGTTAGCCAATCACCCGACCATTGACTGACTATGGTTGCAACATATTCCTCTTCTACCTAGCACGCAGCTCATACCAGACCCCAGCAAGGTCCTTCTTCACCGAGATATGAACAGGGTGGAAGTATGCTTTGAGGTCCTTGACCTATTGATATCGATCCAAAATAATTGGTGATAGTCAGGGCTTTTGGCTAATCACCCCGCGTAGACTCATTTTGAATCCAACCCAAAATATTATTTTCACCATTACTTTGGTGGGAAACTTTGAATGCCACAGTGAGGCATACCGCACAGACTCAAAGACACAAGTATTCTGCCCAATTATAAACAACTCCCTTGCTTCACTCCGTAGGCAAAGACACTACTGGTGAAGAAATATCCTCTGCGTGGAACTTTCGCATGAATTTTCCTACTAAAATGTGTGCGGAAAAAGCACACAGAACTATTCGTGATGTCTTTAATCATGCTTCATCTTGCTTCATCTAGTCTTCAAGCTGCTTTTCCTAATCCTTTCCCACAAATGTGTCTATGAGGTTCCAACCGAGACAAGTAAGTCTCGTGTTTTTCCTAATCAGCAACGCATAAATGGAAATCCTCTTTCCTATCCATAAACAATCATCATGAACTAGAGCCAGCAGCTGACACACACAAATGGTGTTGATGATACTTCGCTCGAAGTGTGGAACATAGAGCATGCTTAGTATCCCCACATCCTAGATACTAGACACCCACTTCATTTCTTCCAATATCATTACTCTGGTAGCTTCATAATAGGAGGAGCGCAAATATCAGATCGAATCGAACTATGGGTATTTTATGTGGTCGTTAAAGTCCCAATCCTCTATCCATAGTTGGGGCACCTTTCCCAACAATTCCCCCTCAACAGGAAATTCATCCTGTAGTAACAGCATAAAGATGTTATATTTGACAGTGTCCGGATCCTTTGTAGGCTTCATAGTGTCCATCTTATAAGGAAAAATATATGGGGGCAACCTAGAGATAGGTTCTACCTCCTCTACAGCAATATCTTCTGGTGTTAGTTCTTCATCATCCAACTCTTATACCTTGACATCGTGCTTTTTTCAGTCTTGGGCCCCCTTACTCATTTATTTTTTAGGAATCTTCTTTCAAGGCGATGATCGCAACACTGAATTCTTTGGCTTTTGAGACGGGGCCACACCCCCAGTGATATGCTTCCTGGGTGACCTTGATCCTGTGTTATGAGTGGGTGGAGTAGCTTTCATTATGGGTTATAATCTTTGACAAATCATGTACCCTAGTCCTTCTTGGAGAAATTCCTCTTTCAGTACTTCAAAGTTGTATTTTGACATATAGCAGATTGCTCGGCACTCTTGCAGGCACAAAATCTAAATTCTAAAACTTAGAACACAAAGTGTTCTAATGTGGAGTAGGATACCTGACTTATAGGAAAATTACAATTCAAACTCCATGATCTCCTTCATATATGCCTCATAAATGCATATTTAGGGGAAAATCCATCGAAATATTCTCATTAAATACATAGCTCCCACTCCTTTTAACAGCGAAGACCTTGTCAAATCAACATTTTTTGTTCCAATGGTCACTTTTTGGATGAAATTCACCTAAATTATCCCTTCATCACAATCCATCCTTCCTTGGTGCAATGTCTTCCGTCTTCTCCATCTTCCAATGTACTATGTAGTGCTCTAACTGTGGTGAAGCCATATTTTGGCAGAATCAGTTATAGTCCCATGCTCTTCTACAACTGATGGAGCATTAAGACTCTTCGTCGACTATATAGTCATTTCAAACCTCTAAGGATAGATTCATCCCTGTACAACTTTATTATTATACTATTTATATGTCCAAGGAACAATTCTCCATTCAACTTCTCGATTTTCACTCCACCCCCTTCTGAAACCTACCTGACAATGTAAGGTCCTAACCAATGCATTCGTAGCTTGCCTGGAAACTTTGTGAAATTTTTGTAATATAAAAGAACTAGCTCCCCATATTTGAACAAATTTTTCTTAATATGTTGGTCATCCTGATATTTTACCCTCTCCTTTTGTACCTGTTAGTGAAACCGAACGATGAAACTATCTTCCTCCAACGTGAGTAGTTGCTCCAATATCTTCTCCATAATATCACAATCTGCCATATATGTAACTAAGGTGATGCGAATACTAGGCACAATTTATTCCATTGGAATCACAGTTCCTGTCCATAGACTAATATGAACAAATTTTGACCTGTCATCTTCTTACAGGTACTCATGTAGGCCCATACAACTGCAGGAATGCATAGCTCCCAGTCATCCCTGTTGACATTACACACTTTTGACAAAGAATTCTTTGGAATTTTGTTAAAGGTCTCAACCATCCCATTTTTCTGGGGTGATATGGCATGATCTTATAGTGATGAATTTTGAACTCCGTGGACAATTCTTCAATAGTTTTATTCAAGAATTATGTACCCCTATCTCTCATCAATATACTTAGACACCCAAATCATGACAAAATATGTTCAAAAATAAAATTCGGCATTGCATCTGCACTAGAGTTTTTCACCAATTGTGCCTCAACCCATCTAGGAAGGTAATTTTTCGCAATAATGATGTACTACACACGAGTTTTCTTCCCAGGAGGATCAATTGGCCCTACGAAGTCAATCTATCCATTTATCAAAAGCATGAAAAGTATCTTGAGGGTGCAATGCCATTGCATCCCGTTGCGAAGTTCTACTAGACCTATAAAAAACATTGCAAGTGCCACAATATTCCTTCAAATCCATATGCATCGTAGGCCACCAAAGTGTAGCACGAATAATATTCTACATAAGGGCCTTTCCTATGTAGTGACCTCTGGCAACTTTGTTATGTGCTCCAACTAAAATATTGTGTCGTTCATGTTCAGGAACATATCTCCACAATATCTGGTTAGGCTCCATCTTATATAGATGTCCTGCAATCAAAGGAAAATCGACCACCCTTACTACCATTTCTCTCTTCTGTTGTGTAGTTGGCTCCACGGGTGCAACACCCATAGTCAGAAACTTAATAATATCTAGAAAATTTTCATCTGCAACCCAAAGAGTGAACAACTACACATCGGGTAATCCATCCTCAATATTCATTGGCACTTCTCCTGTCTCAATCCTAGACAAGTGGACGGGTCTCGCATTTAAATGTCAATCTTTGATAATTACTTTGAAATCATACTCTTGGAACAACAATAGCCATCAATAAATATCCCCCCCAACACAGCCTTGTTGACCAAGTATATGAAAGAAGAGAGGTTCGTGAAAATTTTGAAGTGCGCACCTAATAGATAGTGTATAAAATTTTGCAGTGTATATAGCATGTCCATTCCTTCGTGCTCAGTGGTGGAGTAGTTTCATTCTACCTTAGACAAATTCATGCTTACAAAATCAATGGGGTGATCTAGATCACCTTCGCCTGGTTTTGCTAAGACAGCTCCCAAAGCTATGCAAGATGCATCAACATGTACATGAAATTCCTTCTTCTAGTTTGGAAAGACTATAATAGGCGTAGTTACCATCTTTTATTTTAGCAAATCAAGGCTATTATGACAATAATACTCCCAGCAGAACTTGACATATTTCTTCAATAATTTTTCCATCGGCACAGTGATCTACGCGTAGGCCTTGATAAATTTCGTATAATAACCTATATTCCCAACCGTCATGCGTAGCTACTTCACATTTGTTAGCGACGCCAAATTGATAATCATGGAAATATTCATAGGGTATACCACCAACCCTTTCTAATAGAAAATATGCCCCAATAATATACTATATGGTACACAGAAAATACACTTCTTCAAGTTCAAGGAAATATGATATTTCCTACACGTATCAAACATTAAATGCATACTAGAAACATGCTTCTTTAACAGTCCGAAGACTGTCGAGTCATCAAAATACACTTCCAAAAATTTATGGATATATTCTTTAAATGTTACAATGATGAATCTGGAAAAGATAGTTGGAGTGTTCTTTAACCCAAAAGGCATAACAGTGTACTAAAATGATCCCCATTCAGTAGCAAAGTTGGTTATGCTTCGATCTTCTGGCGCAATCCTAATCTGATGATATCCTGAGAACCCATCTGTAAAGGAGTAGGCCTCCTTCCCTCCCACATTCTCAAAAACTTCGTCAATGAATGGTGTCGAAAACGGATCATGGAAACATGCATCGTTCAATTTTTTGAGATTGACACAAATCCTTATTTATCCCTTAGTTTTCTTTTCCTGGACCACCATAGGGCTAACCCATTCGAACTCTTTTATTAGTTCAATAATTCCATCTGTAAGCATCTTGTCTCGTTCTTCTTGCACCTTTTATTTTTATTTTGTGTTTAGCCAATATGGGCATTGCCTGAGTGGCTTCGCATCAAGCTTTAAGGTGATGTGAATAACTCCCAAATCTCCTAAAATTCCTTTCAAATATGAGGAATCCATTGGGAACAGATCCTGGTATTCATGCACCAATTTGGTGACATTTCTCACCATGTAATTTTCCCAATAGTCCCCAATATTTGCAAACTTGGGCTCCACGTTTGAGCCTATATTGACTTGTTGAGTCTTGACGGGTTGTGCGATGTCTGGCATCTCTACTTCAGGACCTACAACCTCACATTGTCCTTCTGATTCAAGAATATTAATATTATTTGGGTCATCCTCACCTATTCCACAGGCAGATTATAACATTCTCGGGCTTTTTCCAACTGTGTAGCTCAATCAGGCTGTACTAGAGCCCTTGGCTTAGCGATAATTCAGAATACTCATACTTTGACTTCTTGAAGAGCATCATTAATACAATTTCATCCATAGGTGAATTTATAAGTCTATAAGAACCCTTATATCATATCATACTAACATATGGTTCCATGGGGTAGCTCCGTTTCAAGATACCACTACTGAGGTATCATATCCAAGGTATGGAAGAATATGTGCACCAATTCAGGTTGTGGTTCTTTGCCCCAAGCTATAGTCCAATGAGATAAATGCTCTCTAGGATCATCTTTACCATTGTACTACTCCACGATCTTAGTGTCTACATGACCAAACCTAAGACTTATCAACTTGAAAAATCCCTTCCATCATCCTAATATTTCTCTATGTGCACCCCACCATCAAGATGGCGAGGACCTCAATGATCAGAATTGGATCATAGCCTAAGGGATAGCTCAAATTTAAAAGTGTTCAAAACTTTTCCAAACCCGAGCGACTAGATAGATCTCATCTTCCTAATTATGGAGACATGAATGGTTCGAAAAATTGATACCATATGAAGAAGTTATCGCATTTCTAAAAGCCTATTAAACTACAAATTTCGATAGTTAACCACGGTTGACTGGACATTGGAACACCCAACAAAAAGGAATATTCCTCAGAATATTCCTTCTAGGCCAATTAGAACGTGACAAGTGTCAGGTTTTTATTGGGCGTACTGGTTGGATGAGCCAATGAGAAGCTGCCACGTGACCAACCCTTGGGTCACCATGTGGCCCTGCAACCACATGTAAAATTTTGGTTAGGGTCCACAGGGCTTGACCGTGAGACCTCCTGCCAAGAACGTGCATGGTTTACCATCCATGATACATTTGTTTCTTAACCATGTTTTTGGCAAGTTATATTTAATTTTTATCACAAATAGAGTTGGGGGTTTCGAAACCACCGGCGGTCCCAACCTGCTAGCGATCCCCGCAATGTTATGTCAAATTTCATGTTAAAACATTAACATTAACTACCCACGGTCTATGAATCCCAACACATCAAACAATTCCACATTACTCTCACATGGAAATGGTATAACAAACTCCAACCATTGCGATAAGCTCTAACCGACGTCAATTCAACCCATAGTTAAACTCCACAGCCATATTTTCTTGAGTGAGTTACATCGATGGTTAGGTAAGTGGTCTAGCGGGTGTGCATGTGGCCACCCCCAACCACTAACATGTTATATCCCCAAAATTGGGATTGCTGGCAAGGCATGCCTGAAAAAAACGTTCTTAAGGAATGTATGTTACAGGATTGAAAACCAACACTTGTATCCCTTAGATATGACAATATAAGACCTGAATCCAAAAGGGATTAAAAAAAAAAATCCTCCTAGGTGGGTTAAACAGGTCTCCCCACACCTAGTGTAGCTAGGAAATGCCCAAAGAGGGGACTGCACCAATACAAAAACAATACTGCTGGAAAATAATGCAGTTTAGCCCAATACTTGTAGGATATTAGTATGGACACTCATGTTTCAGCTATACATTAGAAAAATAACTTTACACAACAGCTTATACAATGTATAATAGGAAGGAGAAGGATTTACAAGAAGAAACCCTCAAAAATGAGGTGTTGCAACCACAAGAAAAGTATGCATAACCTTGACAACGTTATTTTAAAGGGTTTGAAGCAGAAGTATATTATAACTCAGATCTAGATTAGATATGTACGTAAGAATATGGATCTAATTCATATATGTATACAGGGAAGGCTCCTTTATACATTCCCCTTGGGGATATCAGCAAAACATGAAAGTACAAGAGTATATCTGAGATCTAAGTTACAGATCTACAGTAATATTCTGTAATATTCCCAATTAGCCCAAGCTTATGGGAATATTCAATTTTTCTTTGTCTTATTTTAATTTTCATGTTGATGAATAAAATGTGAAGGAGGACATGTAAAACTCCTAAAAACATCAAAATAAATCAATGCCTATGTAAACATAGACATATCTTGGCCATGTAAATAAAATCTTGCAGGTGTGAATGGGTTTGAATCATGAGACTGGGTCAACCTTGACCAAATCAACAACGCAACCTAGGTGCAATGAACCTCATGGATACACAGCACAGTTTTAGATGGAGGCTCCAGATGTGAAAGGAGCTAACTCATTGAGGTGGTTTAGGGTTTGACAAGGCTTTCATCTTATAAAAGAAGGAGGAGGACAACAGGAAAAGGTTGTTGATGTTATTATTTTATGAAGGTATTGTCTATTTAGACATCCCTTATTGGGCTTTCCTGTTTAGGAATCCCACCTCCTTCCTTGAACATCTCTTGGAGGAGTGTTGTTTGTCTAGTCCACTATTCGGCATTTGGCCAAGCCACATCTTGCATCTACAACACAGTGCTGTTTAAGATTGGGATGTCCATGTAAGTTGCAGTAAGTGGAAACACTAGATCTGCTCAGATCTAGAATATACTAGTGCGTCTTCTTAGTGAGTGTGTCTTTTAACCTCCTAGAAGAGTGCATTAGTTGTTGAGATTCAGATCCACACATTGGCAGCAAGCCAAAGCATTCTCAGAGCCTACAGCGCAGTACCTCTTCCATGACTGCGTTATTTGCAAGAGCAAAGCTGCAGGGTTTCTTGGCATCATTCTAGAGGAGAGATCTCTAATGATTGGATCCTTCCTTTCACTATGGTGATCCGTGGATTGGCCAACCAATCCATGTTGTTTGATATCGGATCTGATACATATGTTATGATTCAGAATTTTTTGAATACTTCTGCAAATCTATGACTTAGATCTCAAATCTACTCACCGTTGTTCATGTTTTGCTCAGATCCCCAAGGGGAGTGTATAAAGGAGCTTATCTTGTATACAGATCTGGAATAGATCTATAATTTTGTGTATATATCTACTCTAGATATTATTTGTAATCTATTGCATGCTTCGACAATGAAAATAACGTTGTCAAGCTTATTTTTCCATTCCATGTTGTTGTAGCAACTCATTTTGACACGTTTATCTTGTATATTCATGTTATACACTGTATAAGATGCATTGTAGATCTATTTTTCTGTTGTATAGCTGAAATATGGACCTCCATGTTGGTCTCATGCTTATAAATTGATAAACTGCATTATTGTTGAAGCATTCCTTTGCATATAGCTGCAACCCCTCTCTTCGAGTGTTTTTCAGCTAGAATAGGTTATGGGATATTGGTTTAACCCACCTAGTTTGATTTTTTTTTGCTCTCATTTTGGATTTATATCTTAGATAAGCTTATCTAAGGGATCCAGGAGCTAAAAAATCACTTCAATGCACTAAACTCTCAGGATTGGGTTATTTCAGTAGCCTTGTTGTGTAATCCCTATTTTGGGATATTACATATTCAGAAAATGCTGAAGTATATAATGTACAGCAAATTAGATCTGAAGCAAACATGGATTGGATGGCCAATCCATGGATCACCACATTCAAAGGAAATATCCAATCACTAGAGATCTCTCCTCCAAGTTGATGCCAAAACTCCCTGCAACTCTGCTATTGCAAATAACGCAGTACTGCAAAATGGACTGCGCTGTAGACTCTAGGTATGCTTTGGCCTAATGCGAAGGTCTAGATCTGAATCTCCCAACGTCTATAACAATATTTTCAAAGGGATAGATGACTTTTCCAGTGACAAGGGGTGCTAGAGCTACATAGATTTGAAGAGATCTATCCTCCACTTGCTACAGCTCACAAGGACAACCCAATCCTAAATAGGACCAGTGTTGTAGGTGTAAGATGAAGCTTGGCCGAATTCCAGATAGTGGACAAGATAGACAAGGCTCCTCCAAGAGCTACTCTAGGAAGGAGGTGGGATTCCCGCTCAAGAACACCCAATGCTAAACAACATTATTCTCAGCTAAACAACAAGAGAATCAGAAATGTCTAAATAGATAATATCTTCAGGAAATGATTATCTTCAACAACCCTCCCATGCTACTCTCCTCTTCCTTTTATAAGATAAAATCCTTTTCAATCCCTAAACCACTTCAATGACTTAGCTCCTTTCACATTTGGAGCCTCCATTTAGAACTGTGTTGTGTATCCATGAGGTACATTGAATCTAGACTGCACTGTGGATTTGGTCAAGGTTGACGCAGTCTCATAGTTAAAACCCATTCACACTTACAAGTGTTTATTTTATATGGCCCAAATTTGTCTCTGTTCACATAGGCATGGATTTATTCATAGTTTTCAGGAGTTTTACATGTCCTACTTGATTCATTTATTCAATCACCAGAAAATGAAACAAAATTGAATATTCCTCTTAGCTTGGGCTAAGTAGGAATATTACAGTCCTCCCCTCCCAAATGTTGCTTGTCCTCAAGAAACTGCAAGGATAGAACTAAAATTTATTGGGAAAACAACTTTCTCCAAGCAATCATCCATACAAAATGAGTCACCTCCCAACATGGCAACTCCAGAAAATTTTCCTCCACCTTTAGTTCATGCAATGAAGGTGGGCTAAAAAACTAAAAATGGTAGACATAGGTGCCTACCCCTCCTCTCCACTTAAGATAAGTGTGGAGTGTTTTCTGATCCTGGGTTGCAATAATGTTGCCTTTAATAGGCAATATGAAGACTAGATCTCTAAATATATCCTCTCCAACATTGTGAATCAAGCTGGCCCAAACCATTCCATATGTGATGGATGGGAAATCATCACCATATGGCATCTCATAAAACTCATGGCCCACCTCATAAATAAGCAAGTGTTTGGTTGTGGTGGCCATATCTCCTCTCATGTTCCCATTAGAACATGCAATGAAGAAAATGTGGGAATCCTCTTCCCCAAAGAACACATCTAGCCAATGTGTTTCCTCTCCAATCATGATCCTCACAAAAGCAAGATCAACATCAACAATTAGAACCATGATTAGCATCAAGAAAAAGGAAATTTTGAAGGCTTCATATGGTCCAAGAAGGTACCAATAGTCTCCCATGAAGTTACAGCGCAGTTTTTCCAACTGCAGCTTCAAAACATTACAAGGAAAGTGGTTGTTGGATACATGGTGGTCTATGTATATTACTTCATTTACTAATGAATATTAGATGGTTGTATACAAAAAATGAACATACATGAAGTAATACAACACTTTCCCATGGCCATATAAGAGATGGTTGTCTCCATCATACAATTTGGCCCAATGTTGGCCATGGACCTCAATGAAAAGCTTTCCCTCTTGTGGAGCAATGCACTGAATATGAATGGTAAGAGTATCCAAATATTGTGTTAGATAATCCATGGATGAAAAAAACAATATTCTTACCATGTGTTAAGAGAAAGATGATGCATATGTATATGAATGATTCCTTCATAGTGGTATGACACACTCCCATGAAGAGGAATGAACCATATGTTGCATGAAGATCCTTCCTCATGTACTTGGAAATCCAAGCCAAGAAGAACACATCACAACAGTAGATGTCTCCATCCATTACTCCATCTTTCTCATCTCCTCATTTTCCATCAAGTGCACCAAGAGTGGAATGATCCTGGGGACACTCCATCCATAAGTTCATGCTCCATAGTGACAATGTTATTGGCCTATGCAAATAGGCTCCTGCCAATACACATCTCCTTTATTTGACATGTTCATTGTCAAAGACATCTTCCATAATTTTGCTACAAATAAGAAGTTCCTTCCAGAGTGGAAGTACTTCTAGATCATCCAAGGCTAAGGAGATAGTTCCATCTCCTCCTCCTGCAACATCATGCAATGTGTGAGAGCAACCCTGCTCTTGCTCTCCCAAGAACATCCAAAGCAACAAAAAAAATTTCTACCTCCCCATACCTCCATCATATAAATCATGTTGTGAAAACATGGTGATTGATATGAAGAAAGCCATATCAACACAATGTGTCCATACTCCTTGCTGCTCAATGATTCAAGTATCATGCCACACATCTTTCATCCTCATACCCTTAGAAAGAGGATGATGGCCAAACTCTTTCAAGAGTAACTAGCGCAGCCAAGCCTCCTGCTTCCCGGTATTCATCCATCAGTGGATCATGGACCTCATTATGCAAAAATTTGGTATCCTCCCCTTGTAGGACACCAACCTCCTCAAATATTTGAAGAAATTTGCACTTCATGGAATGTTGAAGTGCACCTTCCATGGGATCTCTTGATGAGACCTCCTCCTCTTGCATGGTCTTCCAAAACCAGTGGGGTCTTAGATCTGCTGGGTGAAAACTAGAAGTTGGGAAACACTTTTTGGCGGATGGAAAAAATTTGGGTGAATTTTTCAATTTCTCGTTCGAGAAAATAGTCAACTCAATTTCTTGATTGAGATTTTTTATAACTCTCGTCCGAGATATTTTTAATGTTTCGCTTGAGAGTTAGATTGGGCTTGATTTGAGTTAAACTAATCTCAGACGAGAGTTAAATATTTTCTCATCTGAGAGTTTTATTCACATAAACTCTTAGATTTAATGATTTATATAACTCTCTTCCTTGATTTGTTTTAACTCTCATCCGAGAGTTTAGATTCTCTTATATAGTATATGTGCAATGAAATCAACCCTACAATTCATTTCAGCCATATGTGTTATTTATTTTGTGGAAATAGCGTTGGCCTGGAAAGCATCACTATGAGGCAAATGGATGAAATATGGGTAGCGATGGGCGGATAGTAAGGGATCTGTCATAGAGAATGATATCACTGGAACCATTGAAGTAGTACAAAGATCTATCACGAACCTAGTTTCATGCAATTTTTATGGTCCTATTATTGCTACCACTTCATGTTTTTTCAATATACCCACAACTGTAGAAAAGAAGCGGTTTGTTAATTTGGTGTTAGAACTATTTTACTCATACAAATTTATTGCATCCAAGGCATTGCAATTTTTGTTTCTTAGAAAATATTGCGTATAAATCCATAGAAAAAAATTGTGTAGAAAGTTTAATATAATAGATTAGAATCCCGCAACATCTTAATCCAAGGGATTCAAACCACGCACCTTGTAAGAATTCTACTCCTCTCACATAATTTGCAATTTTGTACTGGTTATTCTAGTATGAGTAGTGGGGTATGAATTTTTTTTGTTGCTGTAGCAGTTTCTCTACAGTGGACAAGTATCGCTAATTCCACAGAAACATGAAGCTAGGCCTAATTGCAGCGAGAGAGGATGTTTCCATACTCATTTCACTTCTGCCATAGGCCTGACACTTGACACTCTCACTGCAACTCATTTTTTTGGAGTTGAGCAGCTTTGGATAATCACACAGGTTCATCTTCCTATAAATCCAATTTAAATCTCATATCCAGAATTAGGGATTAGGGATGCACAATTTGTTGTAGCAATTGAAAATTTAATCACAATCAATCAATACAAATTTAAGGTATAGTGGAATATAGTCTCTCATCAATTTTTCCCTTGCCTTTGCCAACACAATATGTTGAGAAAGCCCTTTTGTTTATATCACAAAACACCTTGATTATAAACATGATTTCCTCATCCACCCAGCACATGGATATAATCCAAGTTGTAAAAAGAGAGAAAAATAATGGCAATATTTGCTTTATGCAACCATAAATGACCATATATTTGGTTTATTCAATTTAGGTATAATTATTAAAAACCCATGTTGTAGAAAAAATTTGTTATACTGAACCAATTCGTATAATTTGCTGAACACATTTATTTTTTTTCTTTGGGTGTGAATATGAATCTATAAAAATCTAATTTTCCCTCAGGCTTTTATTTCTCAGTACATATAGAAGCATCAAGTCAAATCAATTCTGACATTAAATCAATCCATTCTTTTCTCAGTCTACCTGTTTTTTTTACATGGCCACAGAAGCAACTAGCCATTATGGTAGAAAAATCATCCATTGAAGATGTTATGAGAGTCCTGTTGGCAGCCAGGAAACGCGATCTCCAGCACCTATGGAACACATGTTCTCACCTAGTAGAAAAATCTGGATTTCCAACAGAGGTTTTAGAAAAGAATCTTCCTATAGACGTGATCAAAAAAATCAATGAAATAAGAATGAAATCGAACTATGGAAGACAGTTTATGCACGATAGTGACATTATATGAGTAGCTCAATTGAGGATCAGAGAATCAGAAGAATGCACTGAGTTCTAGACTCTTCAGATGTAGAACTAGTAAGGCTAATTGTGATGGGAGAAGGCTTGAACTTGGACAAAGATTTGGAATTACATTATGCAGTGTCCAATTGCAGCAGAGAAGTAGTGAAAACTCTTCTTGAATTGGGAGCTGCAGATGTGAACCACCCTGGCCCAGAAGCAAGGATGCCTCTCCACATTGCTACAGAAATGGTGAATCCAGAAATGGTTCCAGTTTTTCAATACCACCAATGCAAATCCCAACATTCGTAATTATAGTGGTGCCACACCCTTCATTATATTTCAAGCCCTTGCTTTTGATTTCTTGTCAAAGGGATCCCTCCCAGCTTTCGTGGCACACATGGAGCACAACAATCTCAGGCTATGCCTTGAGCTCCTACAATCTGCTGCCATGGTTTTTCCCAGAGATGAAGAAATCAACACCTCACTACAACTCCAGCTTGAAAACACATGGCCCACCGATCATAATTCTCCTACAGGTTTCGTTCCAAGGACTAGTTGTTCTGAGATGAGCGAAGGAACTACTAGTCTTTCTGCTCTGGATTCACGAATTCTTTTTCTCAATCTTAGTGGCCAGTTAGCTACCTGCAAGGATGTTGAAAACAACCAAATAAACATGAATTCCCTTAATGTAGAAACTTAGGTCGAGGAGAGCTCAATTTCATATTGTTCCAAGTATTCATGCATTCATATTAACCATGGCTCTGATTCACCTCAATCCTAATCAAAATCATAAATTGCAGATTCAAGAGCCTCACACTTGGTGTAGATAACCTTCATCTCTACATTGGGATGCAGATATATAGGCAAAAATTTCATTATGTCAATTATTCAGATCGAAAGGGTTATATTATTAATCAGAGGGGCGCGACATAGTCTATTTTCTCTTGAGTAATTATTTGGGTTATCACTCTATGCTAGTAAAATATGTTGGAAATGGCTTATATCCAAGTTATGAAAACCTATGGAGGATTATGATGCTATGACAGTGCATATAGAATGAATATCCAGAAGGTAATCGTTGAGTATATCTCAAAGATAATCCAAAATACCAACTGATCAGAACAACAAGTTATAAAGATGTAGCAAAGTACTCATGATGGTCTTGAGAGGAGGATATATTCTGTCTTAGGAGATTTCCATTCAAATTCTTACAAGTTTAAGACCTGATGTATGTCAATCTTTTACCCTTTTGTTTTTGTTTTCTAGTTTCCTAGAGGACACATTTTTCATTAATTTTTCATTTGTGGCACATGTTACTAAAGCTCAATCTTGACAAAGTGGATACGTAGCAAAAAAATTTACCCTAGGCACAATTTATTATTTACAGAGAACATAAATTTCTTAATTTTTCCTATTGTACTACTCTTTTCTTTTTATGCGTTCAAGGAAACAAACGAATCCCAACATTCCTCATTTCAATTCATTGTTTCTCAAAGCTTGTTTTTGTTCTCGATGTTTTTTTTTTTATCCTTCTAGATTTTTTTTGTAAACTATTTTAATTTCTTTCTAAAAATCAATTAATTAAAGAAACAAAATCTATACACTCAAACTAATTAATAAAACCTTAACATATATTCTAGACCACTACTTGTGCACTGCTCTAGACAAAACTTGGTTCGAATGCTAACAAATTGAGTTATCTGGCAGAACTCAATTTTGGGTGGGAATAAATATAGAAGCTCTTGGATTTAGAATAAATAACTGCCATCATTCTTATCGTAAATAAGGAAATTAATGGATTTTGGAAGTATAAACCTACATTATTGGTTGGTTGCTTTATGTGAAATCTGAAACTCCCATAGGATAAAACCAAAAGGGATGATGAGCTTTACTTTCTACAATGGCTTTACCAGACTTACATCAACAATTTACTTTACTAACATAGTTTCACCATATCCATTTTTGGCCATCAGCACTTATTTTTTGCGAACCATAGTTTCACCATATCCATTTTTCTATTATTATTAGAAATGTTTTAAATAACCAAACTTATATAGTAAATGTGCAATTGGAAATCAGCCCTACAGTTCATTTCATCCATATGTGTTATTTCTTTTATGGAAATAGTGTCGGCCTGGACAATGACACTATGAGGCAAACAAATGAAATATGGGTAGTGGTTGGTAGACAATAAGGTATCTGTCACAGAGAATGATATCACTGGAACCTTTGAAGTAGTACAAAGATCTATCATGAACCTACCTTCTTGCGATGTTTGTGGTCCTATTATCACTACCACTTCATATTTTTTCAATAGATCCACAACTGTAGAAAAGTAGCATTTTGTTAATTTCTTGTTAGAACTATTTTACTTATTCGAATTTCTTGCATCCAAGGCTCTGCACTTTCTGTTTCATATAAAATCTTGCGTAGAAATCCATAACAAAACATTGTGTAGAAATTTTAATCTAATAGATTCGAATCCTGCAACATATTAATCCAAGGGATTCAAACCATGCACCTCATAAGAATTCTACTCCTCTCGCATATTTTGAAATTTTGTACCGATTGTATAAAATTTGGGAGAAGCAATTAATTTTTTAAATGTTTTTATGTAAATTCAACGGATATGGATCTATAAACTCTATGAAATTCAAAAATAAAATCCCACTATAATTTACACATTTTTATTTTTCTTTTCAATGCAGTTGAATCCTGAATAAAAAATACAAACTATTAAAACAAATATTAATTTTAAATGGTCACTATTGGATTCAATATATACCAACACAGGCGGCCATGACTGCATTTTTTCCATCAGAATCTAAAAAGAGAAATTGTCTGAATGGTAAGTGACTGAAGTTGGGGACCTTGTTCTCCTTATTTACGTCTTTTGCAACAAATTTAAAGGCCACCTTGGCCACTATTCCGTACCAATCCTTTTCTAATATGACGCCTATATTAATTGGCCTCCCAACCTCTGTTGCTACAACCTTCCTTACATCCTCTTCATAGAAATTCAGTAAACAAAGTAGAAGAGAGACGAAGAACTTCAGAATAGAAACCACCATGATCATTGCGAGTTGCAGTCAAATACAACCGGAAGCCAAATATTTCAATAAATATATCCCCGCAACTCTATTTTGTCAATAGAAGGTGGAAAGAAGCACACTGTTTTGTCTGGATTGACTTGCGAGGATTATCAGGTATGGCGTGGCAATATTTGAATGGTTGTGATTATTTATTGAATAATATATTGGTGATGTTAATTTGTACTTCGTGTGAATTTTCTTTGTTCATAGCCATGACAATGAAGCAATAGACTTTACCACAGTTGTATTTCTCGGGCGCAAAACTCTCGACAGAGAGTTTGCACAAATTTCAGATGAGAGTTTAGCCACACTGTTAAATTTAACCATTGTGGTTTAAAATTTTGGTCGAGAGATTAAAATTTCTCACCCAAGAAATTATCTCAGTAAAGATTTTCTGGTCAACGAAAAACCCAAAAAATTCTGCAGTTCTCTGGAACCTGTAGCTTTGGAGGGGCGGAACACCTACAAAAACAAAATCTTATTTTTCGGACCTGGTACTATGAGATTCATCTCTGAGTATAGTTTCTAATGATGTAATATTTCTGGAGTTTCATTAAAAATTTCAATTAGTTATTAATTTTATACTAAACTATGTCACTGTGGAATTTCATTGTTCTGAAAATTGCAGTGAATGAAAATTAAATAGCTTTAAACTGGAAACACCAAAAAAATCAGAAAAATTATATTGCAATTCATCTCCCTGTCTTCTTCAAAAGGGTATTCTCATTTTTCTTATTGACGATCACATTGAAAATAAAATATAAGGATCATAAAATGTACCGAAACATCACGTTTGTTTGTCTTAGCCCATTTCAAAAAATAATATTAAATAGTGATTTAATTAGAAAATTACCGAAAAATAGTAATTATACTAGTGAAATCTATGTAGATTATTATGATATGGTTAATTTCCAAAAAATGAATAACCATCTCTAAAAAAAGTTAGGGTTCAAAAAGTGACTATTTATGTTTGCTTGAAAATTTCAAGTATATGCAGTTAATAAACAAAACATTTATGCCTCTATATGTCAATATTTAAAAAAAAAAAATATATATATATATATATATATATATATATATATATATATATATATATATATATATATATATATATTAGTATGGAGGTAAGACAATTCTCTACAAATCTTGTTTTTATGTCAAAGCGTAATTTTCATTGAAAATATGAGTTTTGTGGAGTTAAAGTTGAAAAAACATAGAAAATTACAATTTTCAACATCAAAAAAGGGCAAAAAGTGTATCCCAACTTCATGTTTTCACTCTGCTGCAAGTAGAAGTCTCTCTTTGTGTTGTGGCATGCTCATTGAGAAAGTGTCATCTAGAGAGGAGAAAATGTTTCTCATCTCAAGATGTCTACCCCTTGTCTCCATTGCTTCCTAAATGAAGATGACATTTGATTGCTCCCATGAGGAATGGGTCCTCTTTTCTTCACTGTTGCTCTTGGACAGTGCAGTGCAACTCTGATGCTCTATATTAGTAGTAAGTGATGATTCTGGGTCATGCAACAGCAGTTTTCCACAACCCTCAAAAAGGTTTGCTGCAATAATAGAAGGTGGAAACTCAATCATACCTTGATAGGCTTTGGGAACATCTTGTATGGCTGCAAGACCTCCTTCTTCTACTATGTTGGCTCCCTTAGATGCTAGTGTTGAAGGATGCTCCTCCAAGGCTGTCATAGTGCTGGTACAAATCTCCTCAAGAGATAGTGAGGACTTCTCTTCTTCAAATATCTTGATCACCCTTTGAGTGAAATCTGCAAAAGAAGATACTTTTGCATGTCTCACATGGATGAACCACCAATTGCTTGCTTCACCCTTTAGGTGCAGCGCTGCAATCTCCACTGCTTCTCTCTCTAACGCTAGATGTAGTAGGAAAAATGCACTGATTCTTCTTGCCCAAGATTTCGCTACAAATGTCCCATCAAAAGTGGACAATAGAAATCTATTGCCCTTGATTTCTCCTTTGCTGCAGGGTCTCCTCCCTTCCTTCAGTTGAATGAACTATGGGAAGCTTAAAGTCTCCTTGAAGGCTCTAGGTTGAGACTTGTACTCAACAAGGTACTCACTCAGGATCTGATGATCAAAGTGTCCTCCATGCTTATTGTCTTCTGCTTTGTGACAACAGGAAGTGCATGGTCCTTCCTCTTCTCCTTCTTATATCTCCTTAACCTCCTTGGAGAGGTCCTTTTTGGATCTGAAAACTGATGAGAGTAGGCTCATTCTTTTCATCATCTTGATATATATCTTGAGACTCATAGGCTATGCCAAGAAATATGCTTTGATACCACTATAATATTCCCAAAATTGGGACTGCTAGCAAGGCATGCCTGAAAAACGCATTTTCAGGAATGTATGCTACAAGATTGGAAACCATCACTTGGATCCATTAGATATGACAATATAAGACCTGAATCCAAGAGGGATTAAAAAAAAATCCTCCTAGGTGGGTTAAACAGGTCTCCCCACACCTAGCGCAGATAGAAAATGCCCAAAGAGGGGACTGCAGCAATACAAAAACAATATTGTTGGAAAATAACACAGTTTAGCCCAATACTTGTAGGAGATCACTATGGAGGCTCATGTTTCAGCTATACATCAGCAAAATAACTTTACACAGCAGCTTATTCAATGTATAACAGAAAGGAGATGGATTTACAGGAAGAAACCCTCAGAAATGAGGTGCTTCAACCACAAGAATAGTCTGCATAACCTTGACAGTGTTATTTTAAAGGGGATGAAGTAGCAGTATATTATAACTCATATGTAGAGCATATATTTACACAAAATGATGGATCTAATTTATATATGTATACAATAAAGGCTCCTTTATACATTCCCCTTGGGGATCTCAGCAAAACATGAAAGTATAAGAGTAGATCTAAGATATAAGTTACAGATCTGCAGTAGTATTCAGAAAATTATGAAGTATATAATGTACATCAGATAAGATCTAAAAAAAACATGGATTGGATGGCCAATCCATGTATCACCACAGTGAAAGGAAGGATCCAATCACTAGAGATCTCTCCTCCAAGTTGATGCCAAAACTCCATGCAACTCTCCTACTGCAAATAACACAATACTGCAAAAGGGACTGCATTGTAGACTCTAAGTAAGCTTTGGCCTAATGCCAAGGTCTGAATCTGAAGCTCCTGAGGTCTAGAACACTCTTGTCAAAGGGATAGATGACTTTCCCAATTAAAAGGGATGCTAGAGCTGCATAGATATGAAGAGATCTATCCTCCACTTGCTGCAGCTCACAAGGACAACCCAATCTTAAACAGGACTAGTGTTGTAGGTGTAATATGAAGCTTGGCCAAATGCCAGATAGTGGACAAGACAAACAAGGCTCCTCCAAGAGCTGCTCTAGGAAGGAGGTGGGATTCCTGCTCAGGAACACCCAATGCTAAACAACATTATTCTCATCTAAACAGCAAGAGAATAAGAAATGTATAAACAGAAAATATATTTAGGAATTTATTATCATCAAAAACTCTCTCATGCTGCTCTCCTCTTCCTTTTATAAGATAAAATCCTTGTCAAACCCTAAACCACTTCAATGGGTTAACTCCTTTCACATTTGGAGCCTCCATTTAGAACTACGATGTGTATCCATGAGGTACACTAAATCTAGAATGCGTTGTGGATTTGGTCAAGGTTGACGCAGTCTCATAGTTGAAACCCATTCACACCTGCAAGTGTTTATTTTATATGGCCCAGATTTGTCTCTATTCACATAGGCATGGATTTATTCATAGTTTTCAGGAGTTTTACATGTCCTCGTTGATTCATTTTTTCAATCAATAGAAAATGAAACAAAATTGAATATTCTTCTTAGCTTGGGCTAAGTAGGAATATTACATAACACCTAATGCACAGTAATATTTGGTGGCCTTCATAGCGAGCTTGCTATTTGTGGCAGTGATGGCTATTTTAGCTCTAGTGAAGTGGAGTTCTCCACTTTTAGTGGTGTTTTTGTAGGTCAAACTGGGCAAAAGTGTAGGAGGCCCAATTTTCGACCATTCAAAGTGAGTGAAGAGTCATTATTAGCTAACTA
The DNA here is from genome assembly GCA_034641835.2 of Pinus albicaulis. Classification (NCBI taxonomy): domain Eukaryota; kingdom Viridiplantae; phylum Streptophyta; class Pinopsida; order Pinales; family Pinaceae; genus Pinus; species Pinus albicaulis. Next base: position 777,304,289 of record CM076576.1, on the reverse strand, counting down.
GAGCATCCTAGAGCCATTGGGGAGGTTTTATGAGCCAACTTAGGACTTCTGAGTGTGTTTTTTCTTAAGAAAAGTTCCAAGGGCCACCAGGAGCTAGCAAGAGAATGAAGCCTAGCCAAGGAAACCAGAGACCATTCTCAACAAACCAATAGTATATTATGACTCTCTTGAACCTTATAAATCCAATTATGGGGTTTTAAAAATATTTTGGAGACCACTAAAGGCCGATATTCTACAGGAAATTTTTTAGTGACCCTAGAGCCACAGGGTGCCACCAGGTGTTGGAGGCATCGCCAGAGCAGCCAAAGCCCAATTTCAGCAAGTTAATAGTCCTTTCTGAATATTTTAGACATTTTTAATCCAATGGATGGATTTTCAGAGCCATTTTGAGACTTATAGAGCTAAATAGTGCAGAGGGAATTTTTAGGGAGCCCAAGGCCAACAGGAGTTGGAGGCATAGATTAGGGAGCCAGAGCTCACTCTAAGAAAATGAAAAACCGATTTTGGATGACTAATATGTGATGGACATAGTACAAAAGGTTTCAGGGACATAAAAGGACTTATAAGAGAGTTTTTTCCACAGAGAAGCTCAGGGAAGCTTAAGGAAACCGACAGAAGAGGTCAAGCCCAAGGGAGCCTAGGTCCATTTCCAGAGAGTTAGTTGTTAATCCAAGGGTTTGATGGTATTCTAAACCCATTGGTATAGTTCAAAAAACCATTGGATTTGAGCAGTAACTTGTAAAAGAAATTTTCCATCTTAATCCCAAAGAGCCAAGTCAATTGACAAAGGCTCAAGGAGACGTAGCTCAAGACATACTGGTGAACTCCTTTATTATGTTTGTTGTTATGTGTTGATGGTTAATTTTCTGCAATTTATGCTTGTTGTACATTATTTTAATCAACAAAAACAAATGCTTAATTCATCACACATAAAGCCTTAAAACAGTTAAAACACATACACCTGAATAAGGAATTCAATTCCGCATATGCAAGTATAAGCAAGATCCTTTGTTTGTTTTAATTGGGTGGGAGGTGCTTGCATAGCATAAAAACTCAGCCACCTATTTCAGATTAGGTTGGTATCATAGCACTAGGTTTCTTTCTTGATAGAGCACAAGGTTTCTTGCTTGCTTTTTGACTTGAAGGGTGTTTAACAGTTCAAAGAATTTAACTGTTTGCAAATTGACTGATGCTTACAAGTTTGATTTTGCTACAGGTGAAGGGGAGCTACTTCTAGCTAAGTCTAGAAGAGGACAAGAAGGAAGCAGGTTGAAAGCATTCTCCTTACCTAAAGGACATCAAGTCAACCCTTGAAGTGCAAGAGGGATTGTTTGCAAAAGAGGTTGCTTGAAGAAGAGATACAAGCTGTAGAGAAGAGCTTGAATCTATAGCCAAATTGTTTTTGAAGCTTTGTAAATTGTTTTTGAAGCTTTTTGAATGGTTATTTAAGTTCTTTAATTCACTTACATAGTGATGACAACTTCATCAAGTGACGTTTCTAAATCCTCCTCCTTTGCAAGACTCTTTGATAAAGAGATGAAGCGGGACTTCTACATCCTGAAGGAGATGGTGCAAAGTATGTATGAAGATGTAAGGGAAAGCGTTAGACTTCATGAGAAATTGGTTTCTGTGAAGCAAGAGAAAGAAGGACTTCTTAAAAGCATGCATGAGATGGAGATACAACTCCATCATGCCCAAGATGCCTTAACCAAACAAATGCTTGAAGTAGAGGTAAATCATTCAAATTTGTCTTCAAATTCCTCTTCAGATAGATGTGTAACTTCATTTGAAAAACACAATAGAGGTATAGGGTCCAAATTCACGTTAAAAATGGGCTACAAAGGCAAGGGTCTAGGCAAACATGCACAAGGCATGGTTGAGCATATTATGGTTGAGGAAAGGCCTAATAAGTTTGGTCTAGGCTATGTTCAACCTTATGGCGAAAACTCCAAAGCCATGAAGGCACTTGAGAAAGTTCCAAGAAGAACTTTTGTTTCAGGTTCAAATTTTCAAACATGTCAAGTTTATATTCAAGATGTATGCCATTGTTTGGAACCCATGTTATAGCAAGATGTTTTTAGACATGCAGCTTATGGCGAGCAAGAGAGTTCAGGCAGCTATCAAGACATGAACACTGATTTTGGTCTTTAAAAGAGAGCTAGAACCTCTTCAAGTTCATCTCCTCAAGAAGGTAAAAATGATGGACATTCAAAGCAATATTTGAGGTATAATTCTTCCCATAATCATGTTGTTTATGATTATATTAAGCATGAAAAATCTGTATGCATGAATGGGAGAAAGAGTTGTTGTTCCTATTGTGGTTTGTGTAACCATGAATTTTAAAAATGTTGGAAGAGAACGAAAGCATACAAGAAACAGTCAAAGCAATGGAGACTTGAAAAAAAGAGGTATAGGGTCCAAATTCACGTTAAAAATGGGCTACAAAGGCAAGGGTCTAGGCAAACATGCACAAGGCATGGTTGAGCATATTATGGTTGAGGAAAGGCCTAATAAGTTTGGTCTAGGCTATGTTCAACCTTATGGCGAAAACTCCAAAGCCATGAAGGCACTTGAGAAAGTTCCAAGAAGAACTTTTGTTTCAGGTTCAAATTTTCAAACATGTCAAGTTTATATTCAAGATGTATGCCATTGTTTGGAACCCATGTTACAGCAAGATGTTTTCAGACATGCAGCTTATGGCGAGCAAGAGAGTTCAGGCAGCTATCAAGACATGAACACTGATTTTGGTCTTTAAAAGAGAGCTAGAACCTCTTCAAGTTCATCTCTTCAAGAAGGTAAAAATGATGGACATTCAAAGCAATATTTGAGGTATAATTCTTCCCATAATCATGTTGTTTATGATTATATTAAGCATGAAAAATCTGTATGCATGAATGGGAGAAAGAGTTGTTGTTCCTATTGTGGTTTGTGTAACCATGAATTTTAAAAATGTTGGAAGAGAACGAAAGCATACAAGAAACATTCAAAGCAATGGAGACTTGAAAAAAAGAGGTATAGGGTCCAAATTCACGTTAAAAATGGGCTACAAAGGCAAGGGTCTAGGCAAACATGCACAAGGCATGGTTGAGCATATTATGGTTGAGGAAAGGCCTAATAAGTTTGGTCTAGGCTATGTTCAACCTTATGGCGAAAACTCCAAAGCCATGAAGGCACTTGAGAAAGTTCCAAGAAGAACTTTTGTTTCAGGTTCAAATTTTCAAACATGTCAAGTTTATATTCAAGATGTATGCCATTGTTTGGAACCCATGTTACAAAGAAGATGTTTTTAGACAGTGTACTATGGCGAGCAAGAGAGTTCAAAGGGAATACTCAAGACATGAACACTGATTTTGGTCTTTAAAAGAGAGCTAGAACCTCTTCAAGTTCATCTCCTCAAGAAGGTAAAAATGATGGACATTCAAAGCAATATTTGAGGTATAATTCTTCCCATAATCATGTTGTTTATGATTATATTAAGCATGAAAAATCTGTATGCATGAATGGGAGAAAGAGTTTTTGTTCCTATTGTGGTTTGTGTAACCATGAATTTTAAAAATGTTGGAAGAGAACGAAAGCATACAAGAAACAGTCAAAGCAATGGAGACTTGAAAAAAAGATGTAAAAGACTTGCAGACATTGCTAGAAAAAGGGACATCTCATTGCCCAATGTTGGACATTGGATCCAACCAATCATCCCAAGCATTTGAAGTAAGAGGATAAAAATACTAGTAATAATGGAACCAAATATTCCATCATCGATGTGCATCTTGATGATTCATAAAAAATGAATATTCAACAGGAAAAATCGCCATGGAAGTGGCTTGGTACGAAGTGGTTTGATTTTTGACCCTATAAGACATACATTCTTTTGAACATAGATGAAAATTTTTGTCATGTATGCATGAATTTATGTTGAAAGTATGATAAGTTGCATCAGAGTGTTGAAGCCCAAAGCAGATAATCATCAACTTGTGTGGGTCCAAAAGCTCTTCAGTGGGAAGGAGTGATTAGAATTAGATCAGGGCCTAAGGGATAGCTCAAATTTCAAAGTGCTCATAAGTGTGTTGAACCTGAGTGACCGGATATATCTATTCTTCCTGATTCTGGCACCAGTAACAATTCAAAAAATTGACACCGTATGAAGAACTTATCGCGTTTTGAAAAAATTAGTAAACTGCAAATTTCGACAGTTGACCAGGGTTTACTGGACATTGGAACAGTCAACAAAAAGAAATATTCCTATAAAATTCCTCGAAATATTCCTTTCGGGCCAATTAGAATGTGAAAAGTGTCAGGTTTTTATTGGGCATATGGGTTGGATGAGCCAATGAAAAGCTGCCACATGGCCAGCCCTAAGGTCGCCACGTGGCCCTGCAACCGCATGTAAAATTTTAGTTACGGTCCGCATGGCTTGACCCCGAGACCTCCTTCCAAGAACGTGCATGGTTTACCATACGAGATAAATTTGTTTCTTAACCATATTTTCAGTAGGTTATATTTAATTTTTATGGAAAATGGAGTTGGGGGTTTGGGAACCGCTAGCGGTCCCAACCCGCCAGTGGTCCTCGCAATGTTGTGTCACATGGCACGTTAAAAAATTAACGTTAAATCCCCATGGTCTATGAATCCCAACACATCAAATGGTTCCACATTCCTGTCACATGGAAATGGTATAACAAACTTCAACCATCGCGGTAAGTGGTAACCGATGGTCCTTCAACCCACAGTTAAACTCCTCAACCACAATTTCATGTGTGAGTTACGTCGATGGTTAGGTAAGTGGTTTGGGAAGTGCGATTGTGGCCACCCCAAACCACTATCACTTAATACACAGTTAGATTCGACATTATTTATAGTGGGCATGCTATTTGTGGCAATGATGGCTACTTTAACTCCAGCTAAGTGGAGTTCTCCACTTTTAGTGGAGTTTTTCTAGGTGAAATTGGGAAAAACTATAGGAGGCCCAATTTTTGACCATTCTGAGTGAATTAAGAGTCATTCTCAGCTAATTAGATAATTCTAGAGCCATTGGGGAGGTATTCAGAGCCAGCTGAGGAATTCTGAGCGTGAGTTTTCTTCAGAAAAGTTCCAAGGGCCACCGGGAGCCAGCATGAGAATGAGGCCTAGCTAGCGCAACCAGAGATCATTCTCAGCAAACCAAAAATCTATTATAACTATCTTGGACCTTATGAATATAATTATGGGGTTTTCAGAAGATTTTGGAGACTTCTGAAGTCCGATATTCTACATGAATTTTTTCAGTGAGCCCAGAGCCACAGGGTGCCACCAAGTGTTGGAGGCATAACCAAAGCAGCCAGAGGCCAGTTTCAGCAAATGAATGGTAATAAATGACTATTTTTGAAACTATGAATCAAATGGAGGTATTTTCAGAGCCATTTTGGATACTTATAGAGCCGAAGAAGCCACAGGGAAGTTTCAGGGAGCCTAGGGCCACAAGGAGTTGGAGGCATAGATTGGGGAGCCAAAACTCATTCTGAGAAAATAAGCAGCTTATTTTGGATGAAAGATATGTGCTAGAGACAACAGAAAAGGTTTTAGAGATATAAAAGGACTTATAAGAGATTTTTTGCATAGAGAAGCTCAAGGAAGCTTAAGGACACCGACAGAAGAGGTCAAGCCCAAGGGAGCCTAGGTCCATTTCCAGAGAGTTAACATTCAATCCAGGGGTATGATGGTATTATAAACCCATTGGTATAGTTCAAACAACCATTGGAGTTCAGCAGTAACTTGTAAAAGAAATTTTCCATCTTAATCCCAAAGAGCCAAGTCAATTGATGAAGGCTCAAGGAGACGTAGCCCAAGGCATATGAGTGAACTTCTTTATTATGTTTTTTGTTATGTGTTGATAGTTAATTTCCTACAATTTATGCTTGTTGTACATGCTTTTAGTCAACAAAATAAAATAAAATTCCTCACACATAAATCCTTAAAACAGTTAAAACACATACACCTGAATCACGAATTCAATTCAGCACATTCAAGTATAAGAAAGATCCTTTATCTGTTTTAATTGAGTGGGAAGTGCTTGCATAGCATAACAAGTCAGCCACCCATTTCAGATCACTCAAGACGAATTCCAAAGCTTCATATCATAATTCTTTAGGCACCTTCTACTCAAGCTATTCCAAAAATAAGACAACATTCCTAGTTCCATCATAAAAAGGAAAGTCACATACCTCTGATGTGACACAACATAGTGCTTTGGTAACTTTGTTACACCACTTAGTAGATATTTCATGCAAGTGGTTTTGTGAGTGTTCCATTTCCTCATCAGAGTCTGAAACACATGAACTATCGTTCTCCCAATGGAGTCAACCATCAGTAGTCAGATTAATCCAATATTCATCCTCCGCAGTGATCTTGTAGATCTGATCAATATCAGCATCACCATATTCATGCTGGACAGGTTATATATAGCGTGCACCTTCAGAGGTGTTGAAAGGCACAATGACCCTAGTACCATTATTTTCAGATACCATATGTCTACTTTTAAATTTGATTTTAGCATCCATGTCATAAGCCCAATCAAATCCAAGCAACAGGGGATGCATATTTCTATCCTCAACAATCTCAATAACTTCAAAATTGGACAATACATTTGCACCATAAATATCTATGATGATGCCATGCAGTCCACCCATAGGTATTATTTTCTGCTAATTTGTCATCCTTACCTGAATCAGCGACCATCGTAGCTTAGGTCTCCCCATATGTTCCCATGTTTTTTTCGAAAAACATTTGCATCCAATCCAAGATCAAGGATTACATGATCCATTTCATAATCTTCGATCTGTTCAGTTAGCCACATTTCTCTACTAGTTATTTTCTTACGTTTGTATACCTTGTCCACTATGCGTTTTCTTGGTTCTTGGTCTTATTTACTAGTGCATCTTTCGATCAACTCCTACAATCCCTCCACAGCCTTCTGATCTGTGATCAACTTCATACATGTTTGTAAGAAAGATGTCAGAATGGATGGATCAACTTCCTAGGATTCAGTAATCTTCTAGGGTTTATTCTTCAATGGAATTAGTTGTTTCTACACTATTAATGTCCAAGTTCCAGGGCTCATGAAATTCATCTTTGCGTCTATGAAGGTTTATCTTTCACGTGTATATCGAACCGAGTATATTCTTGTTTCCTGATTTCCAAACCCATGTATTGTCCATATGCTTATTTCCTTTCTCTTTATCTTCTCCAATACTTATATGACTTCATATCACTATGTTGACGCTTAGATCTTCTTCACATGGTTCACCTCTCATCATCTGTATGTTCTAGGCAGGCTATTGATTATGCTTTTCCTGCACTTGGCCAATAATGTAAGACAATCCTCTATTTCATGATCAAAAGCACGACAATACCTACAAGATAGAGCAAGGGAATTTTGAAAATCTCTCATGAAAGTCTAGGCTAACCACAATTACAGAATATTATTTTTCTGCAGCCTCATCCAGCACCTCCTCCTTAGCCACTCCCTTTGCCTTGGAAACCTCCATGCACTGTTGGAGATCCTAGATCTTCGCGCACTTCGTCTTGTACTCAGTATGCTCCAGGACTCTCCATCATGAGATCGTAGCTTCAGAAATTCTTGTCATCATGTCTCACCGAACTACAGTAATTACAGAATAATTTCTTCAACTGGATGTACTTATGCAGCAGATGAAAGTAGTCTGCAGAGTGTTGTCCTCCAACTTTGCATGAACTACACTAGACATTCAATCCCATATTTGGTCCATTATTTGGCCATTGTCTCAATAGACTTGGCATCTCGATAACCAAGTAATATATAAAAACAAGACATTGATCCTTATGGTGACCTTCCTTTTTTCACTTTATGCACCATACTTATGAATGAACTTATTTTCCCTTATTTAAATCTCGGAGCTCCTTATGTAAGCTTGTAATATTCCTATTTAGGAACAGCTCATGAATCAAGCACTGAAAAGTGAATTTTAAGGAAAATATGAAATGGAATAGGAAAATTACTCTTTTATCCTTTATATCAGTCAATAAAAAAACTAAATCCAAGATTTCAGCTAAAACAAATAAGACTAGGTGGGTTAAACAGATCTCTCACACCTAGTTTTCTTTAAGAGAAGGCCCAATGAGGGGCTTCAGCAAAGTAAAACACTTTACTGGAAGTGAAGAAATATATCAGTGCATAAAATGTGCTAATAGAGACTCATAAACTGATTCCAAGTACAGCAACAACTTATATCTGAATTTAGGATCCAAAAAGTGAGGAAAAGCAATGATTTTGACCCTAAAATGGATGTATTCATAAATATGCGTAAAATTAAGGGAAATTACGTGATTTTATTTTATACTAGGTCATGAGGGACCTATTCTCCGAATTTTAGCTCAAAAAAATCATTCTAGCTATGTTAAATAGTTCCTCCATCCCCAGATATGCTTAAAAATGTTGATTTCCCATGACTTTGAGTATGCAGAAAATGGCTGAAGAATGTAGAGTGTAATTTATAAAGACATTAGAAAAAATATGTTTGAAACATCATATCTGATTTTTATTATAACTGAGCATGAATAAAAATGGAGATTCAGCTCCTTTTATACATCAATAGATCACCCGGCAAGGGGATTTCATGAAAGAACAAAATACAAGTATCAAATCTGTAGAATATGGATCTGGAAAATGCAGAATCACTGAAAATTTGAGTACATGAGCTGAAATTTACAAAATTATAGAATAGGGCTGCAATAAAAACTTTCTGGAAGAAGTGATGGCCCTTCCTCAAGAAAACAAGCACCAAACTAGGGTGGAAACCCTGTTGCAGCAATGCACTGGAAAATAACGTAGTTTCTGGAGTATACTGCGCAGTTGATGTGGGAAGGTCCTTTGGCCTGATGCCAAGATCTGAAACTGAAGCTCAATTCTTCCTCACTAATCTTCCAGGGAAGGGAATGCTCCCTTTTCTGCAAAACTAGATCTAGAAGTGGTGTTGAAAACCCCTCACTACAACACCCAGCAACAAAGTATTATTCTACTGCAGAAATAACACTGTCTTGATGGAGGAAGCTTGGCCTCAAGCCTATATGTGAGGCATTTCAGAACATACTCCTTCAAGAGCTCCTGAATGAATGAGGAGGAGTTCCTAAACAGGAAATTCCTCTCTCTAGCTAACAGCCAGAGATTTTGAGTTGCCTAATCACTCTCAAAATCGAATTATCTTCAACTCATTTTCCTTGTGGCCTTCCTCTTTATTTTATAACATTAGGGTTTTTAAAACCCTAAACCACCTCCTATGAGTTAACCCTTTTCACATGGAGGGTCTCCATCTAAAATGGTGTTGATCAATGAGGAGGTTCAATGTATCTGGACACTGCTGAGATTTGGTCCTGTTGACCCAGTCAACCTTCTTCATTCCCTTTCACACCTAAGTGTATTTTATTGAAATGGCCCAGATTTTTCCATGTTCACATTGAGCATTGATTTATTTTCCTGATTAGGAATTTTAGAGTTCCTCCTTTACACTTTTATTCATGAGTTAAGAAAATTGAATTTAAAATGTAATATTCCCATTAGCTGCAAAAATTGGGAATATTGTAGTCTCCCCTAGCAAAATGTTGCTTTCCCTCAAGCAACTCTTATTGTAGATGCAAACCATATATTCCCCTCCAAATGGCATCCACATAAGAAAGGCTTCCTCCATTTGCTGAAATAGGTCATGTATGTTTGGTTCCAAAGCTGTCTTCCACAAATGCTTGAGATGACTTCCAACTGTAAGGTTAGATGTCCTCTTCTTATCATGAAAGTAAAAAATGACAATTGCATGATGCCCAACACCATCATAAACACATGAGAGACATGAAATAAAGTAGCTCCTTCCATAAAGGAAAGGCTTCATCATGCAAGAACATTCCTCCATCCATGTTTTATGAACTTGATTAAGCATTGTTATGCTTTCATTCTTAGCCATGTTGGCCTTGTTGGATCCAAACTCCATCATTCCAGTGTTATGCAAAAGAAGAAGGGAAGGAGTAATATGGGTAAACAAATATGTCAAACCATATTCTCCTAATAATAACCACTGGAGCAAGGCCCTTTGCTGCCATCCTCCATCTCTTCCATGTAAGACGAGCAAGCCAAGCTTTCCAAAAGATGATGTACATGCCCTTCCTTGCTGCAATTTATCTTTAATACATAGGGCATGAATCAGAAAATTATGAGTTATGGTGTGGTCACCATACTTATTTAAAAGAAACCAAAGCAACAAGAGGTCTTGCTGCCTTCTTTCCTCCTCATGTGCATCATGAAACCAAACCATACTAATGGACATATGATATGTCACATTATCCCAATACAAAGTATTATCATCAATGCACATCATGAGATCAATATGCCAAATTTTACGCAATTCAAAACACATAGACATAGGAGATGTCATGTGGTGGCCATACTTCCTCAAGTGAAACAAAATTATACATGCCTTCTCTTGCTGCAACATATCATTGAAATCCAAGGCATGATTCAAAAAATGATGAGCTATTGGGGAGTAACCATACTCAACCAAGAGAAGCCATAGCAATAAGGACTTTTGCAGCCCTCTTGCCTTATCAACATGTGGATCATGGAGCAATAACACAATGATGGACATGTGAAATGCCTCATCAACATAGTACAAGCAAGCTACCTCATACCACATCATGTGGGACTCATTCCTCCTCCGAAGCCAAATTTCATGCATGAAACATACCTCCAATAGAAATGCATGTGGATAAATGAGACATATTTCAAACATGGGTGTATACATGGACATGAGATTTAACATGTGATGTCCAACCTCTCCTTTTAACAACCACATCAACCATGCTTCCTTTACATATAATCTATGTAAAAATTTGATAACTAATATGTTATACACCGAGATTCTCTTGATCACACACTATTTTAACTTCATTCACAATACAAAATCTCTTCTACCATTGATCATTAATTGCGGAAATAAAAACAATCGAATGCGCACATTAAAACCATAAACAATCACACATATGAACATAGTATTTTATTAGAAAGCTTAAATCTGAAAACCCCAACTATCTGTATATTATATGTCATAGATATCATGTAGCAATCATTATACAAAGCTCCTCACAAAGCTCTCAGTACAATCTCCAATTGCTACACACTAATCAAGCCCGATCTAGCAAAAAATATGCTCCAATCTCTGCCACCTGATAGCCTGCCTCTACTGCACAATCACTGCTGAAGAATGGCGTTGAATGAAATCAAATTGGTCCATCATTGCTCATGCAATCCTCATTGGCATCTCCAATCATTGGTTGTTTCAAATCATGCAACACTATAGTCACAACTGATAGTCACACTACTCTTTCACCTACCTCTTCATTGGTCTCCACTGAAACTGTCCATGCACTGTAGTTAACGGATGTATTCTTTAGTTGATTAATGAGTTAATAATTACTGAATTAATTAATAATTAATTCACACCACTCTCACTAGTGTATCAATCAGTTAGACTAGATACAACTAGCTCAACTATGTTTAACTCAGTTAAACTGAACACAACTCCATCAACTACTTCAATAACTCCACCAAACACTGTCACATGAGTTCTAACTGAAGTATCCATGCAATAGCTCCACTTAACCCTCAGGAATAGTGTAATTCCTTCTTTCATATCCTATGCCACATCTGTGCACTTAACTGAAGTGCTCTAAGAGAGTAAGATAATTTTTATAGTCCAAATATTATTAAGAGCCAATAATATTCAACATATCTATTTTTAGACTAGCAATCTAAAAATAGATTCCGCCCAATATGTCTAAAAATAGAAGTCCATCTATTTTTTTCCAACTTGACCAACCATCCACAAATAGCATCCTGCAACTCATAGAATATGATCGACATGTCTAAAAATAGACATAGTCTAAAAATAGACTTGCGCCAAAAATAGCTTGTGGGCCCACTTAGTGAAGGCGACTTCTTTCCACTAAGCTCATCATCTTGTTGCAATCTCAACACTCCCTCTCAACAAGATAAGGATTATCTGCCACCCCTATCCTGCCTCTGTGGTATTCGAATTTGCTCTTGGTGAGCGCCTTCGTCAAGATATCAGCATCCTGATCCTCCGTAGGAATGTATGAAAGTAACATGATTCTCCGCTGCACACAATCTCTGATATGATGATACCGGATGTCAATGTGTTTAGATATATCATGAAATACTAGATTAACCAAGAGTTTGATGCAACTCTGATTATCACAATAAATCACAGTAGGCTCTAAGTGTGAACCGAACAACCCGACCAGGATCTTCCTCATCCATATAGCCTCGCATGCAGCCAAACTCGCTACCATATACTCAGCCTCTGCTGAACTGAGTGCCACGGATCTCTGCTTCCTGCTGTACCAAGAAACTGCTGTCAACCCGATACTAAAAATCCCTCCAGATGTGCTCTTTTTGTCCGTTGGGCTCCCTGCCCAATCTGCATCCGTGAAGCCACACAACTTCACCTCATCCGACTGTCTATACCATAATCCATATCCCGATGTGCCTCTGAGATATCTCAATACATGCTTGCCTGCCTTCCAAAAGAGCTTGGTAGGCTTAACCATAGCTTGTGAAAGCTGGTTAACAACATAGCATATGTCAGGTCGTGTATTGACTAGATACATAAGCGACCCCACCAACTGTCGGTAAACAGTGGCATCCACTACCTCTGCCGATGTAGCATCCTCTTTCCTCCAACCACTAGGAAGAGGAGTGTCGATAGGCTTGCAGCCTTGCATGTTGAACTTCTCCAGTATCTCCTGGGCATACTTGCCTTGAGACACAAATAGTCCATCACTGCGCTGCCAAATTTCCAATCCCAGGAAATAATGAAGGAGGCCCAAGTCCTTCATCTCAAACTCCTTTGCAAGATCAGCCTTGCATGAGTGTATCAACAGTTCATCACCTGTCAAAATCAAATCATCTACATAAAGTACAATGATTAGCAACTTACCCTCCACCACAATTTGGTATAGGTTCGGATCCGCCTCACTCTTGGAGAATCCAAGTCCGGTGAAATAACTGTCTATCCGTGTGTACCAAGCACGAGGTGCTTGTTTCAACCCATACAGTTCTCTCTTGAGCCTGCACACATGTGACTCGCTGCTGAAGATCTTGAAACCTTCGGGCTGCTTTATGTACACCTCCTCCTCAATGACTTCGTTGAGGAACGCAGTCTTCACATCCATCCGATGAATGTGCCACCCCATCTGCACTGAGAGAGCAAGAATCGTCCATATGGAAGAATACCTTGCGACAGGTGCAAAGGTCTCCTCATAATCAATCCCCTCTATCTGTGAAAAGCCTCGAGAAAAAAATCTTGCCTTGTACTTCTCCACACTCCCGTCAGCTGCCTGCTTCACTTTGTAGATCCATCTCGAACCCACCACTGATTTCCCTTCTGGCCTTGGGACAATTCTCCCAATTATTTCGACAATAAAATCATACTCTTCCACCATGGCATCTACCCATTCGGATCCTCCATAGCTTTCCCCCGGAAGAGGATGGCTCGTCACGCACACTTTCTCAGTGAGCCATCCAGATATCTAGACTGTCTCCGTCTACGCCGTGATGTAGGTGCTCCTGCCACCTTCTACATCTTCGCCCAGTCGCTACTTTCGTAGTGCGCTTCCGCCCTCTCGTTGGTTGCGCCGCATGAGTGGTCTCTTCCACTCCATGAACTCCTGTGCTGATCCGTCATCCTGAGGCTCATCCTTAGGAACTAATAGCTCCTCATTTGCATGCAAGTGTGGCTCCCTCTCAAGCGAACACTTCATGGCTTTCTCCTCATGAAATTTGATATCCCGTCGCACAACAGTCTTGCAATTATCTGGCAAATACACACGATAGTTGTGGGGCGTATCAGTGTACCCCAAAAATATCCCAACCTTTGCAGTCGGCTCTAGCTTCTTCCTAGCATCCTTTGTTACATGAATGTAAATAGGTGAACCAAAAATCCTCAAATGGGAAATATCAGGCCTCTTTCCGGAAAACGCCTCCTCGGGTGTACTCATGCCAAGTATCCTGTGAGGACAACGGTTTTGCACATAAACCGTAGTATTGCATGCCTCATCCCACAAGTGTATGGGAAGGCCCTGATCATGCAACATCGCCCATGCAGCACCCACGATTGTTCTTTTCTTTCGCTCAGCAACCCCATTCTGCTGTGGGTTATGAAGCGCTATGATCTCTCTTCAAATTCCTTCTGCACTGCAAAAGTCCTTGAATTCACCAAAGATGAATTCACCACCATTGTCGCTCCTAAGAGCCTTCACTTTCTTCCTCGATTCTTTCTCAACCAGTGCCTTGAACTCACAAAACTTTAAGTATTTCTCGCTCTTCTTCTACATGAAGAAGATCCAGCACTTCCAAGAAAAATCATCAGCAAATATCACATAGTACCTGTGCTTTGCTGTCGAAGCTACTGAGAAAGGTCCACACACATCTGTGTGAATTCTCTCAAGGATCGTCGTGGCACGACTCTCCTTCTTTTGAAAGGTGGATTTCACAAATTTTCCCAAGGTACATCCCTTGCACTGATCTGACTGTGTAAGAGTACCCTTAGGAAGCCCAGTAGAAATTTGCTACAAAATTTTCAAAGCTCCATGGTGAAGGTGGCCCAATCTCCTGTGACATAGCTCACCCTCATCCCGGCTCACCACTCCTTCTACCTTGCCTGCCATTGCTGCGCAGCCATCTACCTACAATTGATAAAGGTTCTTAACTCGAACCCCTATTCTCTGGGTTTCACCAGTTTCCTTACTGTGCAGCAAAGCCTTTCCCTCACTAAAGACAACATCATATCCCTTCTCTTCTAACACCTCCATAGAGATAATATTCTTCTTTAATCCTGGAAAATGCATCACTTCCTTCAATATGAAGGGTTTACCAGACTCCCTCTCAAAGGAAATGGTATCGATACCAGTCGCACTTTATCTACCATCATCACCCATATCGATATGCACTCCAAGATCTTTCTCATCCAGATCATTAAAAAAATATTTGTCTCCTGTCATGTGAAAAGACGCACCACTGTCAAGAAACCACACTGAACCCATCATACTTGAGACCAAGCATGCGATCAGCGAAAAATCTAGCCCAAACTACGAGGCTAAGGCCTCTCCAGCTGCAGATCCAACAGCCTGCTTATTTTTCTTCTTCTGTGGACAATTTGTGGCGTAATGTTTGTGTTGGTGACAGTGAAAGCACTTCACCTTGGACATGTCCTGCTTCTTGTCTTTCGCACCGGATTGAAAAGCATTCTTCTTGCTCTTCCCCTTCCTTTCTTTGGCAGCCAAAGTGAAATTTTCTTCATCTGAGTTCTTTGATGAATATCCATCCCTGGTATTTCACCGTATCTCCTCTTGCACAAGATCTGACAAAAGTCGCTCCCATCCTGGAAATTTCTCCCGACCATTGACAGAGTCCTGATACGAATGCCAACTCTTCAGAAGCCTAAGGAGAGCCAAGCTCACCAAGTCCTCATCATCTATAGTAACCCCCACACTTCCCAGCTCATCCCTGCATTGGATGAACTTTGAGAGGTACTTAGGAATACTGTCGCCTTTCTCCATTTTTATGTTCCTAAGTTTATCCTTGAGCGCCAACTTCCTCTGGTCGCTTTTGCTTTGGAATAAGTCTGTCAATGCTTTCCACATAAATAATGGAGAAGCCTTACCATGAAGGCTAGACACTGTGTGATCCTTTACACCTTCCAACAGAATTCTTTGACACTTTTCTATCTTCTTTTGCCATGCGTCAAGTGCGGCAGCATCGCTAGAAGCAGGTTTTGGAATTTCTACATCTATGAACTCCTTCAACCCATTGTCATCCAGCACCGCCTCCATCCTATCCTTCCATGCAATATAATTCGATCTACCCTCAAGGGCATACTCCAATCGCAATCCGTTGAAAGACATCTCAAATTTGACACCAAGAAAACTCTCCTGCAAATTCAAATTCCACCAGCATAAAACTCAACCGCTTCAATTTTTTGCAATTGCTCCAATGATCAATATAGCTCTGATACCATGTAGAAATTTGATAACTGATATGTTATACACCAATATTCTCCTGATCACACACTATTTTAAATTCATGCACAATACAGAATCTCTTCTACCATTGATCATTAATTGCGGAAATAAAAAAAATCGCATGCGCACATTAAAACCATAAACAATCACACACATGAACACAATAATTTATGGGAAAGCTTAAAGCTGAAAACCCCAAATATCTGTATATTATATGTCATAGAGATCATGTAGCAATCATTAAATAAATCTCCTGACAAAGCTCTCAGTAAAATCTCCAATTGCTACACACTAATCAAGCCCGATCTAGCAAAAAATATGCTCCAATCTCTGCCACTCGATAGTCTGCCTCTATTGCGCAATCACTGATAAAGAATGGCTCTGAATGAACTTGAATTGGTCCAGCCTTTCTCACGCAATCCTCATTGGCATCTCCAATCACTGGTTGTTGCAAATCATGCAACATTATAGTCACAACTGATAGTCACACTGCTCTTTCACCTACCTCTTCACTGGTCTCCACTGAAATTGTCCATGCACTGTAGTTAACTGATGTATTCTTTAGTTGATTAATGACTTAATAATTAGTGAATTAATTAATAATTAATTCAAACCACTCTCACTAGTGTATCAATCAGTTATACTAGATACAAATAGCTCAACTATGTTTAACTCAGTTAAACTGAACACAACTCCATCAACTACTTCAATAACTCCACCAAACTCTGTCACATGAATTCTAACTGAAGTATCCATGAAATAGCTTCACTTAACCCTCAGGAATAGTGTAATTCCTTCTGTCAGCTCCTGTGCCACATTTGTGCACTTAACTAAAGTGCTCCAAGAGAGTAAGATAATTTTTATAGTCCAAATATCATTAAGAGCTAATAATATTCGACATATCTATTTTTACACTAGCAATCTAAAAATAGATTCTGCCCAATATGTATAAAAATAGAAGTTCATCTATTTTTTTCCAACTTGACCAACCATCCGCAAATAGCATCCTGCAACTCATAGAATATGATTGACATGTCTAAAAATAGACATAGTCTAAAAATAGACTTGCGCCAAAAATAGCCTGCGGGCCCACTTAATGAAGGTGACTTCTTTCCACTAAGCTCATCATCTTTTTGCAATCTCAACAATATATTAATGATGCATAAAGCATGAGATGAGAGAATGAGAATCTTTGGGTAGTGATCATGCTTACCCCAAAGCAACCAGCATTGCCATGCCCCCTTATTCATTTCATGACCATTCTTCAAGGCATAGATCAGAAAAATAGGTGCCTTTGGAGAGTGATAGGAGTCTCCCAAGGGAAACCAACGTAACCAAGCTTGCTGGCCCATATATGTCTACAAGTCATCATGTGATCTCTTTCTCATCATCCTCATCCACTCACTCCAATATGGAAGATAAGTGATGTGCTGCATAATTATGGCATCCTCCCTTTGTAGAATACCATCTCCTTTGAACCAATGAAGAACCTTGCATCTCATGAAATATTGAAATGCATATTTTTTGAGATCTCTTAGTGAGACCTTTCTTCCATTTATGGTCTTCCAAAACTAGTGACCCTTTGAATCTATAGTAATTAGAAGTCTCCCTTTGAGCTTTAGCATGCTCATTGAGAGAGTGAAATCTAGAGGGGAGGAAATGCTTCTCATCTCAGGATGTATACGCTTCCTCTTCTTCTTCTCCACTTCTTCAAGGTTGAATCTACCTCTAGAATGCTCTAAGAGAGCTGAAGCCTCTTTTTCACAGTCACTAAGTGACAGCGCTGTAGATCTACAAAGTGATGCATGTACTGTCTCAAAGCAAGTTTCATTACTGATTTCACAATCAACAATTGAACATAGCATAGTACTAATCCCCTTTCTTAAGACCCTACATCTCAACCCAAGAGGTTTAATGCAGCTCAACAATGATGCATAGGGATAGTTTCCAATATCCTCCTTGATTAGATCAAGGGTCCTCTACGTTGTGACATATCTTTGCTTCAAATCAGCATTTTGATTTAATCCTTGGCTATGAATTAATCTTGAAAAAATATGTGCTGAAACTTCATGCATACCTTGGATCAACTGATATGTGGGAACCTCTTGACAGAACACAAGAGTTCATCCATCCAGATCAATGATGCCTCAAACTTCTGCCAAGAATGATGGCCTCCTTTCTTCAAGCATACCAGTGCTGGTATCTTCCTTCTCCTCCTCATGCATCTCCTGATTCATGCCTGGGTCTCCATATGTTAAGAGCTCAAGACTACCTTGCAAAGATGCAAGTGCCTCTTCTCTAGATACAAGAACCTTAGTAGCAGATGGTGAAAATGGAGATCTCTTGCCCAAAGTGACAAGATTGACATTCTTGTTTTCTTTGTGATGATAGGAAGTGTATAGTTCTTCCTCTCCATCATGAAACCCTTTAGGAGTTTCTTTGCATCTCTTTTCTTCATTGTTATACCTCTCACCTTATTCAAAGAAAGTGGGCATAGTGGATCTATGAGGAGATCTAGGATTCTCCGGTCTTCTTCTTTGCTGATAGGAAGTGCTAGGGCTTCCTTCTTCTTCTTGAAACCTTATTCAGGTCTCACTACAGCTTGCTTCTTCTTGAAAACCTCTAGGAGTCTTGGTGCATCTTATTTCTCTCTTCTGATTTACCTCTTTGGAGAAGCTCTTCTTAGATCTGAACACTGACGAGAGTAAACTCATCCTCTCCATCATTCTGATCTCTGTTTCTTCTCTTCTCTTCTCTAATACCGTTGTAAAGTTCCATTTTTAGGAATCTCAAAAATCTATTCCAGAGATTGATTGCAGGGGAATTTACTGCATATGTCACCTTTGAAAAAGGGATGAGATACAGAGGCTACCTGGCCATCTGCAGAATTTGTCTATAGAGCTTGAAACATTCCTCCTTCAGGGAGTTAGCACTTTGGCTTGAAGCCACATGCTGAGCCAAAGATCTTGCTTCGATACCACTGTAATATTCCTATTTAGGAACAGCTCATGAATCAAGCACTGAAAAGTAAATTTTTAGGAAAATATGAAATGGAACAGGAAAATGACTCTTGGATCCTTTATATCAGTCAATAAACAAACTGAATCCAATATTTCAGCTGAAACAAATAAGACTAGGTGGGTTAAACAGATCTCCCACACCTAGTTTTCTTTAAGAGAAGGCCCAATGAGGGGCTACAGCAAAGTAAAATGCTCTACTAGAAGTGAAGAAATATATCAATGCATAAAATATGTTGATAGGCACTCAGAAATGGATTTTGAGTACAACAGCAACTTAAATATAAATTTAGGATCCAAAAAGTGAGGAAAAGCAGTTATTTTGACCCTAAAATGGATTTATTCCGAAATTTGTGTAAAATTAAGGGAAATTCATAGATTTTATTTTATATTAGGTCATGAGGGACCTATTCTCCGAATTTCAGCTCAAACAAATCATTCTAGCTATGTTAAAAAATTCCTCCATCCCTGGATATGCTTAAAAATGTTGATTTCCCATGACTTTGAGTATGAAAAAAATTGTTGAAGCATGCAGAGCATAATTTCTGAAGAAATTAGAAAAAATATGTCTAAAACATCAGATCTGAATTTTATTATAACTGAGCATGAAGAAAAATTTGGATTCAGCTCCTTTTATACATCAATAGATCACCTAGTAAGGGGATTTCATGAAAGAACAAAATTCAAGTATCAGATCTGCAGAATATGAAACTGGAAAATACAGAATCACTGAAACTTTGAGTACATGAGCTTAAATGTAAAAAATTACATAAGAGGGCTGCAATAAAAACTTTTCAGAAGAAGGGATGGCCCTTCCTTAAGAAAACAAGCACCAAACTAAGGTAGAAACTCTGTTGCAGCAATGCACTAGAAAATAACGCAGTTTCCGAAGTATACTGCGCAGTTGATGTGGGCAGGTCCTTTGGCCTGATTCCAAGATCTGAAACTAAATTTCAATGCTTCCTCACTAATATTCCAGAGAAAGTAATTCTCTCTTTTCTGCAAAACTAGATTTGGAAGTGGTGTTGAAAACCCCTCACTACAACACCCAACAACACAGTATTATTCTGCTGCAGAAATAATGTTGTCTTGATGGAGGAAGCTTGGCCTCAAGCCTAGATGTGAGAAATTTCAGAACATACTCCTTCAAGAGCTCCTCAATGAAGGAGGAGGAATTCTTAAACAAGAAATTCCTCTCTCTAGCTAAACAACTAGAGATTTTGAGTTGCCTAAGCACTCTCAAAATCGAATGATCTTCAACTCCTTTTCCTTGTGGCCTTCCTCTTTATTTTATAAAATTATGGTTTGGAAAACCCTAAACCACCTCCAATGAGTTAACCCTTTTCACATGGAGGGTCTCCATCTAAAACTACGTTGATCAATGAGGAGGTTCAATGTATCTGGACACTGCTGAGATTTGGTCCTGTTGACCGAGTCAACCTTCTTCATTCCTTTTGACACCTAAGTGTATTTTATTGAAATGGCCCAGATTTTTCCATGTTCACATTGGCCATTGATTTATTTTTCTGATTAGGAGTTTTAGAGTTCCTCCTTTACACTTTTATTCATGAGTTAAGAAAACTGAATTTAAAATGCAATATTCCCATTAGCTGCAGAAATTGGGAATATTACAAAGCTTGACAACTGGGTTTGAATTTGTTGAATCCCTAGGTTTGTATATGTTATCGATGAAGCTTCTAACTTTGTCGTGATCTCCAGTGCTTCATCTTGGGTTGTGATCTTCTGCTTCGATAAGGGTAATCTAAGATGAGATAACAACATAGTTATAAACCATTACTTGTGTTGCTCCTCAGGGATTTGGAAGCTAACTTGAATTATCAATGTCTTAAACCTTTGATCAGCTTCCCACATCATTTCATTGGCTAATTGATTGATCTCCTTGATCTTCGTAATACACTGGGACTGCGACTTCGACTTCTTAAATTCAACATTCACTGCAACCTTAGTCTGAGCCAACATAGCATTTTGGTTCGTCGTGGGAAATTTCATGTACTAGGATAACACTCGATCCTGTAAGGTTGTGACCAACTGTTCCTTTTTCATATTCTCATCATTGATGTTCTGCAATCTCCATATCGCTTCTGCAACAAAACATAACTGCTCAGGATAATTTTATCCTTTGAAAAAATGCATCTTAGGTGAGTGATCCATGGTGAACAGTGGAGGTAGAGGGGGTGGAGGAAAAAAATGGTGATGGGTGGTGATAATTGTGGATGGTTGGGGAATCCTGGAAGCACCACGATGATATTAAAAATTTACTTACACGCTTCTAGGGGTAGCAGGGTGGATTTCTCATTCTTTGCTTTCAGACCCAAATAATGGACTGTACACAAAATCCACATAATTATTATGATCTACACTAAATCTCTTACCCCATCACATAGTTATGATTTTCTTACCTCTAAACATCAATCTAATTGCATTCGTAGTACACCATTTTCACACAATAGCATCTTAATCCAAAGCTTCAATGAATCCAAGTACTTACCTTATGGGCCTTTGAAAAAGTTTCACTAAGCTTCACTATATCATACAAATATATCGATCACAAACTTAGTAATAAAACCTCCAGGGATACTATCAATCCAATAATAAACATCCCTTGCAATCTTGTTATTAGTCCCCTTTAATTTCTTAATCATCTCAGGAGTCCACGCACTAGGCCTATTCTTAAAACAGGTTGTTTGATCAACTAGTCTTGATAACCACTTGTACAGCTCACTAGAAAATGATGAGAAAAATATCTCGTACTAATTTGTAAAGATATACATCTCCAACCAGTTTTCAGTAGATAGGCACAAATTTACATTTTCTTATACAACAAATTTAAGTTCTTTTAGATCTACCTAGTCTTGAATCTCATTTAGATAAATGCCACATCCACATATCCCTCACTAAGATCTCAGTCCTGGAAATAGAACCATTTTTTGGCTTGATGGGGCCTAGACCCAAGTTCAGATATGGCTACGTGAACCCAAAAAACACACTATTACCGACCCTTTTGGCAATGATCTTTGTGAAAACCAAAGTCTCACCTGAGGCAATATACGGGGGTGATTGAACCAAGTTTCTACATCCAGAGGGACAATGGAGTGTGACATTAGGGCTTATCTTCCTTTCAGGACTTGACAAAGCTTCGCAGAACATATCTACTAATTGTACAGTCACATTTCAACACTTATATTGAACTAACTTCTATATTGTGTGATCTTAATTTATCAAGAATAAAATAATATAAATAACTTAAAATAGGACTTCGCGAAGAAATTATATGTAAAGAGAACACTTAAACTCAAAACATATATTTTCCTTCAAAATTCTTACATTAATGCTCATATTTACCCAATACAATCTATTCCACCTTGTGCACTTAGCTACAGACTTCCTAACATCTCTACGCACTTAGCTGTAGGAGCCTTTCCTCTAACCCAACCCACAGAATACATAATCAAGACAATCTTACATCCAAGTTCATTACATAAGCATCATCTATTACCTATCTATCAAGAATATCATATACTCCTTATATATTCTTTACATTTACAATACCATTGTTGTGGTGGATTAGTTGCACAGTTTTACGAAATCGCACCAGCTTAAAGAGTGTGGTATACTCTTTAAACTATTGGTAATAGGAAGAAAGTGGTGGAGCTTAAAAGCATAAATATAATGGAAATAGTATGCTAAAGTATGCTCTGGTTAAACTAAAACTAAAACACAAATATACAGAAGCTATAAAGAGAGTCAAAATGATAATAATTTAAATGATGGCTCGACAGCCTCTTCTTATTAAACATTTTTTATGGAGAAGAAATTTTACCCACTTTCCAAAGGGTCCCTAGAAAATTGTTCTAGGTCCCGATCCAAGGATGTTTCCTTCCAAGCTATGCCTCTAATGTAGACTCCCTCTCTCTCTCTTTTTTGGTGGAATAGGATGTTGGGTGGCCAAAGATCAAGTCCTCTTTAGCTCCAGCTCCAGGTCACACACGGTTGGTGTTGCTTGGGCAACTTTGTCTGGCATAACAATGTGATCATCCTTTCTTCATCTCTTGGTGGCTTTATATAGGGGAGTTTTAAATCCTCCTTCCCTCCATTGGTATATGATGGATAGTGACCCAAGGGAGAGGTATGATTCCATTATGTGCTCCAAATATTCCTTTGTGTTCTCACATACTGTCTAAGGAAGCGTTGGTGGCTTTCCTTAGGCAACTTCATATAAGGAGTAACTGTCCTTTGCTTGGTGTTGTCTCAGAAAGCGAATTTTTTCCATTTCTAGGAATGCATGCTTATCAGGAAAATAGGCATGCAGAAGGTGCTCTTCTCAAAGGATTAAGTATGCATTGTAGCATTTAAGACTAGTTCAAATATGATTTTCTCAAAACCTTAGAGATTCTAAATACTTATTAATTCCATAATGTGTTCCAGCCTTGTAAATCCTTAGGCTTGACATTAATTGATGTCATCTTTTGTTGTACGATTTTCCAGTGTTAACATTTGACCCCTAATTTGTGAGGTCTAGGAAGAATTGTATAGCCAAAATACATTATACTTTCTTTTCTTTATCGTACACAGATAGAGAGAGAGAGAGAGAGAGAGGCCTGTGTGAATCTTGGAATTGACATCACCTTGCACCATTTCCAAGAAAACCATGGCCTAAGGGACCCCCTGCAAGCAAACAAAATATACAACATATATACAAAATTTCAATGAGGCAAGCATGTCCCATGCTCGTGATTCTATGGCTAGTTAAACAAAATTGATAGATACATGTGTTGTTTGTGCCACTACTGAGGTAGTTATGATGGTGGTTCTTGACGATGACTTTTGACGCCCTCAGGGAAATTTTTTCTTTGATAATAGGTGGAATGTGGTACCCATATGCGTAATCTTGGTATGGCATATCACTACGCAATGCACAAATCTGTACTGGTTGGGACCCTCTCGTGTAAGCATTGTTGTCAGAGATGGTTATGGAGGCACGGGTCTTCGATGGATCTGATCAAAGTGCAATGGTTTTAAGGTATGATACCATCGTGACATGAAAGCTTTTGGTGTAGTCTAATGTTAGGAATATTGATGACATCTGTGGACAATGATGTCTCCCACAGTTCCACCCGAGGATACCCTTTTTCATGGGGAGGGGTGATCCAAGGTACTGCTTCCTTTTCGTAAAAGAGGTGTCAAGGTAGACAAAAAGGAAGCCTTAACCGAACCATGGGTTGCCGACCTAAGGGGTCGGGGACCTAGATGTGATGGGTTTAACATAGTCATGTTGGTGAGAGGTGGCTGAAAACAGATGATGGGGATTCAGTGGCTAGAGTTCAGAGTATACTTTAGTAGCTTGGCGGCAGTCATAGTTATTTCTAAAGGGAAAATCCCTGGAGTCGGTAGGACTTCTAGGGCGGGTGTGAACCGGCTATGAATTTTGGGATGGTGCGTGCGTGGGGGTGAAATACTCTGACCAAGGGGAATGAGGGATTGCTACCATGGGGGAAAAGATGAAATATGAGGGCGAAGCGGCGAAGGGAATCATTTTCAGTCTTTGTACACTTACCAAAAGAATAAAATAATGAGGTTTGGTTTGTACAAAACATAGATACCGGTACCCCAAAACATGAAAAGGGGTCGCTCACTGAAGGTGTGAGGATGGTGTTTTGCTGGGGGTGGGGGTCCCATTGGTTGGTCTCATCTGTGGGGTTGATGAAGCAGATGAATAAATGTCGCAGATGGGATTATGCTGATAAAGGTATGGTGGGCCAAATGTGATGCGCGAAGGTGCGATTTCAATCTACTTGTACAACCTAGTCATCCAGGAAAGGGGTTTTTAGTTTGAATGGTAAACTTGACCTTATGCATGATGAATGGATGGGAACGAGGTGCTTCCCAGACTAAAATGGTATGGCCATGGAGTCACTTGTGCTGTGATATATGGTCTACTTTGGGTGATGATCGCCATGGAGGGGAGGCTCTACTAAACATCATGGAAATTTATCATGTGCAGGGTGAGGTATCCTATGGTTTATTTCTGATGGAGAAATGATGTCAGGATATGCAGGTTTTCTAGAACTCTACCATGATGGGGGTAGAATGATACCTTCTCTAGGATTTTCAGTGGATGGTGTTGTAAGTGGTTTGTGGGTTCTTCCTACAAAAACAACTACCTCAAGTGAAAGCATCTTCTTTACATCAAATATTATTGAAATACAGGAGCTTTGAGAAAGAAGATGAGAGAGGGCATACCTGTCGACACTGAAAATTTATTTTTGCAGGAGTGAGAATATGTGGCATTGCCTCTGTTTGTTATGGAGTGTTGATCACAGTGCTGCTTTCGGTCTGGTTATCAGATACTATAAGCTCCAATTTTTCCTTAGGAGTTGTTACTTGGGTCCTAGTTTTGATTTCAGTTGGGGTTGCCCCCAGATTGAGATCGGGGGGGCATTGCTAGTTACTACCCCCTATCCAAGATCTCCCTTTTGTTTGTTCCTCAGCTTCTTTGCAGCATTTGGAGGATTTTCATAATTATCCTGGTTGTATGGTTGTTGATGAGCCTTAGAAGGGTTGCATTAGATTGACCAGCACATTACGTTGTGCCATTGGTCCATTTTGTGCGGGGAATGGGGGATATCAGTTCCCTTATCCATAGTTGGTATATGAGTGCTAGGGTGACTTTCATGACGTCCTGCATTTCAATTTTTTCAATTTTATGGTGCCGAGGACCATACAAATTGGGTTTGTATGGCCTCAAAGGGAATTTTTTCCCTACATTACGTGGGTGATCTAGGAAAAGAGGCACCCTCCTTGCATGTAGTTCTAAGGGACAGGTGTGCGAGAGCATGTTGTTCCCTCCTTTTTGCACACAAGGGCATGCCTATGAAGAAAATAGGCGCGTGGGGGCACGCTTGTTTGAGAGACAAGCTCACAAAGGCCAGGGTGACAGAAAAACTTGGGTTTTTTGTCTGTTTTAATGTTTTTCTTTGTACTTATGGGTGCCTGTGTTGCTTGGTAGGTTGGTGTGGAGATACTGGGATTAGCCCGAGATCTGGACCGCTCTAGCTGCTGATGTTGGGGCACTTCATCAGTTGGCCGCATGGGGCCTTCTGAAGATTGCTGAGAACCAGTTCCTTCACTCTCAGGACCGACTGTTACGTTATAATATATAGAATTGGCACAGGAGGCGCAACATGTTTTTACTCTGGGGGAAGAACTTGATTATCCATCCAGAGACAGAGATATACTTTGTGACCGGGTTACTGCCTCAGGGTGAGGCTCTGAGGTATCCACTCACTATTGGGAGAGTGAACCTAGACAGATTTCCAAGGCGACATTGCAGTGGTGCGCCTCTTACTGAGGGGTGAATCAACATTGCATCAGTGATTTATGTGGTCGAGCGGTGTGCTCTGGCGATTATTGTGCGACTAGCGGGGTCAGTTGCTCCACATCAGGAATTGGGCCAGCAGGTGGGAGTTTTGTGTTGTTTGAGGGGCGGGCATTTTTTCAATTTCGCCCAATTTTGTTTTGATGGTATGGTGTCACAACTGAACAAGGTCCAACATGGATCTAATTCATTTGCGTATGCTATCATCCTATGAAGCATTATGTATGAGAGGGTGGTGTTGTTGAGGCCCGTTATGGCAGTGCCTATTGGGGGGCCGCTGGAGCCATGCATGAGGATGTGGGCTCCAGTGATGCCACAAAGCAATGGTGGCATGGTGGGTCGTTATTGGAATGACACAACAAAGGCCTAGTTTGAGGCCAACCCATAGATCTTCTTGCCATACTCGTATGCGGGGATGGACTTTTAGGGTGATCCATATATGGATCTCCCTTTCAGCTATGTTTGAGGTCTTACAGGTATGAGTTATGTTTTTTCTGCACTTGTTTGAGTTTTTATGTACTTCTGTGATTTTTCATTGACACTGACATTATTTTGGTTACTCCTATAGATGTTGGCCAGGTAGGTCACCTAATGGCCCGATTGGTGGGTCATGATCCTCCGCCATGACCTCGTGGTGGTCAGGGGGGAGGTGGCGCGAGTGGACCAGGTGGTGGCATCGATGGACCTGGCAGGGATGATGCTGGCCCTTCTGGTGAGGGCAGCAGCTTAGTTGCAATAGATGTGGTGGCCGAGCGAGCTCGTGCAGATGCGGTTGAGGCGCACAATGGAGTACTGGTGGCTCAAGTGGCTTCTCCAAAGGACTTCCGAGGTCGAGCGGACCACTTGACCCAGGGGATGCCTACTCGAGGTTTCATGGATGATTTCGAGGAGGTTTGGTTAGAGACGATGATGACACGCGAGAGGGATTATCATCCCACTCTACATCGAGTAGCGATCGTAGTGGCAACAACAGCTCCAGTGGTGGCGCCAGGAGTAGTGGTGGACCCAGGTGATCCTCTTGAGGGGGCACCCCCCTAGAGTAGTTTCGTACATAGGGAAAGCACCCATTATGAGGATGCTTCCCTTATTTTTGATGACTTTTGTATCTTCGGCCTTCCCAGTGGGCCAGCAATACTATTTTTTGTACTCAGATACACATATTTTCTGATATGTATATGAGAAATATTTTTGCAGCTCTACATGGTGTGCTATCTATTTCGGTTTATATATTTTTTGTTATGATGATGGATATCTATTTTTTTGGTTTTTTATGTATGATGGTTTATTCGCAATGCATTCCAGTCTAGGATATTGTTAGCTATGCGATCAACTGCTTGGTTTTGATTCCTCAATACATGTGAAAATGTAATGTAATCAAACTGTCTGCTTAATCTTTTGGCACGCAAATATTTTCTAAACATGTCTGTGTGTCTGGTTTCAAATGTTTGGTTCAACCGCAATACTACTAACTGGGAATCGTGGTAGACATGCATATGGTGGATGCCCTAATGGAGGGCCTCGCACATAAGTCCGATGAAGGAGTCATATTCTACCTGATTGTTTGTTGTTGGTCTGATGCACACGCCATTTGAACATAGTGGCGATCGGTTAGGGTGGTAGATGACCCAAGCGTCTGCAACTAAGTTTTGAGACCATCGCGATGCTTCATCAGAAAATCTGAAATAGGGTTCAATTTGGTGATCTATGGTGGCACTTCGAGCGTGCTTTTTACATAAGTCTTCGGATCAAAAATATTTTGGTTATCGGGTTTTTGTGTACTCTAACTCTAGGGGAAAAGGGCTTCTAGGGCCCTTATGGGTAGAAATTCTTGAGGTAAAGGCTGTTGATGGGGTTAGTGAGGTAGGTCTCATCCATTCTTGTCAAGATGTATGCCCTCTATCGGAGGCAATGCTTGATGATATAGGGTTCTTTCCACAAGGTTTCGAACTTTCCTGGCCCTAAGGCCTCTTTTTTGACATCGTAGCTATTAGCCATCCATAATTTTGACATATGCAAAGATGGCTAAATAGGGTCTTTTTAGTCTTCAAGAAACAAATTTCTGGCAAAATCTGTGACTTCTCGAAGCCTCTAGTCTGTTCCTTATCATTCAAAACACCCATCTATATTATCTCTGCATTCAAAAACCTCTTCTCCATTATTTCCTCCTAAAAATCCCACTTTCCCTTCATTATCCCTCCAATTCCCCAAAAACCCCCTTTCAAACCATAAAAATCCCTTTTTATTGGTTTAAAGGCCCCTCCATTTACTCTATCGGAACCTGAAAAAAAAAACCTCAAAAGACTCAATCTCGGCCTATTTTCCACTCATTTTAAACCTTTAGGCCTTGTGCACCTTCCCACTTTAAACACCCCATCGTCGATCTCCCCGCAGATCCGATGGTCCTCGGCAAATCGCAAATCTCAACTCCAAATGCTTGCATCCCTTCCCCTTTTTCCCCCACCGATGCGATATTATGAGGGCTTAAATCTTCCGCCCTGCTCTCATATGACCTGAGCCCCATGACCAAGCACATTGGCACATCGGCAATCCATATTCCATCACATCGGCACAATCTAAAGTTCCCGCTTCCGTCTTCCTTTTTCGTCGATGGCCAATCGGCCGATGAAATCGTTACCATCCATCTCCCCAAGGATCGGACAACCATCACACCTCCCACTCCATTGCACATCGTAGCCCCCCTCCCCTGATTCCGTTTTCCCCCGCCAATGCGATCCCCCGATAAAACCCTAACGGCCGATCCGCTTCCAGATCCAACGGTCCTCTGTTCATCGCTATTGCTTCTCTCATTGCTCATCAACTCATTAGTGATCCTTTTTTCTTTTTGCCCAGACCCTTTACCCCGTCGATGGCCGATATTGCGATTGGATCTGAGCCATCCATTTTTAATCCCGATCCAATGGCTAGGATTCATTGCGGAAGCACCAGGTTCACAAATCTTTTCATACCCCAAAGTGCCCCCGCTATATGTATTTTCTTATATTTTCCTACTAGTCCCACCCGACCACGCAGAGCCTTCCCACTGTGTTTTCCTGTAATCTCAGCTGTAGATCTGACCCCCTCCAGATCGGACGGTCTAGAACAATCTTCGCGTTCATTTCATAAATAAAGTTGATCACCTATTTTTAACGCGAATTGGGTGGTTTTCATGAGCATATGTGTCATCCGTTGGCATGTATCGTGTTCTCTTCACCCTTTACCACTTACCGCCTTTACCCTGAGCGAATACCACCTCTGGTATTCCCCAAACCCGCTCTTCGCGCTGAACTCAGTTTCAACCCTGGTTTTTTGGTTTCTTCCATGGTTAAACCTTTCCTCGTTGCATTCACCTCCTCTGCACTGCTCCTCCACCCACGCCCGAGCCCTCTGTTGCAGTTAAACCAATAAACGCAGGTTTTCTTAACTCGTTTGTCGTCATGTGTAGGTTTAATGGTGGATTTGTCCACAGGTCTCCCACGGCCAAAGAACCGATGTTTAAAGGGGCTGAGGGATCAAATTTTAGAGTTTAATCAAAGGTTTTATGGACATTGATTACAAATAAAACCCTCCAGTGCGTTGAAACTGTCGGTACACTGAAAACGAGATTAGAAAGATAAAGACAAGGAGCTTAAGCTTTAAGTTGAAGAATACACACCTAAACTCACAGTCTCAAAGGACAACTTAGTTTGAAGACAAGTCAGTAGAGGAAGGCCTCTACAGCCACATCCATAGAAGCATTTATTCCTCCTAAGGACTAAAAGGACACCTGCGGCCTATGTTACTTCACACAGACACTTTGAAAGCCATCCCACTTCCCAACCCTTTTTGAAATGGTTAGAGCAGTTATTAAGCCGACGTGGGCTACTGGACCTGAAATCTAATAGTTTACTTGTTGTGGAGGTCAAATATAGTACTTCATACCATGGTTTGCTTCAAAGGGTACACTTTAGAGTTAAATACATGCCTACCAGATATGCATAAAAATAGGAAAAACTACCCAAGTGATACAAAAAAATTATGAAACTATCATTACGTAGAATGGGCATTCAAGCACTTCTCCCACTCTGTCTTAATTCATATTTATTACCATTTCTACCATACTCTTCCTCTTTCACCTATAAGTATTCAAAGAAAATTAATTGTAATGGTTGGAACATTGTTAATTGCTGAACTATTATTGAGTTAGAGTTACTAAGTATTTTTAATATAGTAGGCTGGGAAGATAAGAATTGGACTGTAAAAGTTGTTGGGCTCAAATTATGTAACTGGTTTTGGACATCAATACACCAGCAGATTCACTGGATCCTGATCTAAATCATTGGTGATGTGTTTTTCTTATTGTATTTTTGGCTTTCCTTATGTTTTCAACTCTATTCACATTCTCTGATAAAGATCAGTAAAATATAGATTAGGATTTACTTCTAAAAGTACCCTAATTCTAACTCATAAGCTTTATCTATATGTTTTCCTCTAAATGTGTATTTAAGAGTGATATCAATAGAGTAATACCAGTCAAGAATGTTGGTGAGCCCATGTGTTGCTGAGTAGAACTTGAGATAATGTTCTTAAATGTTATTTTCATTGCATGCTAAGTAGATTCTTAAGCAAGGAAGTCTATGGTTATCCCTGTCCCTTGTTTGGTCTTAAAGAGTTGCATTGAAGATTTCCCTTAAGAGTAGGCTGAAAGAAGAAAATGTTTAAAGTCCTTGCTTGATCTTAGGTTGCTTTTATGTTTATCTTATATCTTTTTCCCATGAGTGTATGCCAAAATAAGGTTAGGTTAAAATTCCTTGCTTGATCTTAGGCTGCCTTTGTTTTCTTACATGTTGCTACTTTCATTTCACTCCTTAATCTTCCATATCACAAACTCAACTTAAAATATCTTCTGGTATAGATGACTTGCCCTTCGAAAACTCTTGGATAGTTGATGTGTGAGTAAACCATTTTACGACTCCATAGCCCAATGGTTTAGCACTCTTTGACCTATCTTCCCATGCTAAAACATCTTTCCACTTACTTCCTTCTTCACTTCACATGACCTTCTCAATTAATGATTCCCAACCGAAATAAAAAAAAAAAAACCTCTTGAACTTCATAACTAGCGTAATATCATAACTAAGCATAAAAAATATATTTGAAAAAAATACTTACATAGAGATATACCTCTCTGAATCCAAGAGGGCTAGATCCTAGGATTCCAAAGCGGTTCTGATGTTGCCTGGTCATTTGGTATGCAAGTCTGCCAAATCACTAGGACCCCAACAGTAGCGAAGGACTAACTCTCCCTCAGTAAATGAGTGAGGGGTGATGTGGCAGTCGAATTATGCTTTCACCCTTTTCTTATGGGCCTCATTGTGTTGCAGTGATTGTCGCCAACTTTCCTCAACTAGCTCTAGTTGTACTAGGTGTTGTTCTAGAGGTTGGGTGTCATCAAGGAGTTCGATGGTGGCATGCAGGTTTTGGATCTCACACTCTATGGGAATCATGGCTTCAATCCCATATACTAAGTGGAAGGGAGTAAAACTAGTGGACGTGTTAACAGTTGTGTGGTATTCCCACAGGGCGGAGAAGAGCATGTGGTGCCAATTGGTTTTGTGGTCATTCACCATGCGTTGTAACATAGTTTTGAGCACTTTGTTAATGGTTTCTACCTATCCATTGGACTGGGGGTAGTATGGCGAAGAAAATTCATGGGTGAATCCGAGATGATGAGATAGCTCCTTGAAGACTTCATTTTCAAAGAGTTTCCCGTGGTCGGAGACTAACTCTTTGGGGACGCCAAATCAGGCGATCACGTGGTTGAACAGAAATCAAGCGGTGGTTTCTGTTGTGTTGTCATATGTTGGCATGGCCTCGACCCACTTGGTGAAATAATCAACATCCACGATGATGTATATATGGTTTCCTAATGAGGCCGGGTTAAAATTCATGAAGTCGATTCCTCATTTATAGAAGGGGCCAGCTACAATGATAGGGTGTAGAGGAGCGAGTGGTGCTCTTGTTTTGTAGGCGAAGCACTGGAGCCGCTTGCATCTTTTGATTGTCGTGATACAGTCGTGAAAAAGGGAAGGCCAAAAATATCCTGCCTATAGAAATTTTTGGGCGGTATCCATTCCGGATAGGTGGCTGCCACAAGCACTTGCATGGGAGTCATTCAGGGCTTGATCTGCTTGATTATGATTGATACATCACCACAAGATTGTATCAATGCCTCTTCTGTATAAGACATCTCCCATGAGGAGGTATCAAGGGGATTGCTGGCGTATGCGCCGAAGGTCATACCGCATGAGGTGAGGTCTGAACTTTTGGGTTCGTAGGAATAGGAGAATATCCCCATACCAAGGGTCATCAGTTGCTACAAAGAAAAAATGTTCATTGGGTAGCAAATCATTTACTGGTGATCCTTTGGAATCTCCTGGGAGGTCGGTAATGAAATCTGCTAGGGCAAGTGCCTTTTTTCTTTTGAGAGAGGAAAACTGCAATTCGTATTCTTGGTGAATGACTATCCAACGGGCGTACTTGTGGTTCATTAGTCGGTGCATGAGCAGGTAATTTATGGGATTAATATCTGCTATGACCATGGTAGTTTTCAAGATGATGTAGTGGAAAATTTTCTGAACTACGTGGATTAATGCTAGGGAAATTATTTCTTCGGGATCATATCTCAATGCTGGGCCTGATAAGGTTTTGATGACATAATAGATTATGTGCTCCCTCCCATCTGGGACTTCCTGAACCAATACTTTGGCCAACGTGGAGTCAGAGGCTGATAGGTACAGGATATAATCCTTGTTATAGTCCAGGGGACTGATAAGTGGTGCTGAAGATAGTGTTTCTTTCACCGCATTGAATGCTTGTTGGGCATCATCATCCCATTTAAACAGGATGTCTTGGCGGAGGAGGCGCAAGAACCCTTGAGCATAGGTGGCATAATCTAGGACAAAGCATCTCAGAAAATTGGCCTTCCTCTACAGGCTTTGGAGTTGCCTGAGGGTTCGAGGTGGGGGGGACTTCTTTAATAGCTTGGTCCTTTAAAGGGTCTACTCTAATCCCTTGTTGGGACACAATAAAACCTAACAGTCTTCTAGCATTGACACAGAAGACGCACTTGAGAGGGTTTAAACACAGGTTGTATTGACGGCATCGTTGGAATACCAATCGCATATCCTTAATATGGTCGGATCACTACCTGGAGCGTACCATAAGGTCATCCAAGTAGGTAAGGATAAGGTGTGCCAAGTCATGAAATATGTAATTCATGGCCCTTTAGAAGGTGGCTCTGGCATTTTTTAGGCCAAATGGAATTTCCTTGTATGTGAATGTGCCCCAGGGAGTGGTGAATGCATTTTTGTACCAATCTGTATGGCGGATCTGGATTGTATTATATCCAAAGAACCTATCCATAAGGGATAGAGCCTCATGGCCAGAACAAGCATCGATAACTTAGTCGATGAATGGGGTGGGACAATTGTCTTTAGGACAAGCTTTGTTCAAATCCTAAAAATTGGTGCAAACGCGTATTGTGCCATATTTTTCATGATAGGAAAAGGGTTAGAAACCCAAGACGTATAGGTGATGGGGTAGATAAACCCGGCTTTGTGAAGCTTGTCAATTTCTTGTTTTATTGCTTCTGCCTTTGATGGGTGCAGTTGGCGTTGTTTTTGGAAAACTGGGGTTATGTCTAGCCAAGTGTCAATATGGTGCTCTATGTTCATAGGACTAAGCCCAGGCATTTCTGAGTAGTCCCACGTGAAGATATCTCTATACTCTTGTAATATTTTGGTATAAGAGGTTACCTCTTCTGGATAACATGTTGCCCCCAGCGAGATTTCTTCGACCTTTGTCATATTTTGAGATATGTTCACCTTGATGGTAGGTGAAATATTCGACATATTTCCATCCTCAAATGCATTTGGCGCTGGGATGAGGTTTTTGAACCAGTCGACCTTTTCCTGATGGCAGGAATTATTTTGAATCGATTGCATATATCTTTGGCTCAGCTGTATTTTCAGGAATTATCATTTTCTTGGGGAGAAACAACGAGTGGTGATGCATTGCATCCCATGGATAATATGGATCCATCATGGTTTCTAGGATATCCTCATCTAAATGAGACAAGGTCTCGAAGGGGGATTGTTCCTTCATAGGTTTACACTGAATGGGGGTGATCCAGGTGGAGATATTTGAAAACCATGACAAAGATTCCACCGTGGATGTGGTGGAACGAGATGCGGTCGACAGAGTGCAGACAGATTGGGTCTGTATTGTCATAGGGATAGCTACTCTTGTAGCTGCAACTGCCTAGACACCTATGGTAGATGAGCAGACATATTGAGTCATGGTTCTGATGCATGACGTCATGAACCGTATGTGGTGTGTCGCATCGTCGGCGTTTGGCGGGGGACAGATTTCATTAATTGGCCGTCTTCCAGATGGGCGTGATGGGGTGTATATATTTTTCACATCCTCTTGGGTTTTCAAACTGTTCATGGATTCCGAGTCCATACCATCTTCTCGGGAGAGGCAGACGATGGTTGATCGTATACAGGCTAAAGCTGTGTGGAATCTTGGGATGTAGTGACAACGACATACAGGATGGTTGTCACCACATTTCTAGCATGAATATGGGACGTCCATTTCGCCGCGATATACTATGTGGATTGGGTACCATCGTTGGAACATTTCCAAGGCTGGGAAATCAATGGTGAAGTGATCAAGTTCATCACAAAGTATGCATCTTTTGACCAGGGGGTGGTCTGGGGGGGAGCCTTTCGAGTGATTTTCGCTCTTCCTATAGGTACAGGATGATACGAGGCTCATTGTTGATAGATTGGATGGAGGGATCCTCTTGATAGGATCGCTCGATCGTATGTAAGGCGTCCCTATATTGTGGTATTTCTGGACAATGGTGGGTATATTTCCCATAGGTGTCACAAACAGTGCATGCATGATTGGTACACAGCAGTTTGCCTATAATTCTTGTGGCAAGTTCCTTTTTTCCGGAATGCAGCATTGAGATGTATGCTTCATAGCCGAGGATGGTTTTAACTCGTCCAACTCTGAACATATGTGGGTAGGGTGTCCTATGACATCACATATAGCGCAGGCTGATGAATCCCTTTGCATGGTGGGGGTCATCATTTTCTTTCCTCTCTTTGTTGTTTTCTTGGGCGTGGTAACTGGTTTCACAATGGGAACTTCCCTTACGGGGGCGGTTTCGACCGTTTCTTGGGTGGGTTGGGGCTCCTCGGGACTGAGGGGATTTAACCCAATGGCAGTAACGTTGGTGGCTCCTGTTCTGGAAGGGGGAACGAGGTACCAAACTGGGAACGCCAATGATATTTTGGGTAACACCAGTGTTGCCAAAACCTGCTGGGAAACAAAGCTAGCTGGCGGGTAGAGGAAAGGGGTTTGGGAGGCAACGTAGGCTAGAGAGGTTGTCGTAGCCAATGCCTCGGTGTCATTATTGCTTGAGTTTGTGTCGTGACTAACCTCGGTGCTTGATGTGGACATCATGCACACCGAGGCCCTTGTGGCATTGGGTGATACCTCAGGGATAATGGGAGGATCTCCTAGGAATGACACTAGGACGAACGATGGTTTGAATTGGCCAGGGTTGTATTCTTGGTGCCACGAAAGACCATCTGTGGTTGTATCTACGTAGGGTAGAATTATATCCGTGTTGGTTAGGGGATTCTTTTCACTATGCATCAGCTAGTCTACCGTAATTATTCGATCCTCATGGGGGAACATCATGATGTGGAAGACGAAGGATGCTATGGCGGACATGGCGTACATATAACTCCACCCAAGGAGTATGTTGTAATCCAAGTGAGCATCTAAGACTTTGATGTCTATGTGGACTGTCTTGCCAGCTAAGCAGATCGGTACATTTTGGTCGAGGCCGATTGGAGTCGTGGGACGACTGTCGTATGCTCTGAGTGTGATGATGAAATGTTTGAGTTCAGGGGACCCCAACTTCTGCCAAACATTTTTTGACATGATGCATGTTGATGCACCCACGTCAATGACACATCTGTGAATAGTGATATTCTGTACCGACACTGATATCTAGAATGCGACCATAGAGGGAAGCCTAGGGGTGGCTTTGTCTAAGTCAAAATCCATCATGCGTGTATCGGCAAGGTTGATAGTGCCTAACACAAAAAGTAAGGCTTTTTGTTGCTTGGGGCACGACTGTAGTACTTCCAACGTGGACATAGCAGTAGGTAATTGAGCTAAACCGTCTACGATGCTATAATTATGGGCTACTTTGGAGTAGTTACCTACTCACCTATTAGGTCCTTTTTCCATCTTTGGCAATATTTCCATAGGAATCTTTAGAATGGTCAAACGTGCAGTCGGTGCACTTGTACTAGCCCCTGATGTATTGGTGTCTGGTGGGGTGTCGTAGCTGCGATTCCAAGTTTGGAGAAACATTTCTTCCCCAGTCATGTAAATTTCATGGCTTCTTTTCCCAGAATCGTATGGGTTTTGCTGCTGAGTGTTGATCGTCCCTTGATGGAGGAAAGGTTCTTGCATCACCGCAGTTTTCTAGGAAGATGCTCCTTGTCCTCGGTTACTCTATAGCTTTTTAAGCTCAGGAAGTTCAGGATAGTGGTGAGTATAGTGCTCATACTCACCACATATTGAACAAGAATGGTTTGTTCGTAGAGGTGGCCTTTTGCCTTGCCTTTGGGCATTGTTTGGCTCCTAGTTCCGATTTTGGTTGGAGTTACCTCCAGCCTAGGATCGCGGTGGGCATTTTTGGTTGTTGCCCCCTATCTAGGGTTCCCTTTGGGCTTGTTTTTTTTCTTTTTATTAACCACTTTAGGAGGTTATTTCTCCTGATCATACTGGTGTGGTTGATTTTGGGACGGTTGCACAAGGTTCACTTGTGCATTGGTTTGCATAGGTGGGTCATGTGCTTGGGAATGAGCATAACGTTGTCCTGTGTTTGCACCTGGCCGTTGGGGGGGAGCTCTTCTGTTAGTGTTTCTTCCTGCATTTTGGGTCCCCTCAGCTGGAGGATAAGGTCCTCCTTGGTGATATGCTTGCGCCCTATTAGTCAAATTTTGCTATGACATATGACGACTTTGAAATCTGGGTTGAGACATGTTCTGGGTAGAATTATGTGTGTAACTGGGATTTTGACTACTCCTGCCTAGGTACGCTTGGGTCATTGACCCAATTAGTCTATCTACAGAGTTAGACGTACCTGGAAGTTCTTGGTAAGTTTGCAGGCGTGGGGCGTTAGGCAGGATGTTGTAGATGTATCCTAACTACGTATAGATTAGTTCAAGCTACTGGGCTTTACTGATTGCGTCCTCTTCAGATGTGGGGTTGCATTGTGCCACATCCTTTGAAATCTCCACCATCAAAGTTTTCAAGAATAAATATAAGATGACCCGGTCGTCAAGTTTAGCTTTGCATAAACTACGATGCCGCCTCCATTCATGGAGATGGTCTGAGATATGGATGGAGGGGATTGTCTTAAATGAGTCAATAATTCCATTCCTGAATCGTGGTGAATGGGAAACTTGTTAGTCATCAATAATTTGTCTGATATCAAAGGATGACTAAGTTATAAATCCTATATTTCTAGAAACAATACTTTAGAAGTGTTGTGAGTTCTATAAATCTCACTACCTTCATCATCCTAAACTTAATTGATTCAATAAATTTTCCTATCTTTTACTTCTCAAAAGTTTACCCTGCTTCTCCAAAAAGACTTCATCTTTTGGGCCTGTTTAACTCATTTTTTCACCCTCATTCATTCTCTTTCCCCTATGAAAACCCATTTCTTCTTTCCTCTAAAAAACCCTCATAAACGCCCTTCATTTATCATTTTGTCTAAAAAACCCTTAAACAATGTAAAAATCCTTTTTACATTGTTTAAACTTAACTTATAGCCTATCGAACCCTCTAAAAACTTATAAAACCCATATTTTTATGATATACCCGCCCCCTTTAAAAAACAGGCCCTTAAGCCCCTTTTAGCCTAGAGCCTTAGCCCCTTACCCCCATAAAATCGTTTCCTCTACTATATCCTAGCCCCTTCCCTATTCAAAACTCCTTTACCCCTTTTATTTTACATACCCCTGCAAACCTTATAAAAGGCCTCCAAGCCTTTGAAATATTAAGGCGGGCCCCCTTTAGTTCATCTTGCCTCTTC
The DNA here is from genome assembly GCA_034641835.2 of Pinus albicaulis. Taxonomy (NCBI): domain Eukaryota; kingdom Viridiplantae; phylum Streptophyta; class Pinopsida; order Pinales; family Pinaceae; genus Pinus; species Pinus albicaulis. The sequence goes on along the minus strand of CM076576.1, from coordinate 777,265,612 downwards.
ATTTTCTTTCGGACCACCTTGACCGTTGATCTTGAGCCCTGGGCCATGATCCAATGATCATCACAACACCGCCCTTTATCCCGCATCTGCACAAAATCCGCACTACCCAACAAAACTTGTCACGTCATCAAGACCAGGCCCCTCTCTCCACTTACCCTTCAACCAATAAAACTCCACCACCTGTCCACAGGCTCCACCCTAAGAACTTGCGCCCCGCTCCTAGACTATGTCTGTACCGTTGATCTTGCTCCTCGAGATCTGACGGTCCAAATCGAATAGCACGTAGATTTTTGCGATAGGGTTTAACGACCTCAACCAGAATGAAATGGGCATTTTCACCCTACCACCCTGCAATCGATCAGTGGAATCATGTAGCCCCTACCCAATACCACTTACCGCTCTCAACCCACGCGATAAACCACCGTGGTTTTCCAAAACCACCTTTCTCCTCCCCATGCCAAAATCAAACATTCTTAGCCTCTTTTTGAATTTTCCCATGGTTCCACCTCCAGAACCATACCCTTGCACCTCTTACTCCTCTGCAACATGCCTCCTGACAGCTCTAAACCCCAAAAATGTAGTTTCCCCACTCCTGCAGGTTTTAAAATTAACAGTGTTTTGTGTTTTTTGCAGGTTTTAATGGTGGTTATGCCCCCAAAATGCATTTCGAAAATCAAATAAATGATTAAATTAACCTCTAGATGACGATCCAAGAGATAAATTCATATAAAAAGGACCAGGAGGGTTTACATAAAGGCATTTCCCTTGATGAATCATGATCACCAATGGGTTATAAAAACCTCCAACACATGAGGACCACATCCCTGCACACAGAAAGAACAAACAAATCAGAGAAACAACAAACTATGAAGAACAAAAGGATTAAAGGGCTAAATCGAGATCAAAGGATAAAATAGGATTAGCCCTTAAGACAATGATTAAAATATAAAGGTCAAAGGTTTAACAAAACAAAGAATAAATAAACATACAATCATAAAGCAGAGATAAAGGATAAAGGTAGTAAGGCAGATTATTAAGGAAAAATCTAGGTTCAAAAGCCTAATAAAAATTTTAATGTTTAAACAAAGACAATTTTGTCCAAAGATAGCTTTGAATAACTCAAAAAAGAAGCATTCACTTCTCCAAAGACCAAACTGCCACCTACAACATGTTTTCTTTCCATGAAGGCTTTGGGTAGTTATTAAATAGTCAGAGATATTTTTATATCTATCAAGGCAGTTATTATAAATTCAAGAATAGGCCTTAAAGTAAAAATGTTCACCTATTTTTCCTTAGGCAGTTAAGATAGAGTTATCGAAACAGAGAACTAGCTGCAGATATTCCTAACTTAAGCCTTGCATGGTTCTCAAGGTTAGGAAATCACTTACTCTGTAATTAATGATACTCAAACCCTATATTGTGCTTCACCTCCTCATTTGTAGCATAAATACTGCATCTGAACTGATTGTATTGTTGGCATTTGATGACTCTTTGGATTAATACATATTCTCTTGGAAGTTAAAGGAAAATTGATGTCTTAGATCTTGTGGATTCCCTAATTTGTTTGTTGATGGAGGAGGCTAGATCACTGGATCCCTGAGCTTGGCTATTGGTGAAGTGCTTCTATCTATTATTGATTTTTCATATTCTCATTATGTTCTCATCTTTCTTTGTTACAGTAGAGTAAAAGTTTTAGGCTAAGAAATGTCTTTTGAAAGCACCTTAGTTCTGTTTTCTCTTCACTGTCTTAATGTTTTCTTCTGCAAGGTCTGAATGGAGGACTCTTAATTTCCCTCCAGTTCCATCTAGCTTGTTATTTTAGAAATGATTCAATAAAGTATAACCAAGGATTTTCTCTTTTGGTAAGTTTATGTTCCTTTGAGTATGGCTTGAGAGCTTGTTTTGAGGAATGATTTCAATAGAGTGAAACCAGGAAATTAAGTGGTGAGTCCGTGCTCCTTTGAGTACAACTTGAGATATTTTTTTTTAAAAGATATTTTAAAGTATGCTTAGTATATTCTAAACCAGGGAAGTCTATGGTGCACCCTGTCCTCTGGACTGCCTCAAAAGGTTGCTTGAAAGATCCCTAAAGAGTTGGTCAAAAGAAGATTAGATTATTTTTGTTTGATCTTAGGCTTCTCTTACTGTTTATCTTATATGTTTTCTTATCTGAAAGTAGTCTTTTGATTGCTGGATTTTTATCTGAAAGGTTTGCTTATTAAAAAATTTTCCAAAGAATTCTATGGTTTGCCCTGTCCTTTGGCTTGTTTCAAAACAGATACCTTGAAAGATGTCTCTTGTTTAAAGTACATGATAAATAATTCTTAATTGCTTTTTGTCCTACTTTTCATTCTTATCATTAATGTTCACCTCATTATTCCTAAACTTTGAAGATCCAATGGCCAAGTTAGATTTTCCCTATGATACTCCTGATCCATTGACGAACTTATCATGACTTTCATTTAACCCTATTGCCCAAATGACTTAGAGATTTACACATTCTACCTATTCTCTTTGATCATCATACCCAACCAAAACAAACAAACAAAACTTTATACTTCATAACTAGCCTAAAATCAACCCTTAAAAGAAAACAAGCACATATCCTTTTCAAACAACCTGAGAGATCACTCTCTGAGTCTAGGAAGGCTAGGTCCTAGAACTCTAAATACTAGTTTCATGTTGCCTTTTCATTTGGCTTGTCAATCTGCCAAATCACAGGATCACAACACAACTGAAAGTATGTGAGGAACACGGTAACGAGGGCACTAAAGGTTCCATGTAAAGTAGGCGGTTTCTCCACGTACCATTTCGCGGCTGCTCCCGTAAGAGTGCATTGAAATAGCCTCAATCGAATAGTATCCTCAATGATGCTATTCGATGAGCACCATAGGTGAAAGGTCATTACATGATTACCTGGGTCTTCCTCTTTCTTGCCTTCGAAATTTGCTATATCCGAAGGGATATTTGTGGGCATGGGAGGCCAATTGGGGTTGTGTGTTATGGGGTCATTCATTAGCTTGGCTAAATCGGGTAGATTTAATGAAGCTAAGAAGGGTGACTGGGAGGTTGACGCCATGGCAATGTGTGAAGACACAAATTTCTCGTTAGAATGAGGGTTAGTCTGTGACGTACCCTACTGTGAATTCAGTTGGCTTCCCATATGGGATGCACTCCTCTGCCCCCTAGGGGTCGAGGGGGGAGCGGTGTGCAGTGTGGTGCTGGGAGACTGACTAGGGTTCCCAACAAAGGTTGCTTCAATAAATGATGAACCAACGATGGTAGCAATGTTTTGCCTTTGATGCCTAAATGGCGAAAGACCTGGAACCCCTCCCGGTAATGGGGGGAGGTCCAAAAGACACCTAGATCAACGAGGTTCCGTTGGGACCGTTTAGGTGTCTACCATGTTAGTTTTTGGAAAAAATTTAGTGGATCACGTCTATGATCACGAAAAATCTATGGCCACATACATAGAACAAAGAGAAAATGAAATGAATTTTCCCTTTAACTTAATCTATGTGATCAATCAAGAAAAAAAGATGGTTTTGTTTGTTTGTGCATGATACTCAAAATCCTAGAAGACCTATTACGTCCTCACACAATCAAAAGTAATTGGGCCTTGAGAATATTTCTTGTGATTTTTGGCACAACATCATGTAAGAGATGGCGACGCCCCCAGTCAGCCGAAGAGAATCCACCATGGTAAGGGTAGAGGGTCTGGCGCTTTCCTGCACCGTCACCTATAGGGTAAAGGATGCCCTAGTTTTTGGCCACTAATAACCATTGTCCCACATGATCATTCGAGTCTTGGGCTTCTTGGTAGTCAGCTAATAGTACCGATTATCATCCGAGTCAGGTAGCCCCAACTAATACCGCACGCAATGCGCCTAAGCCTAACCCCCTCTGAATCAGGTCTTTTCCATGCTCAAGTTTTCTTTTCCATGGACTGATAAGTGGATTTTGAAGCTCCCTAAATACACAACTTCTATGTTTCAATATGAATTTTTATCAAGGCATCTTATTGGATGCCTACCCCCTTGATCCTAACTTAATCTATAAATTCTTTTGTGGCCCCTGTGGGGAGAATTTAGTGAGTTGGTTTAAGTTGGTTTTTAGGTGGCTTTCTTTGCTTAGTGGGTGAGTGTGTGTGAGCATATGGTGAACAATCTCATATTTTGAACATATAGATATCAGTGATCCTTTACAAAACTCCCCCAATTAAACTATGTGACATTGTTCCTTGCTCAAATGGAAAACATTTGCAGATAATGGGCCACTTCCAAATCTTCCTAGTTAATCTATGTTACTAACTAAAGGGAGATGGCGAATCACAAATGTAGAATGTTAATATTCTTGCCTAGGATCACCAAAGGGTGCAAAGGCAACAGATATTACTTGCTCTAATCGGTGATTCAATCCTAGTCCCGCAATTCCCTAAATGCAAAAATTGAACTAAGCTAAACAATTTCTAAACTAGCTTATGCATGTGTGGTCTTGGGCCACTTACTTGGACTAGTTAAACTAAGTCTGCATACCAGAATTTCCAAAAACATAAACTATTTGGAAAGAAATGGTGAATTCGCCCCTACTTAAACTATGTGAAGAATTTTTTCAAAAAACCAACTTAAATGAAAACTAACTCTATGCCTACAGAAAGCAGCAAAAAGTGAATTCTCAGAAGCTGTGGGGTATCAACGCAAGTGCTAGCAGATACATCAGGGGCTACCCAACACATTACAAGTAGAAAAATGTGGAGTGTAGGGAGAAAAATATCAGTCTACTATTTGGGTGGAAAAGGCTCTGACAAGTGTGCTTCCCTGCATGCAGGTCAGTCTTGAACGTGCGCAATGCACCTCTATGATGAAAAACTGCGCGCAAAAATCCTGCAATTAAAAAAGATGAGGTGTTGCCTTCTTCAGTCTATCGCTCCAGTGAATTTAGGGACTGTAAGATGGATCAGAGGACTGTCAACTCCACTCCAACATAGACAAAGGGTCTCCTGCAAAATATGGCACAACCACATAAACTTGGAACACGTCAGTGGAGTTTCCAATCCTGTTGTGGTGGATTAGTCGCACAGGTGTACGAAATCACACCAGCTTAAAGAGTGTGGCCTACTCTTTAAACTATTGGTAACAGGTAGAAAGTGGTGGAGCTCAAAAGCATACAATTTAGTGGAAAGAGTATGCTAAAGTATGCTTTGGTTAAACTAAAACTAAAACACAAATACACAGAAGCTATAAAGAGAGTCAAAATGATAATAATGAAAACTATGGCTCGACAACCTCTTCTTATTAAACATTTGATATGGAGAAGAAATTTTACCCACTTGCCAAAGGGCCCCTAGACAATGGTTCTAGGTCTCGATGCAAGCATGTTGCCTTCCAAGCTCTACCTCTAATGCAATCTCCCTCTCTCTCTCTGTTGTGGTGGAATAAGATGTTGGGTGGCCAACGATAGAGTCCTCTTCAGCTCCACGTTTGGGTCACACACTACTGGTGTTGCTTGGGAAATTTTGGCCAGCATAACAATGTGATCACCCTTTTCTTCATCTCTTGGAGTTTCAAATCCTCCTTCCCTCCCTTGGTACATGATGGATAGTGACCCAAGGGAAAGGTATGATTCCATTACATGCTCCAAATATTCATTTGTGTGCTCACATAGTGTCTAAGGAGGTGCTGGTGGTTGTCCTTAGGCGGCTTCATATAAGGAGTAATTTTCCTTTGCTTAGTGTGGTCCCGAAAAGCAATTTTTTTCCATTTCCAGGAATGCATGCTTATCGGGAAAAAATGCGCACATAAGGCCCTCTTATCGAAGGATTAAGCGTGCATTGTAGCATTTAAGACTAGTTCAAATCTTATTTTCTTAAAACCTTAGAGATTTTAAATACTTCTTGATTCCATAATGTGTTCCAACCCTGTAAATCCTTAGGCTTGACATTAATTGATGTCATCTTCTCCTGTACAATTTTCCAGTGTTAACAACCATGGTCTAAAAACCATGGGCATAGCTCAACGTATACAAAATATTCCCATATTTTTACAAAATAAGGGGCTTTGAGCCATCCCAAACCCCCTAAGACTCTATCTTAGCTTCACACTACGTGCTCCGCTCTTTGATTGGAAAAGTCTTTCTCAAAATATTCTATCAAGGGGACATTTGTGCTAACATTATTTGTTGTACATATGTCAACACCCTCACTCCCTTATAGAGGCTTTATAAATGGTGCAAGCTGTTACACGTGAAATTTTGCTTCTGTTGCTTGGTTCCTCCTTTCACCCACTGATGAGATTGTGAGTTCTAGGGGTATTTGTCTTTTCCCTGTCACAAACAACATGCCCGAGTATAGTGATGCCATTGAGCTCTTGACAGAGGCTAGTCGTCTTGGAATATGCCACCTTGTTCTTCAACTTGGCTCTCAACTCACAGTGTCTCAGCTCAACCGTCTCTACTCTGTAAGGAACCTGACTCCGCTTCATTATGTTTTAATGGTACATCTCTTGGAGAATTCAATTGATTACATTGATTATGTACATATTCCTTGAGGCAAAAATTGATTGGCTGATTCATTAGCTAATTATGTGTTAAATTAGAATTTGTCACATTTATAACATTTTAAACGACTCACATGAACAATTAAACATCTATTGTACATATAGAGTAGAAAAAACACATAGAATTCAATATTTTATTATATTAGGAGTCTGAGTACATAGTTCAAAATTAGGTAACTCGGGCCTTGGCTCATATGCCATACATATTCTAACACATCAAAAATTTCATAATCATGTGCTACTACCCCCACCTAGTGGAGCTTATGATAACATAAAACTGCATTCAGAATGCGCAGAGTAGACCATAGTGATGAGATGAGGCCATCTCTATAGTGTGTCTTTTCATGTCTTAAGGCATCTCATCAAGCCTCCTCGGAGGAACTCCCAATGTAAATCCCTCAACATTTCATGTAAACTCACGTAGCTCCTCATCTTCATCCTCTATCTCCTACGTTAGTATTGTTGGGGTCGAGGCCTGTGGTAAATGTATCCTTAGTGGATAATATCCTTGTAGGTATGTGGATGCCACATCTGCATATCATAAACATCATCTTTAGTGACTATGTACTCTTGTCAAAAGCCAAAAAAAAATATTCCAAAAATATAAAAACATAAAAAATCAAAATATGTTTACCTCTGCCATCAAAGCCTTCGCTAGGGGGAAAGACTATGGTATGATTTCCCATGAATTCCACCCAATCATACGGGTAGTCATCTACTAGCAATGTGGTTTCCCTCATCCATTTCCAATAAGTTTCTAGGTACCAGCTGCTAGTGTGCACTCCTTCATCCCGTGGTAAAATAGAACACCATCTATCCATACAGGTTTTTCTTCTCAATGTTAAGATGACATAATCCAATTTCTAGGGTTTCATCACCGTAATCCTTTCAAAGAAGAAACTTGCAAGTAAGCTCACATAATCGCAAGTGTCGCTTATTCTCATCTTCATATTTGTGATCTGAGCCTTCAAGTTGACCACCACATCGTCACTCCAGTTAAATAAGGTGGGCTCTAAACATCATATACATAACTCGAGGTGTGGTATTGTCACTGCATCAGGTGTTACAGACCCTGCCACTCGGGTCATAGTATAAGATAGTGTTGGTAGGGTCAAGTTTTGTATGCTCTCTATAAGGATCTTCATATTATCACCCCCTTCAACCTGCCTACAATGGTTAGCCCTCAGACTTCTAACAGTTTCCCCAGTAATTTTGTGAACCCCTGATAACACAATTGAAGCCCTCCACCTTGAAAAATTGGAAATCAAGTATATGTTTGAGGCCTCTATAGTAAATCTCTCTGGGCCAACGATGACTTTTTGGGTGTCTAAAATGCACCACCATATAATGTATGTCAAGAGATATGCTTAGTTGGTCATGCTTGGAGCAAGCCACAGTCCCTTAGAGCATTAATGGTCTGCCCATGGCCCATAGCCTAGATTTCATTCTCAGAATATTACCTCTCTCTCCATTCCACCACCATGTTTGTTCCTTAAATTAAAAAAAATAAACACTCTATTATCCATGGTCATTCCTGCAAACTGTATTCCACACACAACAAAAATAATTTGGGAAGAAACTACTTTAAAAATTTCTTATATTTCTCCCAGTCGCACCATTGACATAGGAGAAATTCGGCCATAGCTGCAGGCATATTGTGGAATTCTTGTGGCTGGGCCTATATGGCCAAAAATCTCCTATTATATGCCTGTGGTTGGGATTTTTTTTCTCAATAAACCCCTAATTCATCTTAAAAATTAATTTTCATCGAGCATCCTGTGGAAAAATTATTGAGAATGAGGCAATTTTTACTTACTAAGTTGAAGATGGCCACTTGCTCCTCCTTTCTCTTGCTCTCAAACCCTTGGAAGCTCTCTCCTCCTTTCTTTACAAACTCACAATGACCAATTAAAGAGGTATGAGTTCCCTTTATAACCTATTTTGGCATCTTCAGGAATATTCTTTCTTTAATTTTTGGGTTTAAAGGGCTTTTTTGAGCTTTATAATTTGTTTTTTCAATCTACCTTTTGCAGGAAAACTTGGGAGTGCACTTTTGTTTCTATCTTGGGAGTTCACCATTTATTACACTGGGACTAAGGTATGATTCTTCTACTGGCATATAGGGAGGGGTAGGTCATTTTTCGTTGATTTTTCATTTTTTACCATCAACACTATTTATGAATTAGGTCTAATTCCATCATGTTGTGACTTTCACCATTTCCTTTATGCATGTCGTAACCTAGTGGTAGAGCTTACCTGCTCATGGATACCCTAGTTAGAACCTTATTTTTTAATTGGTTTCCATGCAGTCATTTTTATTCTCTTTTTGGAATCCCTCCTTCTGATCCGCCATGACCTAGAATTTGAGCCTCATGTACTACTCTTCTTCATATTTATTTCCATACCCCAGGAGGATTCCAAATTTTATCCCTCGTGATTTCAATTTTTTATCAACCTACTTTTATAGTTTGAGCCTTGGATTCTCTATTCCATCATCAAAATCTTCTTGTCCTACCATTCCCTTTCAATTGGTGTTGTACACTTTCTTGGAGGAACCACTGCAATAATTGATGCTATTAGATAACCTCTTGTCCACGTTATGTCATGAGCAGTTCCACCATTACCAAAACCCATTGCTATATTTTATACCACTCTTTCCTATAGGAGGAGTTTCCTTTAAGCTCTTTTCAGACTCTTTAACTTAGAAAATATTTTCGAGTGAAATTTTCTACTTCACGCTCGTTAAAGTACTTGAAGTGTCATATACCCAGTATAAGTTTAACCCTTTTCCAGATTGGGATCGATTAGTTACAAAAAAGGAATACCCTAGTCTACTGTGGCTAGGAGGTTCCCCCTTGTATTCTTTTATCTCTTTTTCAGGCTTGGGGGACAACTTTATGTAAAAGGAGCTTTTAAAAATAGGAGGGAACATCTATGTTAATTTATTTTCCACAGGCAATGTCAGTTGTGTCACCGTTGAATAAGAAACTTGTCTACTTCATTATCTTACAGTTGGGTTTTAGCTTTCCTAGGAGTCATACCATTCATATGAGTTTTTTTACTCCCTTGGTTGGTTACTCTTACAGTCATATGGAGCATGCCTTTATGCCTCCTACGTCATCACATAATGTCACATTGTGCTCATTTAGTCATGCTTCCAAGTCACTCTTGTGTCGTGACTCCTGCCGTTATGTGTTTAAGAGAATTCTAAGCCTGTGTCGGCCATTTGGAAGTAACTTATTGACCTTTTTTAATTGACCATCCCTGTGTCACTTGTACTTCATCGCTTCATGACTTCATCCTTACTTCACATCATCTTGGTATGTTTCCTGTTGATTGATGGGGGATACATTAAGGCCCTCCTTCGACGAATCTTCTCCTATTGACTTCGTATCTTTATCCAATAGCTTGATCTAGGAACTGGTAGTACCTTGGAGCTTACAGGCCTCAGTGGTAGGCTTCCTTGCAATCAACAATGGGTTCAAATCATTGGCTCCAGATCTATCAAGTTCATTTGGTGTTTGACATCAACTCATCTATGCACACGTAGTGGGTTGTACTAGGTATCTTGGGATCCATTTTCCTCATTATTGGATTCCCTCACATAAGTTACTGGTTTAACTCATTGGCTGGTAATCAGGTGATATCTACCTTACTCAAATTCAACTCATTTATTCGCATGTGTATATTCGTACCATTGTGTTTATGTCAAATACCCTAGTTTAGGGACATCTCACTCTTATATGGAATCCTTCCCAGGCTACGTTGGAGCTATGTATCATTTATGTACCTTGAGGGCTATCTGGGACACTTATCTGTCTGTCATGTTTCTATAGTCCTACTGATGTATACTATGACATAGATCCACAATTATATTTCTTAGTGGCTATGCTCTTTTCATTGAGTCACATGGATCCACTGTGTATTTCTGTCATGGCCATGTTCTATCACTTTATTTCATGGATCTGCAGTGTATGTTTTGGCAGCCATGTTCAGTATTCTCTTATGCCCAAGAATGGATATGGTCACCTCGAGGAAGTTATCATCACAGTTGAGACTTCAGCTCCATTGTCTTCTTATCCACATCCTTGGCTGTGTTTCCCCACTGTCATTTTGACCTCTAAGTTTTATCATAATGCATTTCATCCATCAACTTCTCATTCTAACCTCATACTTTAGGCGGAATTCACTATCAACCTATTTTTCTACCCTTTGATTACTGACCCTATTACATGGTATTTTTTCACCGTCCCTGCAATCCCCATCCCAAACATTGGAGGACCATTTCAATGACCCCTATTTATTATCATACATTTCCATAAATTTCATTGCATCCCTTGGCATATCAAGATCATAATCTTTGTTGATCATTCCTTAAGTGGACCTTCAAAAACATATTATTTTGTGTCGACGCTAGTAGGAAGTTATGGCCTCACACCCATGGATAATTAAACACTGGGCCTCGCGCCCTTTTTCGCTCTGTCTCAAAAGGGTACCCACACCGAATTGCTTTTGGAAAGTTTTTAAAATAGAAACAAAGCTTCCATGTTTAACATCTTCGTGAGCGGAGTCATCATGGTTTTTTCGACTGAATCACATTAAGTTTCTCCCTTTGGCCTATTTTTTCCTACAATTGTGCAACTCCCCAAAGGGATAGACCTCTCCTCCACCTTATGTGGGATCGCAAACCACCTCCTCCTCTCCTATAAATCCTTCCTCCTCACATTGATTCAGCTAGCTGAATAGTCATTAGTATAGCTAGTGTGTTCAAGAAATCAGAGAAGAGTACATTGTTGAGAGAGAGTTTAATCCCATTGCCTCATGGAGTTGAATGCTGAACAAATGCTTGAGAAGTGCTCGACTGAACCTATCGAAGTAGATCTGCAACGTCAAGGCATAAGGTTGTAAACTTGTTTTTCATTTATCAATAATACATGACTGGTTTCTAGTTCCAACTTTGTTTCCAGTTATATGCAAAGTGTTTAGCTTTCCTTGACTAGCTGAATAGTTGTAGATGAATGTATATGCTTGTATGATGTTATCATCTGTTTGATCTTTGTGCAGATGCGTGAACATCATCACCAACATGGAGCACAAGGCGTGAAGACAAATATCGAAGGATCGTTGTCGCATGTCATGGCAAAAGCATTAGATCAAGGTAGGAGATCTATTCTGGTCCATATTTCATTTATAAGCTATGAATTTAGGAGTCCAGTGTGTTCCCTTGTTGCTAGACCCACCCTAGGACTAGAGGGATCGCCTCTGTCTACAAAGGGGATTTTCCTAATCAACCCTTCAAACTTGTTTCCAAAAATAATTGGGGTATTCACCAGAAATGGTGGGGCGAAATGGAACCAGTTCTCAGTCATGTCGGCAGTATGTCACTCTTGAACATGACACTTGTATGCAGTTCATGTTGGGTTGGGGACATCCCACATTCGTCATTTTTCCTCCATGGGTTTGGGTTATCTTTTTTGACCTCTCATATTCTCTTTTCCACGTAACCATGACCTCAGATCCCTTGATGTCAAATAATGCCAAATTTCGGATTCATGTTGCCAATATGTTCAAGAGAATTTTCCTTGTACAGTTTTCAACCCTTGATCCTCTATTTAGTCATTATTCACTATCATCTTATTCCTTTGTCTCATGTCAATGATGTGGGAACAGTTATGGCCATCCTTAGAACGGTCACTTCCTATCGACTTTAGCTCACTATCTAGGAAGTTGATCTAGAGACTCCCTTCTAGTACCTTAGAGCTTGTATGCCTCAATGGTAATTTCTTCGCATTCGATGACAAGTTCCCATTATTGACCTTTGATCGAGTGATTCTAGGGATGTTCGACTCCAGCTCATTGCTCACATTCCATGTATTGTACTAGTTGTACCTTGAGAACCATTTTTATTATTAGTGGTATCTCTCGCGCCTGTTAATAGCTTTCATCATCCTGAATGTTCGACTTCAACTCATTCATTCGCATGCTTGAATTTGTACTTGTTCGGGTCGAGATGGAGCGCAAGACCCCGGGCTTTGTCTGATAAAATCTAGGTTGCGGGATGATTTGGTTTATCATGGCTATATGCATGACTCTTCTGATTGGATGGTTGCGACCATACCTGATTCTATTTGATGATCCTTCTCACTAGATGGTTGCGTCCATACCTTGGATATTTTTATATGTACTCTAATATGGATGGTTGCACCGATACCACATATTCATGTATCAAAGATATCAGTTGTACTTGTTCTTATAGGTCTTCCAACGACAGTGTTTTGGTTTGGGCATGTTCTCATAGAGCATTTCACCCCTCCCTCTCTCTCCGAATTCATGCTTTAGGGGGCATCTATTACACAGTATTTTGTCACCGTCCCTACAATCCCCATCCCAAACATTGGAGGACCATTTCAGTGACCCCTGTGTACTGTCATGCATTACCATAAATGTCATTGCATCCCCTGGCATATCAAGATCATAATATCTGTTGATCATTCATGAAGAAGACCTTCAAAAACATATGATTTTGGGTCGGTGTCGGTAGGCAGTTGTGGCCTCGCACCCATGGAGAAATTAACACTGGGCCTCACGCCCTAGTGCGCTCTGTCTCAGAAGGGCACTCACACCAAGATTCTTTTGGAAAGTTTTTAAAATAGAAACGAATCTTACATGCTTAAAAGCTTCATGAGCAGAGCCATCGTGGTTTTTTCGACTGAATCACGTCTAGTTTCTCCCTTTGGCCTATTTTTTCCTACAATTGTGCAACTCCCCAAAGGGATAGACCTCTCCAAACCTCTCCTCCATCTTATTTGGGATCCCAAACCACCTCCTCCTCTCTTATGAATTATTCCTACTCACATCGATTCAGCTAGCTGAATAGTCATTAGTATAGTTGGCGTGTTGAAGAAAGAAGATAAGAATCCATTGTTGAAAGAGTGTTTAATCCCATTGCCTCATTGAGTCAAATGTTGAACGAATGCTTGAGACATGCCCAACTGAACCAATCGAAGGAGATCTGCAACGTCGAGGCATACGGTTGTAAACTTATTTTTCATTTATCAATAATACATTACTAGTTTTTGGTTCCAACTTTGTTTCCATTTATATGAAAAGTGTTTAGCTCTCCTTGACTAGTTGAATAGATGTAGATGAATGTATATGCTTGTATGTTTTCATCGTCTATTTGATCTTTGTGCAGACACATGAACATCGTCACCAACATGGAGCGTAAGGCACGAAGACAAATATCAAAGGATTGCTTCCGTGTGCCATGACAAAATCATTGGACCGAGGTAGGATATCTGTTCCGGTTCATATTTCATTTATAAGCTAGGAATTTAGGATTCCAACGTGTTCCTTATTGCTAGACCCACCTTAGGGCTAGAGGGATCACCTATGTCCACAGAGGGGATTTTATTGCTCAACAGACCCTTAGCCATTATGGTTATATAATTCTTTCGTGACATGAGGAAACTTTTTGAGCCATTTTGCAATTAGCCGCAGGCATGCATGCTTGTGCCTGTGGCCAAGACCCTATAACCTCTACCAGCCCTCTTGTGCCTATGGATAGGGACACTTTTAGCCCTTTATGTACCTACAACCAAGGGAATGTTCTAAAGTGAACTAGTCCCTAGGAGATCAGTTCGATTCCTCATCTATTCAAGCTAGCTAGGACTCATCAATTAGAAGCTTATGTAAATTTTCGTCATCCTGAGTGTCTATATTCATCCTCCTGGGACCTCTCTTATACCTATTTATACTAGATCATTTGAGAGGGCCAGATGATTTTTGGAGGGCCATGCTAGTTTTTGAGTGCTATATTACTACTAGAGAGCTGAGATCTTGATCCTATGCTGCCATTTTGCTACTAGATAAAGATATTGTGAGGTCTTGGTCATATGTGTCTGCTCTTCATGCTCATTTCTTATATGTAGTCGGGAAACTCTACCAGGTCGCGGAGAGGAAATGGGAATTGAAGGTATAAGCGTTGTTCATTTCATATGATTAATGAAGAATTATGTTCTCTCCCTTACATGATTATGTTTTCAGTAGATCTTATTATTAGTTTGTATTAGTTTTATTCTAACGATATTCTGAGGAAGATCACTTTTCATCCTTGAGTGTTTTTTATTGTGTGTAGGTATGAGATTGATTGTAGATGAAGCAGATTGCTTGAGTGGAGTGCAAGGATTCTATACAAACTCAAGATCCATATGCAATCTGCGAGGAGGAAAGGTGCCATTTCTCTTCCTCATAGTGTAAAATTGATTGCATGTTGCTTGATGATCATAAGGGATTGGGATCTCTTTTTTCTTCTTAGTCTTCTCTTTGTCTGTCTAGTGATCTAATCATACACTAGATCATGGAGCAACAACTCCTTGCAATTTATAATGCAACAAGATGATTTCATATGGAGCTTGGTGCAAAGATAATTTTAGCTACTTGATTAGCTGAGCCTCATGAGTGGATCCAACACATGTCGATATGTAAGAGTGTTTTTCAGAGATGCAACTAGAGATATCATCTAGAGAGACTTCATTATGATGACAAGATCTAATGGACATCATTGGAGGCTTTTGGTTGGACTATTGTTAATATGGAAATAACATCGAGTGGGAAAGGATGTCAAGTCCTAGAGTTGGGTGCACCTTGGTCCTTTAATCAAGGTGTGAACCATGTGATATATATATATATATATACATATATATATATATATATATATATACATATATATATATATATATATATATATATATATATATATATATATATATATATATATATATATATATATATATATATATATATATATATATATATATATATATATATGTATATATATATATATATATATATATCACACATATTATAACAAAAATATCGCAAGAAATGCAACAAAATAGGATGTTGGGAAAGAGAACACCAATATGAGGTGTGGAAAAAATGACACTTGGGAATTTTCATTGGGTGCATGTAGGAAACTTGGTGGCATGATGTTTGTGAATGACTGAGCGCCCGACTTGGCCTAATGATGGGTGAGTAGTCCTAGGACGACCCTATGAGGAACATCATGCATGCCCCAAGACATGGACCGAAATTCCCATATAAGAGAGAACAAGTAGTGGATGAGGTCATCCGAGGACGAGTTGGACCAAGGAGGCGGCACCCTAGTGGAGAAAATGTGGGGTGAGTCCCTCAAATGAGCAAGCTGAAATTTGGTGTTGGTTGATATGAACCGAAGGCACACTAGGCGAGATGAGTTGAGGGTGTTTTCCAAGAAGGAATGAGTTGAGGGTGACTGAGATGAGATGAGACGAGGGCATTGTCAAGATGAGATGAGCGAGTCGAGGGCATGGAAGAGTTCACTAGAACAAAATTTGGCACCCAGTGGAACAAAACAATTGTCAACCCAACCAAGCCAACTTGTATGACGAGCCGAAGACAAACCACATGAAGAAGGCCTTATGCAATATAAATAGATGCATGATGAAATGAAGGAAGGAAACAATCGAATGGAGCAACACCGAATGGAATGAAGTTGCATCATTTGGAGCAAGACATGGTGGAAACTAAATAAGGAGCCAAGGATAGGGTCCTGGGCCGATGGTAGAGTAGGGCTCGAAGATGAAGATGAGCCAACCGAGCCTTCCCAACCAAAGGGTGGAGACAACTTGTGGAGGGAGAGGACTAATTTGTGATAGGGTGGTAGGGTGGCCCAGTGGGGTGATTGGTTTTGAGGTTGGATTTCCTTGTATATTCTTTGGTTTCTTGCTTCAAATTTTGGTTGGACCAAGCCATTTTCTTACAAAATTATTGTACATATATATTTTAATAAAAGTAGTGATCAAAGGGTTGCTCCCATTGAAATTGTGTAAGCTTATGATGATGTTCATGATTTATGTTAATTGAAGATGATGTGACAATGTTATTACTACTCTATGTTTGACGAATTTCACACAATAATAAAAATATAGAGAACACTGGAAATTACATTGTGAGTCGTAGTCTAGGCGAAATAACATTGTGCTACACTAGAAAGTTGTGAAACATGTCAATATCACACGCTCAAGGGATCTTGATATGCCCAAAAAGTGCCATGTAACTATAGAAAACCCTAAAATCATGATAATGATGAATCCATTTGTGTATTATTAATTGATAGAAAATTACAATCTCATTAAAATTGATATGAAATTTTAATGAAATAGCCAACAACTTCAAACATTTAAACTACACTTTTGATAAATTGATATAACTTATAAATCATTTTATAATTTAATATAAAAATATACTTATTTATAAGAATTATAAATGCAAAGTAAAAAATAAAAATAAAACAAATCATCAAGAAAAGGTATATGAGCATGGTGATACCATCCAAAACGATGAGAATTGCATCTGAGTTAATAAATTGGATAAGATAAGAGAAATAAGTACGTACATAAAACTTAATATGAACAATTTATATTATATTGATTTATAAATTGGACACGCTTAAATGAGATAACAGATATGAGTAGGATGCACGTAGAATTCAATATGAATAATATTATTTATGAATAACATTATTTTATTTTATATTAAGTTCATTGCGAATATAGATGCATAAACTTAGATAGTAAATGGAGAAAAATATTTAATATTTATTTTTAAAATATCATAAATTTAATTTAATTTTAAATTTTATAAATATTAAAATAATCATGCATATTTTTAATACTTCAAATAAGAATAAAATAAATTTAATCTATAAAACATATTTTAAATCATATTATTATATTAATATATAAAAATAAATACGAAAATTTATTATTAGGAATTTGGCTTCTGTGATCCATAAATTGTGAGAAAATCTTTGGGTAAAAATTACATCACGATAATTTTGGTGGACGCATTTCAAACCAGCCAGTGTGGTTCATCATCAAGATAAGATGAAGAATCTGATCAGATAAACCAATTAAATAGATAAGAAAATCTTCAACTAGCCATTTGTAAAATAATGGTTAGTTTGACTAAACCTAGGAAATGAAAACAAAAATATAAAATAATGATTTCTTATTCATTTAATATTAAATGCTTATTGTTTAAAATTGAAATCTTATTTATTTTTATTCTTAATTTTTTTTTAAAATTTCATTCTTAGTATATATATATATATATATATATATATATATATATATATATATGTATGTATGTATGTATGTATGTATGTATGTATGTATGTATGTATGTATGTATGTATGTATGTATATTATTTTTATTTTTATTTATTTATTTATTTTATATTTATATTTATATT
Source organism: Pinus albicaulis (assembly GCA_034641835.2). Classification (NCBI taxonomy): domain Eukaryota; kingdom Viridiplantae; phylum Streptophyta; class Pinopsida; order Pinales; family Pinaceae; genus Pinus; species Pinus albicaulis. The sequence continues at coordinate 777,247,762 of CM076576.1, read as the reverse complement.
TAAGATTAAAAGATAAAATATCAACCTAAATAATAAAACTAAATAGTATTGAAAATAAAATAAAAATAACCATAAAATACATTAAAATGAAATTAAATAAAATATACAAATAAAAACAAGTAAGTAAATAAATAAATATTAATAATTTTAGTTAAAAAATTATATTTTATTTAATAATATGTTATATAATAATAATCATAAGTTTAAAAATAAAAATAAATAGATAAATGCATAAAAATATTAATATTAATATTTTTTATTTTTATTTTTTTAAATATAAAACTATAAAAAAATCTCTAACTAGCGGTTTGTAAAATAACGGCTAGTTTGACTAAACCTAAGAATTGAAATCAAAAAATATAAAATAATGATTACCTATTTAATTTATTATTAAGTGCTTAATGTTTATAATTGGAATCTTATTTATTTTTGTTCTTAATAAAATAAAAATTAACCAAAATATTCTTGAAGAATAATTTTTTTTTATTTTAAATTTAATTTTTAGAATAATAATTAATATATTTATTTTATTCTATTTTTTTTAATAAAACATTAAAATTTAAAATATCAACCAAAATGATAAAACTAAATAAAATTGAAAATAAATAAAAATAAAACTACATAAAAAAATATAAAAATACAAATAAAACTAAGTAAATACATAAATATATATAATATTTTGAGTTTAAAAATTAAATTTTAATAATATGTTATATATTAAAAATCATAAGATTAAAAATAAACATAAAAATAAACAAGCATAAAAATACATAAAAATGAAAATAAAAATTAATTTATTAAAAGAAAAAAAAAACTAGGAATGAAGAGCAGGAATCCAACATCTGCTAACCAACCACCCATCGTCCCTGTTGAGGTTAACCAGTCTCTTTTTGATTTCCAAGGCTTCTCTCAACTTGCGGTGGTGGAAATGGTCAATCCTCGCAATAACCTTAGCATCCTCAATGCAAATATGATGATTGGTCTTCTCAGCATGCTCTGCTAAAGCCGAGGAGCGAGATCTATTATGCTTAAGGGCAGCGACATGTTCATGAATTCTTTGATTAATAGATTGGCCTATTTCACAAATGTAAGGAGTCCCACACGAGCAGGGAATCAAGTAAACACCCTTACCATCCTTACGGCAAATCGGGTCCTTAAACGATCTAAGCAAACTCCGAATGGTACGGGAGGGTTTGAATGTTGAGGAAACATTATGTTTCTTTAGGATCCTTGCAATTTTATCCATAGTACCTTGGATAAACGGAAGGTGAACTCCAGATAACCAATCGCAAGGATCTTTCTTAACTCTGGGACCCTTTTCAGCTCTTTGAAACGCTTTAAGAAAATGACTCTTGCTATAACCATTTTTATTAAAAAAATTTAAGAGATGAGCCTTTTCATCTTCAAAGTGGTGTTCATCAGAGATTTTAAAGGCTCTGGTAGCTAGGGTGCTGAGAACCCCAAGCTTCTGAGCAGGGAAATGGTGAGAACTAGCATGTAAATACTGCTTAGTGTGTGTCTTCTTTCTAAAAACTTGATGAGAGAAGGAACCATCTTCATTCCTAGAAATGAGGACATCAAGAAAAGGCAAGCTACCATTGTCTTCAAATTCCATGGTGAACTTAATGAAGTCAGATTGATCATTAAGATGCTGGAAGAAAAGGTCCAAATTCTCCTTACCATGAGACCAAACAACACAGGTTTCATCAACAAACCTTTTCCAAAGTTTAGGTTGAAAAGGGGAGGAGGAAAAGGCTCTAGATTCGAAGTCTTCCATGAATAGATTAGCAACTACAGGAGAAGGGGGGAACCCATGGCCACACCACAAGTCTGTTCAAAAATAAAGATTTCTTATTTATTTAATATTAAATGCTTATTGTTTAAAATTGAAATCTTATTTATTTATTTTATTTATTTTTCTTTATATTTATGATTAAAAGATAAAATATGAACCTAAATAATAAAACTAAATAGTATTGAAAATAAAATAAAAATAACCATAAAATAAAATTAAATAAAATATACAAATAAAAACAAGTAAATAAATAAATATTAATAATTTTAGTTTAAAAATTATATTTTATTTAATAATATGTTATATAATAATAATCATAAGTTTAAAATTAAAAATAAATAGATAAATGCATAAAAATATTAATAATATTTTTATTTTTATTTTTTTAAATATAAAACTATAAAAAAATCTCCAACTAGCCATTTGTAAAATAATGGCTAGTTTGACTAAACCTAGGAATTGAAATCAAAAAATATAAAATAATGATTACCTATTTAATTTATTATTAATTGCTTAATGTTTATAACTGGAATCTTATTTATTTTTATTCTTAATAAAATAAAAATTAACCAAAATATTCTTGAAGAATAAAAAAAATTTATTTTAATTTTGATTTTTAGAATAATAATTAATATATTTATTTTATTCTATTCTTTTTAATAAAAGATTAAAAGTTAAAATATCAACCAAAATGATAAAATTAAATAAAATTGAAAATAAATTAAAAATAAATAAAAATAAAATTACATAAAAAATATAAAAATACAAATAAAACTAAGTAAATACATAAAAACCTTATTGAGAGTAACCCCCTCACTCCGAGGATCTATGGTATTCCTAAGATTCATAAGGATGGAGTTCCCCTTCGCCCTATTGTTAACACCATAGGAGGTCCGACTTATCTACTCGCTAAATTTCTAGCCACTAAGCTTAAACTGCTTGTGGGTCAGACCTCTTCCTTTGTTAAAGACTCTTGGTATTTTATTAATGAATTGAAAGACTTGAAGTTAGATAGTGGTGATAGGTTTGTGAGTTTTGATGTTGTTTCTTTATATACTTGCATCCCCATTAAGGAAGCTGTTGATGTATTTCTCGGGTCACGGATCCTAATACTGCTCATCTTGTTGAAATTGGTCTTACCTCGACTTTCTTTGGTTTCGAGGGTGAGTTCTTTGAACAGACTTGTGGTGTGGCCATGGGTTCCCCCCTTTCTCCTGTGGTTGCTAATCTATTCATGGAAGACTTCAAATCTAGAGCCCTTTCCTCCTCCCTTTTTCAACCTAAATTTTGGAAAAGGTTTGTTGATGACACCTGTGTTGTTTGGCCTCATGGTAAGGAGAATTTGGACCTTTTCTTCCAGCATCTTAATGATCAATTTGACTTCATTAAGTTCACCATGGAATTTGAAGACAATGGTAACTTGCCTTTTCTTGATGTCCTCATTTCTAGGAATGAAGATGGTTCTTTCTCTCATCAAGTTTTTAGAAAGAAGACACACACTAAGCAATATTTACATGCTAGTTCTCACCATTTCCCTGCTCAAAAGCTTGGGGTTCTCAGCACCCTAGCTACCAGAGCCTTTAAAATCTCTGATGAACACCACTTTGAAGATGAAAAGGCTCATCTCTTAACTTTTTTTAATAAAAATGGTTATAGCAAGAGTCATTGTCTTAAAGCATTTCAAAGAGCTGAAAAGGGTCCTAGAGTTAAGAAAGATCCTTGTGATCAGTTATCTGGAGTTCCCCTTCTGTTTATCCAAGGTACTACGGATAAAATTGCAAGGATCCTAAAGAAACATAATGTTTCCTCAACATTCAAACCCTCCTGTACCATTCGGAGTTCGCTTAAATCGGTTAAGGACCCGATTTTCCCTAAGGATGGTAAGGGTGTTTACTTGATTCTGTGCTCGTGTGGGACTCCTTACATTGGTGAAACAGGTCGATCTATTAATCAAAGAATTCATGAACATATCACTGACCTTAAGCATAATATATCTTGCTCCTTGGCTTTAGTAGAGCATGCTGAGGAGACCAATCATCATATTTGCATTGAGGATGCTAAGGTTATTGCAAGGATTGACCATTTCCACCACCGCAAGTTGAGAGAAGCCTTGGAAATCGAAAAGAGGTCAGTTAACCTCAACAGGGACGATGGGTGGTTGGTTAGAAAATGTTGGATTCCTGCTCTTCATTCCTCGTTTTTTTTTTTTTTTTTTTCTTTTAATAAATTAATTTTTATTTTCATTTTTATGTATTTTTATGCTGGTTTACTTTTATCTTTATTTTTTATCTTATGATTTTTAATATATAACATATTATTAAAATTAAATTTTTAAACTCAAAATATTATATATATTTATGTATTTACTTAGTTTTATTTGTATTTTTATATTTTTTTATGTAATTTTATTTTTATTTATTTTTAATTTATTTTCAATTTTATTTAGTTTATCATTTTGGTTGATATTTTAACTTTTAATCTTTTATTAAAAAGAATAGAATAAAATAAATATATTAATTATTATTCTAAAACTTAAATTAAAATAAAAAAAATTATTCTTCAAGAATATTTTGGTTAATTTTTATTTTATTAAGAATAAAAATAAATAAGATTCCAATTATAAACATTAAGCACTTAATAATAAATTAAATAGGTAATCATTATTTTATATTTTTTTATTTCACTTCCTAGGTTTAGTCAAACTAGCCATTATTTTACAAACGGCTTGTTGGAGATTTTTTTATAGTTTTATATTTAAAAAAAATAAAAATAAAAAATATTAATATTAATATTTTTATGCATTTATCTATTTATTTTTATTTTTAAACTTATGATTATTATTATATAACATATTATTAAATATAATATAATTTTTAAACTAAAATTATTAATATTTATTTATTTACTTACTTGTTTTTATTTGTATATTTTATTTAATTTTATTTTAATGTATTTTATGGTTATTTTTATTTTATTTTCAATACTATTTAGTTTTATTATTTAGGTTGATATCTTATCTTTTAATCTTAAATATAAAATTAAAAATTAAAAAAAAATTTAAAAAACAAATAAATAAAAATAAAGATAAAAATTAAAAAATAAAAATAAAAATTTAAAATAAATAAAAATAAATAAATAAATAAATAGAAAGTATATATATTATTAATTATTATACTAAGAATAAAAATTAAATAAAAATAAATAAATAAGATTTCAATTTTAAACAATAAGCATTTAATATTAAATAAATAAGAAATCATTACTTTATATTTTTGTTTTCATTTCCTAGGTATAGTCAAACTAGCCGTTATTTTACAAATGGTTAGTTGAAGATTTTCTTATCTATTTAATTGGGTTATCTGATCAGATTCTTCATATTGTCCTGATGATGAACCACACTGGCTGGTTCGAAACGCGTCGACCAAAATTATCCTGATGTGATTTTTACCGAAAGATTTTCTCACAATGAAAAATTATTATTTTTTATTTTTTTATAAAATATTAATACTATTTATTTTTATTCTTTTTTATTAATTATAATGGCGTTAGATTTAAGATTTTTGTGATTCATAATTTAAAAAAATGTTTTTTGGATTAATTATATCATTAGGATTTGGTCGATATTTCAAATCATACTTGTTGGGGTTCCCATGTTTTGGCCAGATTGGCAAGACCAAAAGATGAGACAACATCAGAACCACTTTGGGGCCCTAGGATCTAGCCCTCCTGGACCCGGAGAGGGATCTCTCCAATAAACAAAGAATGATTTATCTTTGAAGCTCAGAATGAGATGTTAGGCTAGTTATGAAGCACAAAGGGGGGTTTAAAGTGATTTGGTTGAAGGGTTGCTGGGTTGGTTAGAAGATCATAGGCCGAGAAAGCAATGGGAGGAAAGGAAAATGGCAGCAGGATGCTTCATCAAAGAGGATAGGACAAGACAGTGCCATCCATTGGGCTATGGAGTCATGAAAGGGAATTACTTGCAACAGCTAGCCAAGGCTTCAAAAGGGCAAGTTATCTAATACTAAATGATCTTTAGATTAGAGAGTGGGGTGGAACATTAAGGAAGGAAAGTGAAAGAAGGAGAACAACCAGATTTCTGTCTATAGATCAGGTCAGAGGTCATTTAACTCCAGACCTGCTTGGACATACTCAAAGGCGGCTCTCAGAGAGACAATGGGGCTGCTTATAGATCAGACCAGAGGTCATTTAACTCCAGGTCTGCTTTAGCAACTCCAAGGGAAAAACAGAGATAAGATTACAAAGAAACATCTAAGAAGCAAACCCCCAAGTTCATACATCAGCCAGCAGGCAATAACATCCGCTGCGCTGGTTAAACCCATGAACCCACTCTTAGACAGCACATAGGGCGGAAAACATAAAGGTAGGGAGAGCAGACAGCATAGGGCACCTAACAAGGGTGAATCCTATACCATTATTCTGATGCCTACCAGAAGAACATGAAACAATATGGAAATGTAATAAACAGAGTAAGAAAACATCACCTATAGTAATAGACGAGGATCCTGTGAAATGTGCTTTGATTAATTGATGCAAAACCAATCATGTACAATAAGCTCAATGGCTGTTACAGTCCAGACTTCTCCTCCCAGCCTATTACATACAAACTACTCTGCTATTCCCTCCCACAACTGTTCTAACAGTCAAACTGAATCCCTCTAACAGCAGATGCCCAACAAGGCAACAACAACCTTTACAATTCGTTTTTGGGAATTCTTATAGGAGAAGAGAGAAAACAGAGGTAGATAGACAATTAATCAATCTCATTAAGACAGAATCGGTGGAAGTGTCCACGCCCATACTGCTTAATGGCTCTGCGGCTCTGTATGTACTCTGTAATATGGTTCGGAGATCTCTGTCAGGCCGGAAATTGACCTCGGATATTTCTTTGAAGTCCTTTCTGGTGCTTGGAGCTCTGTGCTGCCATTCTGAAATAAATGAACTGGATGGAATGATCTGCAGGTCCCTCCATGCTTCTTTAATGCTGCCTGACTGTCTGAAATGAGCTTCAGTAAGTGTATTTAATTGTCTCAGGGCTTGAGAAGGCATGGAGGACGCTGTGGGAAGGTGTACCTCTTGAGGAAAAAGTCCTGATGTTAGGTAGTGCAGTTATGGCATTGCTGGTGCGCTCTTAGTCTTCAAACAGTGCCTTGCCTCTGAACTGCGGGGTTAACCTTAATTATATCATTAGGAATCATTAACCCCCTTTGAAAACTCTCTGCTGGTTCGCTGGAAACTGTTGAAAGACCTCTCTGTGCCATCTGCACAGTAAGATGAATCTGTTAACACCCGGACAGTGGTGGCGGAGAAATGTTGTGGGGGCGGTGAAATGGTGGCGGGACAGTGGAGAAACAATGAAAAGTGGCAGAGAAATGATCATATAGCGTGAAAACTCAAATGCCACCACTGGAGCGATTTACATAGGAAAACATGGAAAAACAATGGAGTGAAGCGGTGGATGTGGGACCCAGCGGAGGCGGAGGGCGATTGAACCAGAACCGTCAGATATTGGGGGGAAAAAACGGCGGAGATCTAATCGCACAATCGCAATCGGAGGTCGGAGCGGGGAACAATCGCAATGCACAACACGAAAGTTCCGATTGCGATTGGAGAGGGGGGATGCGATTGAGCGACAACCGTCGATCTCGGATCTAAATCAACGGCGGGGATGCAATTGGAGGGAAAATAGAGAAGGATGATGGGAGAGGATGCGATCAGTGCTGAGCCGTTGGATCAGCGGGGACACGGACGGACAGGATTAAATCGGAGGATGGAGGGAAGGGGATGCGATTAGCGCCAGGCCGTCCGATTGGCTGGAAAATGGACGGCCGCGATCAAATCGGGAGACAGAGGAAAGGACCATGATCGGAGGAAAAGGGAAGAGCGATGGCCGTCAGATCAGAAAGGGGATGGACGGCTAGGATTTAATCGGGAGATGGAAGGAGGGACTTGCGATTGCGATCGGGAAGGGGTCTGCGATTGAGCGCTGACCGTAGATCTAGGAGGAAACGGACGGTGGAGATTTAATCGGAGCACGGTGGAAAGGGCTTGCGATCAACGATCGGGCGGGGACTTGCGATTATGCGATAGCCATTGATCTGCGGAAGGAGGAACGGTCAGGATTCAATCGGGAGGGAGATGGAAGGACTGCGATCAGAGGAAATAGGAGTGCGATGGCCGTCGGATCTGCGGGAGGATGGACGGCCAAGATGAAATCGGAGCATCGCAATCGGAGCGGCATGGAGAAGACTTGTGATTGCGATCGGAAGGGGGAAAGCGATTGAGCGCTGGCCGTCCGATCTGGCGGGGAGATCAACGGTGGGGACAACAATCGGAGGAGCAGGTGCGATTAAGCGCTGGCCGTTAGATCGGCGGGACAGATCAACGGTCAGGATTGAATCGGGAGGGAGATGGAAGGACTTGCGATCGCGATCGGAGCGCTGTTGCGATTAAGCGCCATCCGTCGAATCTGGAAGGGAACGGACGGTGGGGATGCAATCGGGGGATCGGCGGAAAGACTTGCGATCAATCGGGGGTGACAGAATGAATGTTGCGATTGCGATTGACGGGGGGCAATGCGATTAGCGCTCAGTCGTTCGATCGAAGCAGATCAACGGTGCGGAACAGATCGGGGACTTAACGTTATATCCCAATCGCATCGGGGATTTTCAATGTTACACAGGGGTTTGCACCCGCCCGACTTCCGATTGCGATTGGCCCCCAAGGCTTAAGCGCTTGGTCTTGGGTAAGGGTCACGTGGGGAAGTAGTTAAGGGATTTGCGGGAAAGGGGCCAGGCCTTAGAATAAGGTCGGAAAGTGGGTTTTTAGCCCATCTTAATGGATTTTAAGGGGTTTGAAGGGGAACGATAGAGGAATAAAGGGGAGAAGAGGCCAAAAAAGGTTAGGGGAGGAAATTAAAGGGGATTTTGGGAGGATTTGAGGGTTAAATGGGGAAAGAAGGGGGAATAAAGGGGAGAGAAAACAAAGGCTTTGGGGGATGAAATAAGAGGGAAAGAGGGGGCCTTTAAGCATTTCTTCACATAGCAGAGAGGCTTTATAAGGGGAATCAGCAGAGGGGATTTGATCAAAGGATAAAAGGCACATAGAGGCTTCAAGGAGACTGTGTTTCAGAGGAAAAGCATTCCTTGAAGACTCAACAATGATTTAGCCCCCTATTTTCTTGTCAAAAATTTCATAGGGGGGCTAACAGTGGCTCCACATGGGGATGGCTTCTTCTTGAAGGAGCCAAGAAACCAAAAGATGATCTCTTGGTGTAGGCCAGGTGCCTGCTGCTTGAACCATCCTTTTCTTTCCTTAGATCAGCTACCACAAACTATGAAGACATCATATCAGCAGTAAAATTCTTCCAAACAACTACCTACCCACACTATAGTCCTAAAATTTTTCTTCTGGGGTGCATTTGGACTTGCAGACCCTTTACATCATTAACTTTTACAAACAGGAAAAATAAACCTAATCTACTTCTACCCTTATTACTCCATGAGATCAGATTAGACTGTTGGCCTCATATGTTTCTCTACCTACACTACTACCTGCTAGGATTGGACTGTCTAGCAGGTTTCTTCTCTACATTCTAAGACAGAAATTTAAACAACTAACTACATGCTCATAGGCTAAGCTTTATTGAGCTTCCTACCTACCCTACCCTAACCGGAAATCTCTAATGTTCTAGGTGATATGATAAAGCCAATACAGCCAGTCAAGTAGTAGTGAAAAAGGATATGAGCACTGGCTGCCTGTCAGAGATAACCACAGGGTGCTCTGCATGTGGTTCTTCAAAACTGTGGTCACCATCAGTAGTGACCATTTCTGATGAATCTGGCCCTTGCTAAGGATCAGCACTGGAGTATTTGAGCAAATCAGGGCCTCCATGTATTCTGCCATAGGATCCACGAACATATGATGTACATTTTTTTCTTTTAGGCCTCCCCATATTGGAAGGCTGTCTACGTCCTGGGCAGCTTCAATTATTTCTTTGTTTTCCACTGTGTTCTCAAAGCGGATCCTGAGAACCAAATCTTCTTCTTCTTGCACGTCGAACAGCAGCGGAATCTCTATATTTTTAGGGGGCGGGAGACCTTCCAAGAATGCTCTCGGGTCTCTGAACTCGTATGATTTTTCTTGTGAGTTCAAGAGTTCAATCTCAGCCTCATATCTCACCGTCAGTACTTCTAGGACAACCTTCTTCAACTCAGGATGGTCATTGAATCTTGAGCTGAAATGCAGAACTTTCGGAAGGTCTTCACTTCTGAGTTGAGCCAGTATTTCTGATATTCCACAACGAAACTCTTCAAGGGGGCTCAACTCAGAGTCTTCCATTTGGTAGGGATGATGTTGCACTACGACTGAGCTCCCAGTGGAGTCTTATGTGAAACCACAGATAATCAGTGGCCGGCTGATTACCAGCGGAGTCTTTTAATCATTCAGGAATTGTGGAGTCGCCAGCTGGATGATTCACAACCTACTGTCCACCACAGTGGTTTGTCAAATCAAAGCTGACTGATCTGTCCCCAGCGGAGTCTCCATTATGTTGGGGTTCCCATGTTTTGTCCAGATTGGCAAGACCAAAAGATGAGACAACATCAGAACCACTTTGGGGCCCTAGGATCTAGCCCTCCTGGACCCGGAGAGGGATCTCTCCAATAGAGCAAAGAATGATATGTCTTTAAAGCTCGAATTGAGATATCAGGCTAGTTATGAAGCACAAAGGGGGGTTTAAAGTGATTTGGTTGAAGGGTTGCTGGGTTGGTTAGGAGATCATAGGCCGAGAAAGCAATGGGAGGAAAGGAACATGGCAGCAGGATGCTTCAGCAAAGAGGATAGGCCAAGACAGTGCCATCCATTGGGCTATGGAGTCATGAAATGGAATTACTTGCAACAGCTAGCCAAGGCTTCCAAAGGGCAAGTCATCTAATACTAAAGGATCTTTAGATTAGAGAGTGGGGTGGAACATTAAGGAAGGAAAGTGAAAGAAGGAGAACAACCAGATTTCTGTCTATAGATCAGGTCAAAGGTCATTTAACTCCAGACCTGCTTGGACATACTCAAAGGCAGCTCTCAAAGAGACAATGGGGCTACTTATAGATCGGACCAGAGGTCATTTAACTCCAGGTCTGCTTTAGCAACTCCAAGAGAAAAACAGAGATAAGATTACAAAGAAACATCTAAGAAGCAAACCCTCAAGTTCATACATCAGCCAGCAGGCAATAACATCCGCTGCACTGGTTAAACCCGTGAACCCACTCTTAGACAGCACATAGGGCGGAAAACATAAAGGTAGGGACAGCAGACAGCATAGGGCACTTAACAAGGGTGAATCCTATACCATTATTCTGATGCCTACCAGAAGAACATGAAACAATATGGAAATGTAATAAACAGAGTAAGAAAACATCACCTATAGTAATAGACCAGGATCCTGTGAAATGTGCTTTGATTAATTGATGCAAAACTAGTCATGTACAATAAGCTCAATGGTTGTTACAGTCCAGACTTCTCCTCCCAGCCTATTACATACAAACTACTCTGCTATTCCCTCCCATGATTGTTCTAACAGTCAAACTGAATCCCTCTAACAGCAGATGCCCAACAAGGCAACAACAACCTTTACAATTCGTTTCTGGGAATTCTTATAGGAGAAGAGAGAAAACAGAGGTAGATAGACAATTAATCAATCTCATTAAGACAGAATCGGCGGAAGTGTCCACGCCCATACTGCTGAATGGCTCTGTGGCTCTGTATGTACTCTGTAATCTGGTTCGGAGATCTCTGTCAGGCCGGAAATTGACCTCGGATATTTCTTTGAAGTCCTTTCTGGTGCTTGGAGCTCTGTGCTGCCATTCTGAAATAAATGAACTGGATGGAATGATCTGCAAGTCCCTCCATGCTTCTTTAATGCTGCCTGACTGTCTGAAATGAGCTTCAGTCAGTGTATTTAATTGTCTCAGGGCTCGAGAAGGCATGGAGGATGCTGTGGGAAGGTGTACCTCTTGAGGAAAAAGTCCTGCTGTTAGGTAGCGTAGTTATGGCATTGCTGGTGCGCTCTTAGTCTTCAAACAGTGCCTTGCCTCTGAACTGTGGGGTTAACCTTAATTATATCATTAGGAATCATTAACCCCCTTTGAAAACTCTTTGCTGGTTCGCTGGAAACTGTTGAAAGACCTCTCTGTGCCATCTGCACAGTAAGATGAATCTGTTAACACCCGGACAGTGGTGGCGGAGAAATGCTGTGGGGGTGGTGAAATGGTGGTGGGACAGTGGAGAAACAATGAAAAGTGGCGTATAAATGATCATATAGCGTGAAAACTCAAATGCCACCACTGGAGCGATTTACATAGGAAAACATGGAAAAACAATGGAGTGAAGCGGTGGATGTGGGACCCAGCGGAGGCGGAGGGCGATTGAACCAGAACCGTCAGATCTTGGGGGGAACGAACAGCGGAGATCTAATCGCACAATCGCAATCGGAGGTCAGAGCGGGGAACAATCGCAATGCACAACACGAAAGTTCTGATTGTGATTGGAGAGGGGGGACGTGATTGAGCGACAACCGTCGATCTCGGATCTAAATCAACGGCGGGGATGCAATCGGAGGGAAAATAGAGAAGGACGATGGGAGAGGATAAGATCAGCGCTGAGCCGTTGGATCAGCGGGGACACGGACGGACAAGATTAAATCAGAGGACGGAGGGAAGGGGATGCGATTAGCGCCAGGCCATCCGATCGGCTGGAAAATGGACGGCCGCGATCAAATCGGGAGATAGAGGAAAGGACCGCGATCGGAGGAAAAGGGAAGAGCGATGGCCGTCAGATCAGAAAGGGGATGGATGGCCAAGATTTAATCGGGAGACGGAAGGAGGGACTTGCGATTGCGATCGGGAAGTGGTCTGCGATTGAGCGCTGACCGTAGATCTGGGAGGAAACGGACGGTGGAAATTTAATCGGAGCACGGTGGAAAGGGCTTGCGATCAGCGATCGGGCGGGGACTTGCGATTGTGCGATAGCCGTTGATCTGCGGAAGGAGGAACGGTCAGGATTCAATCGGGAGGGAGATGGAAGGACTGTGATCGGAGGAAATGGGAGTGCGATGGCCGTCGGCTCTGCGGGAGGATGGACGGCCAGGATGAAATCGGAGCATCGCAATCGGAGCGGCACGGAGAAGACTTGCGATTGCGATCGGAAGGGGGAAAGCGATTGAGCGCTGGCCATCTGATCTGGCGGGGAGATCAACGGTGGGGACAACAATCGGAGGAGCAGGTGTGATTAAGCGTTGGCCGTTAGATCAGCGGGACAGATCAACGGTCAGGATTGAATCGGGAGGGAGATGGAAGGACTTGCGATCGCAATCGGAGCGCTATTGCGATTAAGCGCCATCCGTCGGATCTGGAAGGGAACGGACTGTGGGGATGCAATCGGGGGATCGGCAGAAAGACTTGCGATCAATCGAGGGTGACAGCATGAATGTTGCGATTGCGATTGACGGGGGGCAATGCGATTAGCGCTCAGTCGTTCGATCGAAGCAGATCAACGGTGCGGAACAGATCGGGGATTTAACGTTATATCCCAATCGCATCGGGGATTTTCAATGTTACACAGGGGTTTGCACCCGCCCGACTTCCGATTGCGATTGGCCCCCAAGGCTTAAGTGCTTGGTCTTGGGTAAGGGTCACGTGGGGAAGTGGTTAAGGGATTTACGGGAAAGGGGCCAGGCCTTAGAATAAGGTCGGAAAGTGGGTTTTTAGCCCATCTTAATGGATTTTAAGGGGTTTGAAGGGGAACGATAGAGGAATAAAGGGGAGAAGAGGCCAACAAAGGTTAGGGGAGGAAATTAAAGGGGATTTTGGGAGGATTTGAGGGGTAAATGGGGAAAGAAGGGGGAATAAAGGGTAGAGAAAACAAAGGCTTTGGGGGATGAAATAAGAGGGAAAGAGGGGGCCTTTGGGCATTTCTTCACATAGCAGAGAGGCTTTATAAGGGGAATCAGCAGAGGGGATTTGATCAAAGGATAAAAGGCACATAGAGGCTTCAAGGAGACTGTGTTTCAAAGGAAATGCATTCCTTGAAGACTCAACAATGATTTAGCCCCCTATTTGCTTGTCAAAAATTTCATAGGGGGGCTAACAATACTCAGGACAAGGTGAGAAAGATAATCGATCTTAGTGAATAAATAGTGTGGATGTATCAATGTCTGGAAATAATCATTAAAAACTAGCCATTAAAAATTAGGCACTATTAGTTACTTAATGGGTTAGTTAATTATTAGAGAATTAAAATATTAATTGTTAAAATTAAAATGATTAAAATTCTATTAATAATGTAGTTTTATTCAAATCAAAAGGTTAAAAAAATATATTTAAAAAATAAATAAATAAAAATAATAAAAATAAAATATATATAGAAATTTTCTTTTATTAATTCTCTTTTTATTACATTACCAAAATATATATATATATATATATATATATATATTTATTTATTTTTATTTTTATTTTTTCTTTATTTATTTTAGTTATTTTCTTTATTTATTTATTTATTTATTTTATTTATTTATTTATATATCTATTTAACTATATATATATATATATATATATATATATATATATATATATATATATATATTAAATAAATTTTTTAACCTTTTGATTTGAATAAATAATTTTTTGTTTACTTATTATTAATAGAATTTTAATCATTTTAATTTTAACAATTAATATTTTAATTCCCTAATAACTAATTATCCCATTAAGTAACAAATAACAGCTAGTCTTCAACGGTTATTTCCAGGCATTGATGCATCTACACTATTTATTCATTAAGATTGGTTATCTTTCTCACCTTATTGTGAGGATGAACCACATTAGATGGTTCGAAACGTCGACTAAATCCTAATGATGTGATTAATCCGAAAGACATTTTTCTAAATATAATGATGTTCTAATAATACTAATATTTTGAATAGAACGAATTTCGGTGATAATCACATATGAATATTTTGTGAACCAACCAGTGTGGTTCATCTTCAGGATAAGATGTGAAATCAGATCATGAAAACATGTTTAAATAGATGAAGAGAAGATCCAACTAGTCGTTATAATATAACAACTAATTTGACTAAGAAAGGGAAAAAATAGAATTTTATATGAGAAATCAAATCATGGAAACATGTTTAAATAGATGAAGAGAACATCCAACTAGCCATTATAATATAACATGCTAGTTTGACTAAGAAAGGGAAAAAATAGAATTTTAATTAAAATTCTATTTTTTTCCCTTTCCTAGTCAAACTAGCCATTATATTATAACAGCTAGTT
The DNA here is from genome assembly GCA_034641835.2 of Pinus albicaulis. NCBI lineage: Eukaryota > Viridiplantae > Streptophyta > Pinopsida > Pinales > Pinaceae > Pinus > Pinus albicaulis. Next base: position 777,232,615 of record CM076576.1, on the reverse strand, counting down.
GGATCTTCTCCTCATCTATTTAAACATATTTCCATGATCTGATTCATCGTTTTTTCCTGAAGATGAACCACACTGGTTGTCGTCACAAAATATGTTCATATGTGATTATCACTGAAGATCGTTCTATTCAAATTATGGACCGCAGAAACCAAATTTCAAAAATACCAATATTATATTATTCCTAATTAGCAATGATGTGTTATTAACAACTGTTTGTGTGAACTCTCATAAATGCCAATATAATAAATGAATTAAAATAACTTCACTAGTTTAGTATAACTGTCAAAATTTCCTTTACGTGGTACCGATCTCTTCAAATTTAGGAAAAAATCCAATATCCTTTTAACGATTATTGGATTCAGTGTTCTTTGAAACAAACTTTAAGTGATATATAACCTTTAAGAATATCTTAATTGGAAATTCTATATTGATACTTTGAGCTTTGATATTTTTGTTTGAGTTTTAATTTAAAAATAAATTTAACTATAATTTTCAAAACTTGGTGATAGATTTGGTGATATTGTTTATTTATTTATTTATTTTGAAAATGTAATTTTTTTATTTAAATTTATTAAAGTGAGAACTATATTTTTTTAATAGATTTAAAAAAAGGGAAAATAAAAATATATAAATAAAAAGACATAGCATGGGTAATGATCTGGGTAAATTCCTCATACCCTTAACCAAGACCTTTTACTTCGGTTGATGTGTTATAATTGCATTTAATCAAAGAGTTAATGAACATAAATGAACATATACATGCTGTAAATAAGAGGAACATAACAAGTATTAGCACCATAAGAGATTGATAACGGAGTTCATCCATGAGGGACTACGTCTTCGGGCCTCGATGTCAAGATGGTGTAGGTCGCTGCATTAAGTGTTGTAAGGAGTGAAGATTTACATGGATGGTGTTTTCTCTATCATACAAGGAAAATACCCTCATGCATGAGTGGTTGGACCTCTCTACGATATGTTCCCTACAGGAACTCTTACTCTCAAAAAGGACTCCTGTCAGTATGACAATAACTCACACATATGACTATGAGTATCCCGCCAACATGGAAACAAAGGGATCTCAATCAAACATACATGTGACAATGAGTATCCCAAAAATATGGCAGCAAAAGGATCTCAAACATAATACAAATCCATGATATAAATTACATCTCACATCAAGAACAAAACAAGATCCCACATCAAACATCAATAGGGATCTGTACAGCACAATGCATCTCATAGCAAAGAGACAAAGAAGTACATGAAATCAACGCATCATATACCTCACATTGAATATGACTGAAGAATGGGTTGCTCCACTGCTGGATCTAAAATCATCATCACAATCAAGGCATCTAAAGGTGTGAAATCGACTTCTCACTCACTGAATGTTGACACCTGCAACTTCACTTCAAAAAGCGGGCAAAAAATATAAAGCTCAGATGGAAAATCTGAATAAACCATCAGATTCGTGACGTCCAATAATGCAAAATTGACTGTCAAATTTCTGAATTCTGAAAAAGTGAAAATATAGGAAAAAATGAAACTTTTAGATTCCCCATAGATTCCTCAAAGATAATGCTCGACAGGTGGACTAGAAATATGCAACTCAAATAGTGAACCAGACCTCGCCATTGCATTCCCTGCAAAAAACAGTGAAAAATGACTGTAAACTTGACCATGTTATGACATGAAGAAAAATTACATCCCTGGGAAAAGTTCAAGGATCGTGGTTCCGTTCCCTGTTTCTCGTCCTACTCATGCTTCCACCTGCATCGAAATATGTTCTCGCCTCGAACTGCATGCTACTCTTGAACTACCTTTGGCTTGGGTGCACTTCTGATTTGAAGGTTTATATGGTTCTCGGTGGGCAGATTAACCAACACATGAGTTTTTGGTGTATTGGTAATAGAAGAAAGTAGTTTAAGGGAGGTCAGGGGATCAAATCCCACCTCCCAAAAATCCACACATTGATTTTGTGTGCATTTTGAACTGGGTAGGGTCGGACCCGCCTTGGGCGACCCGCCCAACAAACCATCAGCGAAAATGGTGGCAACATTTATATATATGTTATAACGGTTTATAGATATATATATATATATATATATATATATATATATAAGTGGTGGTTGGGGTGGCGGGGTTGGTTGTTGACCACCGCACCATATTATGTATGGTTGTTGTATTTTTTGGGGCTGCCACATGGTGGCAGGCCAAGCCACATGGCCGACGCAGGGTTGATACCCACCGTCCTCCATTGAATGTCATCGGGGGTAGGGTCGGGTTCACTGGAGGTGGGCTGCCCTCCCGTTATAAGTGTCGTGGGTTTGGCAGGGGTCACGGCCCATCAAACCTTACCACATTTTTTTTAAATTTTTTTTTAATATATGCATTGAATGGGAATAAGGGTGGGGGTCATGGCCCACCCTTATTTTAATAAAAAATAAAATTATTTAATAAATAAATTGATATTTTTAAAATACCCGCTTTTTTAATGTAGGAGTCAAATTAAGGGTCCCACAAATTCGCCCAAAATATGGCCTGAGCTAGCTAGAATATGGTGGTTGGGTTTCTTCCAAATTGTGTCCTTCTTAAGCCTACCACCTCATCAAGTCAACCCAGAACTTTGACTACTCCTAAATTCTCCATACAGACTCGAAATTGAGTTTCGTCTGTGTCATTGGAATAAAAAAGACGAGATATTCAATCTAAACCTAGTTCGAGAGCAATCCAAACACCTTCATTTTTTAGCTTTTATCAACCCCCTTTGTCTTATGTGTGTCTCTGGAGCCACTTGGATCTATCCTCCCTAATAAGGAGCTTTTGGTCCTCCAAAATCATCAACAAGAATATAACTGTTGTGTACTATGTCTTCACCACAAGTGTCCTGAAAAGGTCACCCTTCCATCTCCTTCATGTTTTTTCTTCGGAGCCTTAAGTGATGAACCAACACCCACACCCTCTGCAAACCTATACTACAATCTCCTACAAATACATGCTCAAATTGACCAAGTATGACCCAAAAATTTCCATACTTGCCACAATTTTATAACATGTACTCGGTGGTCAAGCTTATATCAAAATGGAAATCACACCCCAACTATCATTACAAGACAATACATCATTGTCGCATTTCAAAGTGATGGAAAACACATTATCACTTTTACATGAAAGAAATGCATCACATGATTTATAACACAAGGCCAAAATATCATTGTTTCTTAAACAAGTGATGGAAAAACACATCATCACTTTTACAGTTAAAAATGCAACATATGATTTACAAAAATGACCATGACAAGCTAACATATCTAGAAAAAACCCTCTTTAGCAATGTGAATGGGCCATTCTCCTATGGGGAATTCACTTGTCGATCAGCTCTTTTGATTTTTTCATGCACAGGCACTTTTTCTTTAAGGCGTTGCTCTAGATGGAGTCTCCAACACGTGGCTCTTTGATGGCCATTTCGGTCGCAATAACTGCAACGATTCTTCTTCCTCCATGCCTACTTAATTAGTTTCTTTCCCTTCTATGGAGAAGGCTTTCCATGCCTCATCCTCCTTTGTGCTGCCATCCTTTTCCAACACTTAGAAAACACATGATTATGTAAACCAAAAAAATGACAAGTTTTTCGATGCCATGATTTATTACCATGGTTATCAAAATTCTTATAATCAAAATTCACTTTGGAATAATGAGACTTATTATACCTTCTCTGGCGGTCTCTAGTGCGATCAGGGTGATGGGAGCTTGTCTCAACTCTACAACATTCACTACCATGGAATGATGGTGAAGTGCTCCCATCAATCCTCTTCCTTGGTGAGTTCAACAATGTCTATTTGACATTTATTTCCTTCGAACATCCTTCTTCAGTATACCCTAAACCTGCATAGTGAGGTCTCTGCACAACCTCCAATGGTTGAGTTATTCCTTGGCCATGAATGCCAAGTCCTCCTTTGGAACCCATCTTGGTGAGGAGTCTCATGGAGATTTATTTAATGGGTATCTCCACACTTCTAATAGAAATGATATCAGGCAAAGATGAAACTGAAGAGAAATCAACACTGTTTACCTCAACTGTCGATTTTGATATAGGTGAAGAAGGCTTTTGTAAGCCTTTGTTGCACTTCACTTCCTCCAAGGCCTCTTTCGCGGCTTGTAGCTAAAGCTGCAATTGTTTCTTCTCCTCCTTCTCTTCCTGTTGGAGTGCCTTCAATGCATCATGATATGCTTGAATACTTTCATTGTTGTGCTTCAATTCTTCCCATGCCTCTGTCATGGCTAGCAACTGAAGATACAATCGATGTTTGTCCTCCTTCTATTCCTCTAGGAGTGTCTTCAATTTGGCGTTCTCTGCTACTTATTTTTCATAAGCCTCATACAACATGTTCGCTTTCTTGGACACCCTGAGCATGGTCTCATGCATGTCCTTGAAACTCTCCATGGCTTAACTTAGTGAATTTTGAATAGTTCAATCCTACAATCTAATCAGCAAGAAGACCTTCTCTGATACCACTTGATCCAGGTAAATTCCTGATACCTTTAACCAAGACCTTTTACTTCAGTTGATGTGTTAGAACTGCATTTAATCAAAGTGTTAATGAACATAAATGAACATCTACATGTTGTAATTAAGAGGAACATAACAAGAATTAGCAACATAAGGGATTGATTACAGAGTTCATCCAGGAGGGACTACGTCTTCAGGCCTCGGTGTCAAGATGGTGTAGGTTGCTGCATTAAGTGTTGTAAGGAGTGAAGATGTACATGGATGTTTTTTTCTCTGACATACAAGGAAAATTCCCTCACGCAGAAGTGGTTGGACCTCTCTACGATTTGTTCCCTACAGGAAATATCACTCTAAAAAAGGACTCCTATCAGTATGACAATAACTCACACATAATGACTATGAGTATCTTGCCAGCATGGCAACAAATGGATCTCAATCAAACATACATGTGAAAATGAGCATCCCGCCAACATGGCAGCAAAGGAATCTCAAACATAATACAAATCCATGATAGAAATTACATCTCACATCAAGAAAAAAAAAATATCCCACATCAAACATCAATAGGGATTTGCATAGCATAATGCATCTCATAGCAAAGAGAAAGAGAAGTACATGAAATCAACGCATCATATACCTCACATTGAATATGGCTGAAGAATGGGCTGCTCCACTGTTGGATCTGAAATCACCATCACAATCATGGCTTCAAAAGGTGTGAAATTGATTGCTCACTCACTAAATTCTGACACCTGCAACTTCACTTCAAAAATTGCCCAAAAATATAAAGCTTAGATGGAAAATCTGAATACACCATCAGATTCATGACATCGAATAGTGAAAAACTGACTGTCAAATTTCTGAATTCTCACAAAGTGAAAATCTGGGAAAAAAAAATCTTTTAGATTCCCCCTAGATTCCTCAAAGATGCAGCTCCACAGGAGGACTAGAAATCTACAACTCAAAAGACGAATCTAACCTCGCCATTTCATTCCCTGCGAAAAATCATGAAAAATGACTATAAACATGACCATATTCCAACATGGAGAAAAATTACCTCCCCGAGAAAATTTCAAGGATCATGGTTTCGCTCCCTGTTTTTGGGCTTGCTCATGGTTCCGCCTACATCAAAAAACATGCCCTCTTCGAACTATGTGCTGCTCTTGAACTGCCTCTGGCTTGGGCACACTTCTGATTTGAAGGTTTATATGGCTGTGGGTGGGAAGATTAACTAACACGTGAGTTGTTGGTGTATTGCTAAAAGAAGAAATTAGTTTAAGGGAGATCGAGGGATCAAATCCTGCCTCCCAAAAATGTTCACATTGATTTTGGATGGGATCGAGCCTGCCTTGGGCGCCCTGCCCAACAACCCATCGACGGAAATGGTCGCAACATTTATATATAAGCTATAATGGTTTATATATATATATATATATATATATATATATATAAGTGGTGGTTGGGGTGGCGGGGTTGGTCACCGACCACCCCACCATATTATATATGGTTGTTGTATTTTTTGGGTCACCACATGGTGGTGGGCTAGCCCACATGGCCGGCGTAGGGTCGATACTCGCTGGCCTCCATTGAATGTTGTCGGGGGTAGGGTCGGGTCCACCGAAGGTGGCCCGCCCTCCCGTTATAAGTGTCGTGGGTTCAACAGGGGTCACGGCCCGTCGAACCTTAACACATTTTTTTTTTTTAATTAATATATGTGTTGGTTGGGCTTAAGGGCAAGGGTCAAGACCCACCCTTATTTCAATAATTGTTTTGTTATTTAATAAATAAACTGGTTTTTTTTTAATTTTCGATTTTTTACCATAGGAGTCAAATTAGGTGTCCCACAAATTCACCCAGAATTCGGCCTAAGCTCGTCGGAATCCGGCGGCCAGGTTTCTTCCAAATTGTTTTGTCCTTAAGCTTGCCACCTCATCATGTCAACCCAGAACTTTGACTGCTCCTAAATTCTCCATACGAACTCGGAATTGAGTGTCGTCTGTGTCGTTGGAATCAGAAAGATGAGATTTTCAATCTGAACCTAGTTTGAGAGAAACCCAAAAACTTTTATTTTTTAGCTTTCATCAACCCCCTTTGTCCTGTGTGTGTCTCTGGAGCCACATGGATCATGTAAATATATATGTAAATTTCTAGCTAATAGACATTGTGGGAGACAAAGACCTTTATCTGGAATTTTTGGGCATAGACTTCGCCTTTGAAAACTATGCATTGATTTACCTAAACAGAGAAACCATGACCTTTGAAGTGGATGGAGTCCAGGTGATCCAACCCTTGGACCCTTATCAAGGCCCTAGGTTCACCGAGCCAATGGATGAAAGAGAATCCCTGAGTTACTGAACCATTTATACTGGCTCACAACAGTAAAAAGGGAATATTACATCAATCTTATGGAAGGAGGGTCAATAAGTTGGATATGTGTTCAGAGCTCTGAAGTTAGATCAAAAGTTGCTTGGGATGACTTCCATCAAGGCATACACGATATCAACACTAGGTGATGTGAAATGATCTATCGTGTCCACTGGATTGATACCGAGGTATGATAATTTCCTATTTTTACTGGTATTGGTTCTGTTATTGATTTTATCAATGAAGTTGATTCGAACATTTTGGAAGTACATAAAGTACCCTTGTTGGATGTTTCCCTTCAAGCGATGCCTACAAGGTGGTGGGGTTCTCACTGCAACCATCTCAGAGAGAGGGAGGCATTTGATTCCTCATTGATAGCCAAATTTTGATATTAAGAAGACTAATTTTCCAACCTTACTAAGTATGAAGAGTATATTAATCCTCACAAACATCTACAGAATTTAAAGCTATGTGGATCAGGGAAGGACTGCTCGAAAATTTGTGGGTGCATCACTTTGTCCACATGCTAGGAAAATTTCTGCAGGCATGGTATGTGAAGGAGTAAATAAGGAGGCAAACCGATGAATGGGATTGTAGGATAGCTCAGTTCATCGGTGACTTCTCCTTCACTGATAACGATGAGAGGATAACAATTAATTTGAAAGTATTCAAGAGGGTTTTATTCTCGATAGGTAAGCTTACTAAGGACTACTTTGATTAGGATTCCTTCGATCACTAATCCAGGTGAATATTGGTGGCCACCCACCTATTCCACTTGGGGCCCCACCATTTTTTCTTTTATATTTTCAGTTTCCTTAATTGTAGCATAGTTTACTATTTTTAGTAGTTTTTTCGGGTCCTAAACTTTCAGAGCTGTTTTGAGGCCCTAAACAACGTTTTTTTGGAAAACCAAGATATATTTTTCTAATGTGTTATGTGCATGTCAAACGGAGATCGTATGCCAAAGTTACATCCCCATGAATTTGATGTACCAATTTACCCAAATGGGGCCCATAGTTTTGGTACTTCATCTCCTAGGGTTAGATTTTTGGATGTTTAAGGTTTTCCATTGTTTCTCAATAATAAATAGGCCTTCGAGCCTCATTGTAACACATTTCATAGGGTTTTTGCTACCAACACCCTTTCTAGTTTATTTACATTCTGTCTGTAAGCATATTTCAGTTCTTTGCTATTAATGAAATGAAGTCTTATTTATAATGCATCTCTATGTTTATGTGTATTTCTATATTTTATTGCATTCCTGCATATTGGTATCAGAGCGGTCTACTCTTTCTCAGTACTTCTTTGCATGTCCCCTACAAGGTAGGGGTATAAGGAGTTAGGGCTCCATCCGGTTGAACCGTTACTAGATCGGCCTCGCAAACCCCAATGACCACCCATGGGGGACGAAAGGAAAGGCGAGGGAGTAGGAGATCCTATCAAAATATTGCTCGAGGTGGCCCTTGAGAAATAAAATAATGTGACGATGGATAACTTTGCCCAGATCCTTCAATGACTTTCCACCGGCGGTGCATCTGCATCCAGTGGCCACTCTGGAGGTGCAACTCCTTTTGAGGTACAAGTAAGCTTTGACATTCCCATATTTTAGAGCCAAATAGATGCAAATGTCATAGATAGATGATTGAATCTATTAGAATGGCATTTCTTGGTTTATGAATTTTCCAACTAGAAAAATATTACTTTTTCACTCCTCAAAGCTGCCCCCCATGTCAAGGACTAGTGCGAAACCTACTGTGAGCAAAAGGATGGGAGGGAACCCTCTCTATTTTCAGCCACACCCACTAGGAATTTTTTCTGAAACGCCATCAAGAAACAATATTATCCTGTGGGGATCTATGAGGACAAGTACATACAATGCACTATGTTGCGGCAGCAAAAGAATCAAGATGTCCGCGAGCTGAAGAATATGTTCCATACCCTGCGCACAAAATTGGGTATCAAAGATTCAGAGAAACATTTGGTATTGAAGTACCATATTTTTCTGTGTAGATACATTTAGGAGGAAACATAGTTCCTCGACATCTCCTCGCTTGGTGCAACATATTGGTATGCTACCAAGATTAAGCAGAAGTTAAAACAGAAGAAGTGAGACTTTGGATTTGTGAATCAAAAGCAAGGGAAAGGTGCCCCCAAACCACAGAACAAAGGACAAAGCCAATGCAGGGTGACCCAGGATAACCCGCTAAAGCTGCAAGAAAATAAAAACACTATGAAAGCAAAGAAGGACACGGGAAAGTGTTGTGATTTCCATAAGATATCCACATAACACAAGTGAGTGTCAGGTCAAGGAGCCACTGGTGGCTGAGCTGAAGGCTTCTAAATCGGATGCATGCTTCGACTTTGAATCAGAACCTGACAAGGGAAATGATAAAGGGGAGTATATTATTAATGTGTATCCCCACTCCATTGTTTCCAATACAAAGATCCAAAAGGAGGAACTGGAAGATCGAGAGGAGGGGGAGCGCCTCTTCCATTCACAGATGTGGGTAAAGGGTTCCCCGCTACAATTCATTGTTAATAGCAGTAGCCAAAAAAACCACATTTCTGCAAAGGTCGTGAAGCAGTTGGCCTTTCTTACCAGAACACACCCACAATCGTACACCATCGAGTGGCTTCACCAGGGAAGAGATCTTCGTGTCAGCCAGCAGTGCTGCCTTCCCTACACCATCAAGCCCTTCATAGATAAGGTATTATGTGACATTGATCCTCTTGATGTTTCTGATCTATTATTAGGCCAATCATACTTTTGGAAGTGGAATGTTATGTATGATTCCCAACCTCTTGTTGTTATTGTTACTTTGGGAAATAAGTTGTACAGGATACAAGAGGTAGCACTACCTGTCGCCATCTCTTTGGTTACTGCAAAATAATGTAGTAATTTGATTTCCAAAACTAGGAAATTTATTTTCCTCATAATCCACCCTCAGGGCAAGAAGAAGACTGTGGCCACAACATCCAAACAGAGCTCCTCTGCACAACAACAAAAATTGACAAGTCCGTGGAGGAGTACAGAGACATATTCACCTCACCCATAGGGGTGTCTGATATCTTTGCACTGTTACGTCAAGAACCCCATTGATTTGACCCCAGATGCCTCATTTCCCAATGGACCAATCTATCAGTGCAATATTCTAGAGAACAATAAAATCAAGAGGGAAGATTCAGGAGTTTCTACAGAAAGGTCACATTCGTCCAAGTTCATCGTCTTATGGGAGCCCGATCATGTTGGTGCATAAGAAGGATGGTACTTGGAGACTCTAAATTGACTATCGGGCATTGAACAAGATCATTGTCCAGAATAGGTACCTGATCCCATGGATTGATGACCTTTTGGACCAACTGAAGGGGGGAAAATATTTTAGCAATATTGACTCAAACTCCAGGTATCACTAGGTACTAATCGAACCCTCTAATGTGTGGAAAAATGGCTTCAAATCCAAGGAGGGCCTTTTTGAATAGTTGGTCATGCCTTTCGAATTGATGAATTCCCCCGCAACCTTCATGAGGCTGATGGGTGACATCTTGCAGCAATTCACCAACTCATTTGTCGTAGTGTACTTGGATTACATATTGATCTTCAACTAGACTTGGGAAGAGCACCTCCACCACATCCAACAGGTCCTCCAAACACTACGACAACACAAGTTTTGTTCCAATTTGGAGAAGTTCACTTTTGGCATGACCCAGGTTCAGCATCTAGGATACATTATTGATGAGTGGGGCGTGCATGTGGATCCATCCAAGATCCAAGACATTGGGGATTGGCCAACCCAAACCAGTCTAACATAGCTCTGTATCTTTTTGGGTCTTGCCAATTTCTACTGTAGGTTCATGTTGGGATTCTCTCATATCACTTGTCCATTGAATTAATTCACCAAGGGAGGTGCGAAAGAAAAATTCTTTTGGTCTCAATCTCAACAAAAGGCATTCGTCCAGTTGAAACATTGCCTCTACTTTTCCCTAGTGCTCACATTACTAGACTTGCAACAACCATTTGAAATCAAGACGGATGCGTCAAAATAGCCTATTGGGGCAGTTATTACTCAACAGGAGCATCCAGTGGCATATCACAGTAAGACATTGTCTGGCATAGACCGGAAGTATCCCACTTAGGAAAAAGAGATGTATTCCATTGTGTAGGCTTGCCGACAATGGAAGAATTATATTTTGGGGAAGGAAACAGTCATCCACAAAAACCACCAACCCCTGCATATCATACAGACACAAGGGAAGTTGCACAACGATCACCATCAGAAGTGGTCCAAATATCTGCAATAGTTTTATTTGAACATCAAGTACAAGAAGGGAAGCACAAATAATGTTTCATACTGCCTTAGATGACCGTCGATCATGTAATATTCCTAAATTAGCATGCAGCTAATTGGAATATTGATTTTTGGCTTTTGCACCTACTAGATGAATAAATGGGGGAGGAGACCCATACTTAACTTAGATCAGCATAAAAACCCTCTTGTTATGAAAGGGGATCATTCTAGTAGTTGGATTTCACACCCTTATGTGTGAACAGGAAATTTTGAATGTGGACAAAGTGAAGTTTGACCAAGTCAACAACATGCATGAAGAGGAGTGGATCATCAATGTCAATACCTCAATGTGAACAAGGATAAGCTTAAACAAACATATGAGAGTTGGATTGAATACACTTGAGTGTGAAAAGGGATGAAGACATTTGACTGGGTCAATAGGACCAAATCAATAGCGTTTTCTAGATGCAATGTACCTACTAGATGCAGAGCGCAGTTTTAGTTGGAGGCTACATGTGTGAATGCAGCTAAATCATTGAGATGGTTTAGGGTTTGGCAAGGGTTCCATCTTATTTAAGGAAGAGGAGAACAACATGAGAAGGTTGTTGAATACCATATGATTTCTGAAGAATCTGTCTATTTAGACATTTCTCATTCTCTTGTTGTTTATCTGAGAGTAGTGTTGCTTAGCACTTAGGTGTTCCTGATCGGGAATCTCACCTCTTCCATTGAGTACCTCAAGGAGGAGTCTTGAATTTCTTGACCACTATCAGGCTTAAGGCCAAGCTCTTATTCCAACTACAACACAGATCCTGTTGAGGGTTTGGTTGTCTTTGTAAGCTGTAGCAAGTGGAGACTAGATCTATTCAGATCTAGGCCATTCTAGTGCCTTCTTTGAGTGGGAAAGTTTTATTCCCCTTCGTAGGAGAGTATTGGATGAGGAGAGCTTCTTGTCAGATCTTAGCTTGAGGCAACATCATTTTCTAGAGCCAATAGTGCAGTCCATATTCCAAATCTCTATTATTTTCAAGGAGAAAGTTGCAGGGTCTTTTGGCACTTCAAGGAGGAGAGATCTCTAGTGTTGGGAATCTGCCCTTCACTGTGGTGATCCGTGGATTGCAGAACTAATACATGTTCCATTAAGATCTGATCTAAATACTGATGTATTTTCTTCAGAAATTCTGAATCATTCTGTAGATCAATTGTCTTAGATCTCAGATCTACTCCATGTGCTTCATGTATTGCTGAGAACCCCAAGGGGTATGTAAAGTAGAGACATTATAGTGTATGGATCTGTCATAGATCTAACTGTTCATGCATTGTCTTGTCCTATATATAATTTTTAATCCACTGCTACAGTATACTCAATAAAATAACTTTTTCAAGCTTGTACAGTCACATCATATGTTTGCAGCCTCTTATTTTGAGCATTTCTTCATGTAATGTCTTCTTCTTTCAGTTCTATAATGAAAGGGCTTATGTATAACTCTGATTTTCTAATATAAATGATAATTTTGAGCCTCCATGTTGGCCTCCTTCTGCTAATTTTCTGAACTGCATTATTTTCTGAGCAGAAAAATCATTTAGAATTGCAGTCCATTCTTAGGCCTTTTCAGTTGTACTAGGTGTGGGAGACCTGTTTAACCCACCTAGGAATATTTGTTTCTAATATCCTCTTGTATTTAGGACTTATATTATCATATCTAAGGGATACAAGGGCTGGTTTGCAAACCTGTAGCACACATTCGTGAAAAATGTGTTTTTAAGGCATGTCTTGCTAACAGTCCCTATTTGGGGATATTACAGTGGTATCAGAGCATGATATTTGGCTCAGCCTATGAGTTCCAACTATCAAAAGGAGCATGATCAGAATTATTGAGAGGATGAATTTTCTCTCATCACTTTGAGGATCTAGAAAGAACCTCTCCCAAGAGGTTAAGAAGATGAAGGAGAAGTAATGCCAAGAAACTCCTAGAGGGTTTCAAGAAGAGGAAGGACCATGCACTTCCTATCCTCATAAAGAAGAAGACAAGAAGCATGGAGGACACTTGGATCATCAAATTCTTAAGTGAATACCTTATTGAGTACAAGTCTCAACCTAGATCCTTCAAGGAGACTCTAGCGTTCCCACAGCTCATTCAACTGGAGGAAGAGAGGAGACCCTACAGAAAGGGAAAAATCAATGGCAATAGGTTTCTATTGTCCACTTTTGATGGGACATCTGCAGCAAGAGCTTTGGAAAGAAGACTTGAAGCATTATTCCTAATACATCCAGTGGTAGATAGAGAAGCAGTAGAGATTACAGCACTGCACATGAAGTGAAAAGCAAGAACCTAGTGGTTCAGTCACATAAGTTATGCAAAAGTATCTACTTTTGTGGATTTCACTCAGAGGGTGATCAGGAGATTTGATGAAGAATAATCAGAGAGGGAGGAGCCCTCACCACCTCTTGAGGAGACTTGTATCATCATTGTCACAACCTTGGAGGAGCAGCCTTCAACATTAGCAGTTGAGGGAGCCAACATAGTAGAAGAAGGAACTCTTGCAACCATACAAGGTGTTTGCAAATCCCATCAAGGTATCATTGAATTTCCACTTTCTATTATTGAAAAAAATATTTCAGAGGATTGTGGAAATCTGTTGTTGCATGACCCAGGATCATCACTTACTGCTAATCTAGAGTAGAAAAGTTGCACTGCGCTGTCCAAAAGCAGCAGTGAAGAAAGGAGGACCCATTCCTCATGGGAGCATATAGATATCAGCTTCATTCAGGAAGAAATGAAGGAAGAAGTAACAAGGAGTAGACATCTTGAGATGAGAAACTTTTGCTCCTCTCTAGATGACACTTTCTCAATGAGCATGCCATAGCTCAAAGAGAGACTTCTACTTGCAGTAGATCCAAAACCTCATTAGTTTTGGAAGGCCATGCATGAGGAGGAGGTGTCATCAAGAGATCCCATTGGAGGTGCACTTCAACATTTCATGAAGTGAAAAGTTCTTCAAAGATTTGAGGAGGTTGGTGTCCTACCAAGGGAGGATACCAATTATTTGCAAAATGAGATCCATCACCCACATTGGGGTGAGTGGATGATAGTATGGAGCAAGGGGTTTCCAAACCACCTTCATATCTATGATACACACCAATAAGAAGCATGGTTGCACTGGTTTTTCTTGGGTGAGTATAGTTACTACCCAAAAATTCATATTTTCTTGCCTCATGCCTTATGTCTCAATGATAGAATGCATAAGAAGATGGCATGGTTGCTTTGGCTGTTAAGAAGAGAGTTTGAACATCACATGTTAAATCTTATGTCCATGTATTTACCTTTGTTTGAGGTATGTCTCATGTATTCACATGTATTTCATTTTGACATATATCTCATGTATGTACCTTGTTTTGGGAGGAAGGATAACTCCCACATGATGTGGTATAAGGGAGCTTGTTTGTACTATGTTGATGAGACATCTCACATGTCCATAATAGTATTATTGCTCCATGATTTTCATTTTGATCGTGCAAGAAGGTAGCAAGATTCCTTCTTGCTATGGTTACTATTGGGAGAGTATGGGCTGAAATTTCTCCATAATCATCATGATATTTCTAGAGAGGGGAATGGCACATTCAAAGTGCAAAGAGGCTAACCTTCGGCATTGGAGGACAAGGAGAGGCTTCCACATAGGAAGAAGAGCTTCTCACATAGCAGCATGTTAGTGGATGGCTTTGGCATGTGGAATCTCAAAGAGAAAGGTCATGGAGTGTGTTACACTAAAATTTGTCACCATGACATTTTAGTACTCCCTTGAAACTCTACAATATTAAATTTCCTAAAGTCAAGCCTTGAAACTCTAGTACCACACTTTCTCCTAGTTTTGCTTGCAGTCTCGCACCTTTTGTCTATAAATCATGCGTATCCAAACACACTTTATGTTTATTAAAAGTACAGACCCTTGTAAAAGGTTAGAAAAGGCACAAGTAAAATCTAGAAGCTCAGTTTAAGTCATTTTTGGAAGCTTCTAGAAAAATTCCTACGGTGGAAAGTCCGCTCCTTTAATGTTCATGCATCCCATCCAATAAGGAGCTAACCCCTTGATGTAAGGAACTAATCACTTTGAAGGAGGATTCTATCCCTTCTTGTATGGAGCTGTAACCTCCTCTCTTCCACTATAAAAAGAGGCATAGTGCAGCCTCAAAGGGTTACAATTGATGAGTTGAAGTTTTAGTATTGTTGGAGGCGAAGTGTTGTTGAAACTTAGACCCTTTTAGTTGAGATTTCATGTGGGAAAGATTACATACCCGTATGTATCTTGGTTGGAAGAGTGCACGGCTGATCAGAGTAAAGGAAACACCTGTTCCGGACCCTAGGAAGGCCTGTATGACATCAAGGCGAACACAGTTGTAAGGCTCTTCCTTATTTAAGTTAACAAAAATAAATCTGTTTTTCTTAATAAGTTGTCAATTGATTGGTTTATTTTATGAATTCCTTGATTACCATAATGGATATGATTTATGAATATATGTTATGCAAGTGCTATTTGATGTTTATTTGTTTGTGATTGCAAATCTTCGAAGATAACTCTTTCGGGCGACTGAAGGACTACTACTACAAACAAGCGTTGGATCAAAGGTAAGATCGTGAAAACTTTATAGCATTTAATTATGAATCGCAAT
The DNA here is from genome assembly GCA_034641835.2 of Pinus albicaulis. Classification (NCBI taxonomy): domain Eukaryota; kingdom Viridiplantae; phylum Streptophyta; class Pinopsida; order Pinales; family Pinaceae; genus Pinus; species Pinus albicaulis. The sequence continues at coordinate 777,216,786 of CM076576.1, read as the reverse complement.
ATATCTAGAGAAAGATAGTTTTGTTTGTCCATTTGTTTCTAGCTGTCCGTAGGACACTTGGGAGGTTTGTCTTGTCCGCAAGAACGACTTATCCGTCCAACAAAATGGCGACTCCGCTGGGGAAGGATTTTGAGCTTTGATTTCTTTTACTTTTGATTTATGAATTTATGTTTCCTGATTTTATTTGATTGATACTGGCTTGGGTAGTTTATCCATGTAGGATCTCTGAGAAATGTTTGAGAATTTTTTGTTTTTTCTCTAGTTTTCTTGTGTCTTCTCTTTTCCTTTAGAGACAGTGCGGGCAGTTCCGCACTTTTCTTGTACCCACAGTGCGGGACCGCACTGGTTTACACTGAATCCTGAGGACCATGTCAAAATTTTTGAAAAATATTAAAATCCTTTTTTCTGGATTAGTTTTTTTAGATTCTCAGTGATTACCCAAACTTGTATCTTTTGTTAGAAAGCCTTGGTTAAGAGTTTATTTCAGCATTTTTAGTTTTGAATTATTTTTTGAAAGATCTGCATGTTGTAATGATTTTTTGTTTGTCTTATATCCGCTCAAAGATTAGAAACCCTAGTATGCCTTTAGATCACTGGTATTCCCTTGTTTTCTTTCTGAGTCTGACATCATAGCAGAAATTGTTTTATGAGATTTAGATTCCATTTTTCTCATTTGAAAATCTTTAAAATTTTTTGTTAGTGAGTTTGGAATTTCACTTAAAAAACTAAAATTGGATGTTTTTTCAAATTCTTTCTGATTCAAGCAAAGAATTTCTGAGTTATATTACAAGCTAAGTAAGACATCCTTAAAAAATTTGAAGTTTTAATTTAGATTTAGTCTTAGAATTTTTAGATCTCAATATTAATGTTTTTTAGCTTTGAGTGCTTTTCTAGAAATTGTAGTGTCTTTTGAAGAAAACTTAGTTTGCAGTTTCAATCTTAAACAAAAGGGATTTCTTATTGAGCATATATCATTTTGAGTTCTCATTGAAATTAGATTTCTTTTCATTTATTCTTGTTTGAAGGAAAGATTTGTTTTTAAAATATTTCATTTCTCAACTCTTCCTTTAGCTAGAATTCATTGAAAGAAAATGGATTGTTTCTCATAATAGATGCATTTTTAGTATGATTTGAGTTGGGTCACTTCATATCATCAGTTTCACTTTTGCACCTATTTTCTTAAGGAACAACCTTTTAAAATCAACGCTTAAATTAAAATTAATCTAGTAACTTTTATATTTCTAGGGCTCTTTTCACCAATATAGCTTAGGCTAGTGTTTTGGAGTAGGGAGTAATTAACTCTCCAAGGCAGTTAAAAAAAACAAGTAGTTGATCTTGCGGTAGGAAAAAAATCCAATAGTCGTTTATATGCTCTGGGAAGATCCTCTTAAAGGATTCAAGCACAAGGTCATATCTGAAACAGTGGGATAATCAATTCTATCTCATTGGGAACAATAGAATATTTGCACGTATTAACAACAGTAAACATCGGATAGACCATTGTCGAGGATCCTGGGGTCACTTGTTGGTATACCTTGGATTATGTCAAGGAGCCTTCAAGGGGATTGAGCTTTTTTACTCTGCCCTTGCACGTATGTCGGACTGTAGACTATTCCCCTGGGTATATTAGTTCCTGTTGGTAACCATAGTGACCATAATATTATGGTTTTTTCCTTAGGTGACGGTGGAGGAAATATCCCACTGTACCTAGAGCAGACATCGACTAGACTCACTTGGACTCTCCGGAGGGTTATCTTCACTCGAGATGGTTTAAGTGGAGAAACTTGCACCGGTCTGTTTCATTAAGCAAGTTTTCGGGGTAACTGTTCCAACCAGCCTTTCTACATTAAATACTACGATGTTGTATTTCATCACCAACTAGTGTTTTTAGTGTGGGAAGTTACTATTTGTGTGTGGTTTGATCTCCTATATTTTTAGGCGTGTGATTAATTATTTTGTTTCCTTAGTGACTCTAGGAGTTTTTATTGAAATTTTTATTTGATTGCGTGTGATTAATAATTTTTAATCGCGGCTGAATTACCAAGACAATCACGTAGACTTCAAGGGAAGCCCCCTGAGTATACACCAATCCAGCTTGAATGGCTTCGAGCTCTAGTACCACCTGCTGACAGTAGAATTAGATCAACAGAAGCAGGAGATTCATCTATAGTTGTTCATCCTGATGATCAATTACAAACAACAGAGCATATTCAAGAGCCAATTTCAGTTTTCGAGCTTACTAGTAGTATTTCTCCTTCCAGTGAATTCGCTGAAGAACCTGAAATTTCTGAACCTGCTGTTTTGGAACCATCCTCAGGACTTTTTACTCCAACTTCTAGTGATCCTAGCTCACCTCGGGTAAGACATATCATTACTGAAAATCTTCCTTCTGACCTTATTTCCATTGAAGAACTTGTCAGTCCAGATGAAGAACTAACTCTTCCTGAAACCCAACAGACTTTGAATCTTAGGGAGCGTGAATCTATATTCTACAGTCCTTTTAGAAGTGACGCTTGGTAGTTTTCATTGACATATTTTCTAGAAAACTCGGGTCTTAGTTTTTCACCACCTCGAATTCCTTTTCATCCTACACCAAGAGGTTATTATCCTTCATCAATTATGTCAGGTGAGACATCTATGTTTTCCCAAACACTGGAAACATTTTTATACGGTGGCCCTTCTGTTCCTTCAAGGTACCAATCACTCTCTGGTACTTTCTCAGGAGCAACTCCTCGACCAACTGAACAAGTGTTATCAACTAGTACGAATGGAACTAAAACTGAAACGTTTAACGCAGAGAAAATCTTTATGATGTCTAGTAATATTCCAAATCCTCAACCTCAAGGTATTTATTTACTACCTGGGGGGAAAACTCAAGGTAGTCAGTTACTGCCTGGGGGGCAACCTCAAGGTAGTCAGTTACTGCCTGGGGGGAAACCCGAAGGTAATTTTTTACTAGGACAAACTATAGGACATTATTATTTTCCTGGAGAAAAACCTCAAGGATATTAAATACCTCAATTTTATCAACCTCAAGGATAGTACATACCCCAAGGTCAACCACAGACTTAGCATATTCCTCAAGGTCCTTATCAACCCCATATTCAGTACGTGTCTCAAGGTTATCAACCTCAAGGTCAGTACCCAACTCAGGGTTTCCAACCACCTTCCAGTCAGTCATTTTTACAAGGAGTTGGAAATTTACCACTTAATTATCAACCCTACGTTCAACCAAGCTATGGTCCTTCATATGCACAACCTTCTATGGGTCAATACCCGGAATGAACATGGTGTGGAATCCATCTCAAATTCAACGGACTATGCAACCTAATGTGCATTTACCTAATCAACCTGGACAGCCTATAGTTTCTGGTCCAACCCAACAACCTGTCTAGCCTACTGTTAAAATCCCTACACCTAGTTCTGTTTAGAAGCCTAGGCCTAGTACACCTCAGACTCCGCCTCAAACTGCTGCAACTACTGCAAATTTTTTTCAACCTACAACACCTATCTCTGGAATATCTGTAGCTCTGGTTTCTTCTATCCCTGCATTAGCACAAATTCCTCAAGCCTCTATACCATATTCGGGACCTACAATTCAGACTACGGTCCAGATGCATACAGGACAAGCTAGTACCAATACGATTGTCTCTAGTCAACCACATTTTACTTATCAACCGTACCAGGGACAGTATTAAATTGTTCAAGCTACGCAAAACACAGCATATCAATATCAGTCGTACCTTGGGTATACTTATCAAATACCTCAACAACCCCAGTATGGTCCAGTTAATCCTAGTTACCCAGAAGGTTTCACGATTTCAAATGCACATCCAATTCTAGGATATTCTGGCTATCCTCCTCCTGGCACTGGTTTGATCACTCAAGGTTATCAAGACCGTAGCCATCGGTTACCATTCATAGCAACTTTAGATTTACCGGATCTGTCACGCCTTACGAACGATCCCATTTTTTATCTTCCATATTGGTTGCCGATGCCTAAGAAGTTGCCCAGTGATATTCTGAAATTTGAAGGTAAGTAAGGAGAAGACCCATCTAATCACGTTATGACTTATCACCTCTGGTACGCATCCAATTCACTAGTCGATGATTCTATTTGATTATGTATTTTTCAAAGAACTCTCATTGGTCTAGCTGCCAAATGGTACATTGAGTTACCACGCAGCTTTTTTAATAATTTTAATGCGCTAGCTACTGCTTTCTTAGCTCATTTTCAGTTGCCTGTCAAATACGACAATGGCACAGAATTGATGAATTCATTAAAACAATCTGCGTCTACATACATATCTAATCACATTCATGAATGGAGACGTAGAAGGTGTTTAGTGAAAGTCTTTATTCCTAATCAAATTTTGGCTGAATGGTTTATTAAATCATTATTGCCCAAAATTATTGAAGATGTGGCAAAAGGAGGCGTTGTTATGGAAGAACAAGTTATTGCTCAGGCACAGTACCTTGACCTTGTCTATACTCAGTCAGGTACTCTATATGATAAAATCCTCGATTTACCAAGACCTGGTCAGTTAACTGCAACTCCTTCTGGCTCTCATGCTGCTGATGGTGTAATTGGTTATGTTAGTACTGGTAAGAGTAAGAAGAATTCTTCCAAGACTACTTCTCCTATTATCACTTTACCCGATTCACCCAAAGGAGATTCTTCCCTAGAAACTTCCACTGATATCCATGTTGTAGAGACATCTACGACCAAATTTGAAACTAGTGGTAAGAAGAAAGGTAAGAATAAAAAGAAAAAATCTTCAAAAGAGAAAAATAATACAACTGAACCAAATGAAGAAAAACACAAACCTCGATATCCTTGTCTCATCTATGACCAAGATAATTTTACAAAAGAGTGCCCGCATAGAGTCGAGGTATCAAAATTCATTAAGGGTTCACCTATACCTGTTGTCTTGAAGGATCCCTTTCCCACTCAAGATAGTAACATGGTTGGATCTTCCTCTAGTCCGGTTGAGGATATTTTCATGGTTGCGACGCAATCGCAAGATTACGGTAGTAAAAATACTGGTAAAGAAGCAAAAACATCCAATTCTGCATCGACTACATCTCCCTCAGTTTTTGATCCATTACAGATCGAGAAAAAAATTCTGAATTAGTACTTCGTAAATCAACTTTCAATCTGTTAGCCACCTATGAAATTTTTTTCAAGCAAACTGGTGGCTAAATATTTTTCTACGCCTTCAACAGATACATTTCCTATGAAAATTCCTCATTCTTGAAGCCTATGTGTGTCCTTTTCCTTTGAAAATATCTTCACTACTGTTTCCATCCAAAAAGCCTCACTGTCTACGAAAAAATTATGCTCAGAAAAGCCTCCATTTTCCCCTTGTATCCCTGCAAATTTCCCCATTTTAACCTTTTTTCCCATTTTCAAAGTCCCCCCTTTAACCCCCAAAATCGCTTCCTAAACCTACTAAATCATCCCATCTCCCCTTTAAACCTTACAAACACCCTTTATTTAGCTTAAAAATCCTTTTTTCCCCCTACCGAAAACCCCTTTTAAGCCTCAAAAATCCTCTTTTTGGCTTAAAAATCATCCATTTTACTATATACATGCTAATCCCCTTTCGACCAGCCCCTAACTACTTCCCCTCCATGCAACTAAGCGCTAAGGCATAAGGCGCTAATCAGAATCGGAAGATATTCGGGAGCGCTTTTTCTTTGTTAAGGTGAAATCTTCCGATGAGAGGAAGAATTGTTCTGTTGGTTCGGGAGCAATGTCTGCCATTGATCTTAATAGATCTAATGGCACTCTCCTATTTTTTCGTGCCCATAAAATTCCCTTGTAAACCCCCCGATGGATATCTCCACCATTGATTCACATATAAATCCAACAGCTATCGCGTAATCACTCGCCGCCAATCGCACCAATCCCATTTCATTCAACCTCCCGATTGGCGACCTCCAATTGAATCTAAGCCATCCATCCATTCTGATCCTACAGCCTATATTTATCCTCACTCCACCCCTATTTCCCTGATTGGTCACCCCTGATCCAATCGCGACCATTGATCTATCGCCGATCCAACAGTCCAGACGCAATCGCTTCACAAACCCATCGGAGATGTGGCCCCTGCCTCCTCCATTTGTGATTGAATCGCAACCATCCATCTAATCAGATCCAATGGCCCATATTTCTCCTTCCTGTTGGAGTTCCCATGTTTTGGCCAGATTGGCAAGACCAAAAGATGAGACAACATCAAACCACTTTGGGGCCCTAGGATCTAGCCCTCCTGGACCCAGAGAGGGATCTCTCCAAATAGAGAAAAGAATGATAAATCTTTGAAAGCTCAGATTGAAATGTTAGGCTAGTTATGAAGCACAAAAGGAGGTTTTAAAATGATTTGAAGAAGCCGACATCGAAGGACAAGAGATCACAGACCTAGCAGCACGTGGAGTGTAGGCGAAACAAGCAGGATGCTCAAAGAAAGAGGATGGGCTCACAGTGCGCCATCCATTGGGCTATGAGCGTGAAAGGAAATTACCGCATCCACCAGCCATGGCTTTCAAAGGCAGTGCAAGTCATCTAGGACTAAAGGATCTTTTATAACAGAGGGTGGGTGACCCACATGGTTAGCATGAAAGAAGGAGAACAACCCACTCCCTCGCTTCATAGATCAGTCGAGGTCATTTTGGACCTTGTGACTTCGCTGATGATACTTGCCGCGCTCAAAGAGACTAAGGGGTCGCTTATAGGATTCGACGAGAGGTCATTTAACTCTGGTGCTCCATTTTAATAACCCATGAAAACAGACAAGTTACTGTAGACCTTGTAGCGCCGTTCGGTCGCACAAGGATCCCAGTGACAGTAATAATACTCATCCTCAAAGAAAACCAAACCTTCCAGCTTAAAACCCCTCAAGAACATCTAGGAACAGCTTCAACTAATTCATACATCAGCCAGCAGGCAATAACATCCACTGCGCTGGTTAAATCAACTGAAAACCATTCTCAGATAGCACATAAAGCAGAAAACATAAAGGTAGGGAGAGCAGGAAACAAAGGGCACCTAACAAGGGTGAATCCTATGTTATACTTCTATTTCCTACCAGAAGAACATGGAACAATATGAAAATGTAATAAACAGAGTGAGAAAAACATCACCAATAGTAATAGACTAGGATCCTGTGAAATGTGCTTGATTAATGATGCAAAACCAGTCATGTACAATGTAGCTCAATGGTTGTTACAGTCCAGACTTTCTCCTCCCAGCCTATTACATACAACTACTCTGCTATTCCCTCCCAAGACTGTTCTAACAGTCGAATGAATCCCTCTAACAGAAATATGCCCAACAACTGAACAACAACCTTTTCAATTCATTCTCGGGGATCTCTTATAGGAGAAGAGGAAGAAACAGCAGTCGGTAAACAAATAAATGATTCTCATTAAGACAGTAAGGCGGAAGTGTTCACGCCCATACCACTTAATGGCTTTCTGCGGCATTGTGTGTACTCTAAGACTGGTTCGGAGATCTCTGTCAGGTCGATTTTGACCTCTGAGGTTCATTTGGAGTCCTTCGACTGTCTGGAGCTCTGTGCTGCCATTCTGGAATAAATGAACTGGTTGAAAGATCTGCACGGCCTCTCCATTCCTCCATTACTGCGGCTCAGACAGTCTTCAATGAAGCTTATGTCCGTGTATTTAATTGCTGATGGGCTCGAGGAGGCATGGAGATTTCTTGCAAGAGGATGTCCTTCTGGAGAAGAGTACTTCTGCTGATATTTAAACACAGATAAGACTCTTTGCGTGCTTAAGCCTTCAAACTATGCTTGAATCCTTTGAATGTGGGATTACAACCATTAATCTTCAATTACCGGCTAAAATCCCCTTTAAATCCCACCTCTGCTGCTTCGCCGACCGGCTGAAATGGCCTCTCTGTGCTAATCCACACAGTGGAAAGAACTGTAAAACCAGGCGGTGGTGGTGGAAAAATGTTGTGGAGGCGGAAGAATGGTGGTGGAACAACAGAGAAACAATGAAAAAGGCGGAGAAATGATTAACAATGTAAAAGCCCAAAGATTATCGTTTGGGCGAATTACACAGGAAAACACGAAAAAACAACGCACAGAGGCGTGAATGTGGGACCCGGCAGAGGCAGAGGAGGATTGAACTCGAGCCGTCAGATCTGGGAGGAAACGGATGGTCATGATGAAATCGGGCAATCGCAATCGGAGGGGACCGGGGGTGACACAGCTCAAAAGTTCCGATTGCGATGGAGGAAGGGGATGCGATTAGCGCCAAGCCATCCGATCGTTGGTCAGACGGATGGATGAGATCAAATCGGAAGACGTCGGGGAGGGCTTGCGATTGCGATCGGAGGTCGGGCGCGATTGGGCGCTGGCCGTTGGATCTGGGACACAGATCAACGGTTCCCATTCAATCAGCGGGAAATGAAGAGGGGCGACGGGCGATGATGCGATCAGCGCTGAGCCGTTGGATCTGCGAGGGGAACGGACGGCTATGATGTAATCGGGAAATCGCAATCGGAGGGGAACAGGGGTGACACACATTGAAAGTTCTGATTGCGATTGGGTGGAGAGAGCGCTGACCGTTGGATCGTCGGGGAAACAGACAGACGAGATTGAATCGAAGGGCGATGGAAAGGGCTTGTGATTAGCGATTGGAGGGGGTTTTGCGATTGAACGCTGGCCGTCTGATCTGGCGGGGAGATCAACGGTGGAGAAGTGGATCGGGGGATCGCAATCGGGAGTCGGAGAAAAAGGTTTGCGATTGATCAGAGGGCGCACTCGAAACATTGCAATTGCGATTGAGCCGGGGTTGCGATTAGCGCTCCGCTGTCGGATCAGAACAGCAGATCGACGGTGAATAACGAGTCGCAGGACTTTGTTTATTAAACCAATCGCATCGGCATTTTAGAGTTTTACAAAGGGATTTGCCTCCCGCCGATTCTTCCGATTGCGATTAGCGCTTGGGACTTAAGCGCTTGGTCCCAGTGCACGGGCATGTGGTGCAAGTGGTTAAGGGGCCAGCGAAAGAAGGGGCTAGGCCTTAGAATAAGGTCGGAAAGTGGGTTTTAGCCCATTTAAATGGAATTTGAGGGCTGGGGAAGGGTAACAATAGAGGAATAAGGGAGGATAATGGCCACCAAAGGGGTAAGGGTAGAATTTAAAGGGGAACTTGGGGGGATTTGAGAGGTAAGAAGGGGAATAGAAGGGGAGAGAAAGGGGATAGAAAACAAAGGCTTTGGGGAATGAAATAAGAGGGAAAAGGGGTCCTTTGGGCATTTCTTCATAGCAGAGAGGCTTTATAAAAGAGAATCAGCAGAGGGGATTTCATCAAAGGATAAAAGACACATAGAGGCTTCAAGGAGACTATGTTTTCAGAGGAAATGCATTCCTTGAAGGCTCAAAAACAATTTAGCCCCCGTTTGCTTGCCAAAAATTTATAGGGGGGCTAACAGTGGCTCCACATGGGGATGGCTTCTTCTTGAAGGAGTCAAGAATTCAGAAATTGATCTCTTGGTGTAGGCCAGATGCCTGCTGCTTGAACCATCCTTTTTTCTTCGATCAGCTGCCACAAGCTATGAAGACAACATATCAGCAGTACAATTCTTCCAAACAACTACTCACCCACACTATAGTCCTGACATTTTTCTTCTGGGTGCATTTGTACTAGCAGACCATTTACATCATCAATCTTTACAAACAGGAAAATAAATCTATTCTAATTCTACCCTTATTGCTCCATGAGACCAGGTTAGACTGTTGGTCTCATATGTTTCTCTACCTACACTACTACCTTCTAGGGTTAGACTGTCTAGCAGGTTTCTTCTCTACGTTCTAAGACAGAAAATGAAACAACTAACTACATGCTCATAGGCTGAGCTTTATTGAGCTTTCCTACCTACCCTAATCTAACTGGAATATTTACAAGTCTAGCTTACAAACATTGTCTTCCAATGTAACCAGTCCACCAAGTGATCCCATGACTGGTCCTTTCTGCTCAACTCCTTGAGCATGCTGGATAGGCAGGGCAGCTCCCACTCCTTTTGTTCAAAAACAGCAGCTTTGAAAAAATTTCTTTCTGTCTGTAACATGCTGCTGATCCAGACCTTAGATCCTTCTTCAAATGTATGCAGGAAATGTGCATAAGGATCATGGAAAGATACCTGGCTATGAATGTTTGGCAGGCTGGATTTGACCAGGATCTCTTCTTCTTCCACTGGATCAAGAGGAAGACTCTCTTGAGAGAGAGAATCTCTCTCATCTTCTTCATTTTCTGAACTTGAGGACTCATCATAGATTGGAGGTGAGTCCTCTTGGAGCTCCGATATGTTCTGCTCTGATGTGCTGAGCTCTGTGAAAATGTCTATATATTCTTGAGCAATGGTTTGTTCCATTGCTTCCTCCTCTTCAAGAGAAAGCTCTTTGCTTTCACTCTGCTCAAGAAACCCTTCTTCGCTTTCCTCCTCATTTTCTGAAAAAGAAGGCCGCTGGCTTCCAGTCTCACTGATGGTCTGTGGTAGAGTAGAATGAAGATTTAAAGAATCTTCATCTGCTATTATACTGTCGTGGCTCTCGCCATCAGTGTCATAAATAGGCGGACTTGACCAAGTCCACCATTCTGGGCACACAGCAGGTCTTTCTTCGTCTTGATCCATAGAGGAGTCTTCCGTGTCTGAAACATCAAACTCATAAAATGACCGAGCAAGAGCATGTGTTCTATAGAAGATTTCTGGGGTGGACTGCTGGTTTAATATCCGATCAATCTCTTCTTCTGTCAAAAGAGGGGTTTCCCTTTCATCAGGGACAGAAGAACAGCAGTCCTCTTTCTCTTGTATTAGCTGATTTGGAGGCGTGATGTCTTCTTGAACCTCTTCTTCCATATCAGATTCTACCTTCTATGCGGTCTTATGTTTCCTCAAGGCAACTTTCCCTATCAGCCTTTGCTAATAGGTCCTGATATTCTCTGGTCAGCATAACACAAGACATGGGTAAGCAATCAGGCAGTCCCTGATCACTTTCCTCTTCATCTTCTACAGATTCTTGAGCATCGTACATGTCTTGCTCATCTTCTCGGTCTTGAGTTTGTTCTTGCTCTGAAGGAGACATGGGTTGTTCTAAATAATCATTATCTGCATTCATATCAGCCATATACGTCTCCAGGACTTTACCAAACATTTCTTCTATTCTGCATACTTTATTATACAAAACATCATACCTTGTATCCCTGTCCATGTTTGGATTCATGCTTATGCAAAGAAGGCTACTGCTTCTTCTCAACCAGTTCAGAGTCTTTCACCAGTGGAGTCATCAGGTCTTTGGATCATAGGGAGTGTGGAGTCGCCAGGTGGATGAATTTAACTATTTGAAGCAGGCTACTGTCCACCACCAGCAATGAGAAGCCAATCTAAAGGAAAAGTGGTCTCTTCCCCAGTGGAGTCGCCATTATGTTGCTGACGACAATGGGAAATAGACCAAATTTTAGCAGTTCTTGACTCTCAGATTCTCCCCAGTGGAGTCGCCATTATTTTGGAGTTCCCATGTTTTGGCCAGATTGGCAAGACCAAAAGATGAGACAACATCAAACCACTTTGGGGCCCTAGGATCTAGCCCTCCTGGACTCGGAGAGGGATCTCTCCAAATAGAGCAAAGAATGATAAATCTTTGAAAGCTCAGATTGAAATGTTAGGCTAGTTATGAAGCACAAAAGGAGGTTTTAAAATGATTTGGTTGGTTGGTTACTGGGTTGGTCAGGAGATCATAGACTGAGAAAGTAATGGGAGGAAAGGAAACAAAGCAGCAGGATGTTTCAACAAAGAGGATGGGTCAAGAAAGTGCCATCCATTGGGCTATGGAGTCATGAAAGGAAATTACTTGCATCCACTAGCCAAGGCTTTCAAAGGGAAAGTCATCTAATACTAAAGGATATTTAGATTAGAGGGTGGGGTGGAACATCAAGGAAGGAAAGTGAAAGAAGGAGAACAACCCAATTTCTGTCTATAGATCAAGTCAGAGGTCATTTAACTCCAGACCTGCTTGGACATACTCTAAGGCAGCTCTCAAAGAGACTAAGGGGCTGCTTATAGATCGAACCAGAGGTCATTTAACTCCAGGTCTGCTTTCGCAACTCCAAGTGGAAAACAGAGATAAGTTTAACATAAGGGATCTTAGAAAGGCCAGTTGGTCGCGCAAGGATCCTAGTGGACAGGGCTAACACTCAACCCAAGTGTTCCCAAACCTTCCAGCTTAAAACCCCTCAAGAACATCTAGGAACAGCTTCAACTAATTCATACATCAGCCAGCAGGAAATAACATCCACTGCGCTGGTTAAATCAACTGAAAACCATTCTCAGATAGCACATAAAGTAGAAAACATAAAGGTAGGGAGAGCAGGAAACATAGGGCACCTAACAAGGGTGAATCCTACATTATACTTCTGTTTCCTACCAGAAGAAATCATTGATATTTGATGAACTTATGTGTGATTTCCCACGTATTGATACAGAAACTATGGCGAAACAACCAATCACGGATGAATCCTTGTTTCTTATTAGTACCATTGATCCTTGGTATTATATTTTATCTTCATACCCAATCTTTTCAGCCTGATATTTCATGGTCACAATGACGAAAAATTCGTTTCTAGTCTCAACAATATCATATTGTTGGCAACACACTATACCGTCGTGGTGCGGACTCAGTTTTTCGACGTTGTCTAACTCATGAGGAAGCCGAAAAGGTTTTAAATGACTATCACTCTGGATCATGTGGCGGTCATATGTCTAGGTATGCCACAGCCCAAAAGATATTGCATGCAGGTTATTTCTGGTCGTCCTTGTTTAAATATTGTATTTACGCGGTCTGAAAATGTCATAATTGTCAAATCTTCGATCAAAAATTGTGTGCACCACCTACTCCTCTTCACCCTATAATTGTTGTCAGTCCTTTTTCAAAATGGGGCATTGATTTCATTACATGTAAGCCTCACTCGGTCGGGGGGCATGGGTATATCATTCTAGCAGTAGATTATTTTACCAAATGGGCCGAGGCAATACCTACATTTGTGATAGATGGAAAAACTACAGCTACTTTCATATTCAATCATGTGATTTCTCGTTTCGATGTACCCCAAGCAATAATTACTGATCATGGGAGCCATTTTCGAAATATCATGATGACCAAGTTAACGGACCAACTTGGTCTGCACCATGACAGTTCTACACCATATTACCCATAGGCCAATGGTTTAGTTGAAGAAATTAATAAATTTTTAGTCACCATGATCAAACGGATCATTGGAATTCATAAGTCGAATTGGCATACCATGCTCTTTTCAGCACTTTGGGCATATCACACTTCAGCAAAAACATCGACACGTTTTACCCCTTTTCAACTGGTTTACGGTTTAGAAGCAGTATTACCCATTGAATGCGAGATACCGTCACTCCCACTAGCCATAGAGTTACTACCAGACACTTATAAAGAGGAGAAACATTTTTTATACTTGGCTCAATTAGATGAGAATCAGCACACCGCTGCATTAGCTACCGAGGCTCATGCAAAAAGAATGAAAGCTCAGTATGATAGAAGTGTTACCCCTCGTAATTTTTCAAAAGGAGACCTAGTTTTGATTTATGATCAAGCCAACGATAAACTAGGGGCTGGGAAATTTTAACCCATGTGGCATGGTCCTTATATTGTCTAGTGATGGCTTTCAAAAGGGGCCTATGAATTGATTGATTTTGATGGGGTCTCTTTAGGTAAACCTAGAAATGGACTTTATCTGAAGATATATTATGCTTGACTTTGTGTGGAGATACTCTCTGTATATTAGGTATTTTTTAGCTCGTGTGCTATAGATTAGAAACATGTGCCTAACTTAAGTATGCTCTTACTATTATTCCCACTTATCTGGATACTTTTGATATCGTAGATGTTGACATCCTTTCAAATGTATATTGGTTTTGCTGATGGTGCTTGTAGTAGTACATGGAACATCTCTTCCGCAGCTTAGGTTATTTACTCACCCACTGACAAGTTAGTATCAATGCATGGGGTAAGTCTCGGTCAAACAACGAACAATATTGCCAAATATAGTGCAGTTATTGAATTATTATCGTAATCCATTTCATTTGGAGTTCGGAGTTTGATCGTTAAGTTAGATTCTGAACTCGTTGTATTACAGTTAAACAGAGTATATGCCATTAGAAATCCAGTATTATTAAGACTATTTTTAAGGGTTTGTCTCTTGGAAAGAGAGTTCGATTTTATTAAGTATCAACACATTCCAAGAAATTTAAATATGTTAGCAGATGCAATTGCTTCTAATGTTATAAATAGAAAATTGCGATAAAAAAGTAACAAATCAACATTCCATAACATGATTGAACAGGAAAACTGGAAATAATAGTATATCATAGTATAGATGTAGTGTTCAAAAAATAGTACATCGTCATTGATCATAGGCTCAAAACACCTTATGATCAGAAAAAAGCGATACAAAAAATGAGTCTACAATTCAATCATCCACTATCCATGGTGATGATCACGATAATACACCACTTCTCGTGCCACCCTAGTCAAAAACCTCTTGAATGGTCTAGGAACACCAATGACATATCACTGTAGATGGAGTGGGATATCATCTATAGTGGTCTTAGGAATATCTATAGTGAGCCACTCCAAATGGTGCTCTAAATCAGTCAGGATCTCTACAGTCTGATCTCATGGGGGTGGTGCTGCTACTGCTGCATCCCTTTGCCTCCGGTCAAAGGGGCGGAGAATGGCTGGTCGACTCGGACCCACATCTGCATTTGAAATTTTTGTTATCAGTTTTGGAAGATTTAAAAACAAAATAAAAATTAGAAATTAGAACATGTCAAAAGATATTTTTTACCTGACTCGTCCCACTGAGCTCTTGGAGGAAGGGGCATTTCCTGGTCGCCATGAAAATCCATGCCAGCATAAGGAAAATCCTCTTTCACAAAAAGTTGGTGTTCCAGCCAATGAAAATATGTCAAGGGAAATCGAACAATCTCCCCACCCTTGCTGTGGCGGGCCATCAAAGCAACCCAACGAACCATCCTAGGCTCTCGAGGTCGACTAGAATCAACAAGAATATGTTGTGGGGCTAACATGGGGATCATCTCTAGAGTAAAGGTGACTACAATGGACCCATATCCAAAGTTTTTTAGCTTCCCATTCTTTGCTCTGGTAAGTTGGCCTTTCACATTTTCCAATACTGCATCACACCAGTTGAATATGGTGCCTCGAAAGAAATCTACTGCTATGCGCATCTGAGATCCAGTAGCTACATGCAAAGTTGCACTTCTGCACAACTTGACAACGGTAAAAGAGATCACTATTAGCTCGGGATGGATGATATTTTTTATGTCAATCCGTTTGTCTCGGGGATTGGCTTCATCATTACAGAAATCTAATTTTAGGTTGGAAACAGACTGGCCACCTGGCCTAGCCCCAAATAGAGATAGTGGTTCGCCTCTCCTAGGAAATCTAGTCAAAAAATAGATGTCTTCCAGCTCAATCTCGAGCCGGTGACCTTCGATCACGAAACACTGGTCCTAAACATCCCATTTACTTACTAGCCAAGTAAGAAGATCCACTTGATCTCTCATGCCACTGATAGCCCAAAATTTTTAAAGCCTGCATATTTCTGCTTCATCTAACTCTTTGTGCTCCCGTTCTCGCCAAATGAGCATTGTAGATATCCTACAACAAGTAAAATGAAGCATTAGAATCATTTTGAAGAAAAAAAATTAGGTAATTTAGGAAGAAAATATGTTTTTAAATTCATTATGGCGCCCCCGCACTTTACGCTCAAGGACAGTGCATAGCTCCGCACGGGCCCTGTGTTAAAAGTGTGGGGTCTTGACATTTTTCTTTGTAGAAAAATGTAGGGGTCCGCAGGTACCTAATGTCTTATGTCCAGACCCCTGAGGGTGAATTTTTCAACATATTTTCCTCCCAAAAATGAAATTCTGACCCTAATTTAAAAAATTGAACAGATGAAAAGTGAGATAAGGAGGTTGTGGATTACCTGAAATAGACGGTTTTCGATTCCGACGGTCGGTTTGCCTAGAATCTTCTCCGAAGCATATTTTTGCCAAGAGCTCTAAAAACTTCTCTCCAAACTCAAACGGTAAAAATGAACTTGAAAAACTCCTGTTTATAAGTTTTTTCGAATAGATGAATTTTAAATTTGTTTATTTTTCACTTTTAAAAGTCAGTTTTTCAAAATATTTTTTATTATTGAAACAGGTATGTTTAATTTTTCGATTTTTTGTGCAGAATAATGGATTTTTCAGGCAAAATGGTCATTTTTGACGAAGAGTAAACTTTTATCACTTTTTCAGGCTCTTTAAAAATTTACGAAAAAGTGAAACCATGGAGTCCTCTTTTAAGCCTTTTTCAGACTCTCTGAAAATGAAAAGATTGCCGAGTACTTGACTATTCGATCTCGTTAAAGTAAATGAATGGTCGTCCCTCAGTATAATTTTACCCCTTTTCCAGACTGAAATGGACTATTTACGAAAAAGGTATACGTTGACTAATCATGGTCAATAGATTTCTATCTTGCATTATTTTATCCTTTTTCGGGCCTAAGAGACTAAATTTACGAAAAAGAACACCCATGGAGTTTTCTTAAATTTTTCTTCTGACTCCCTAAAAATGAAAAACACTGAGTTTCTCCTATACTTGACTCGTTAAAATTTAACAGTAAAGGACCTGTCGATTACAAACAGGAACGAACCACTCCTTCTTAGGGTTCGATTTTAAACTAAGTTGGACTCATCCGAAGGATGAGCTTATAAACAAGCAAATGTTATCCTCCTCAAGCTTGTCAAAAATAAAGAGGTACTTGCCAGAAATGGTGGGGGAAAAGAGAGAAAAATGGATTCGTTTGTTACACTTTGATTTTTAAAAAGCATTACACCACTCTTGAACATGACACTTTTTGTCGCACTTCCACTTGGGTTTGGAAATCCTTTGCCTATCAGCTAATCAAACCACATTGAAAGTCTTCAGCCGGTTTCTGGGTATTAGCTTAGGGAAACTGTCACCAAACCATCTGAGTGTTGTTATGTGTTCAAGAGGTCAGTCAAATAAACCATTCATCTGTAAAAATTTGTCTCCATTCGCGTTGACCATCCCTGAGTCAGTCTTTGCAAAAAATTTCTTCAAAACTTGATCTATGGTTTCGTGTCATGAGCTTGCTTACGACGGATGAATTTCTATCGACGACAACTCATCATCTAGGAATTTTATCTAGAATCCGTCAGTACCTTGAAATCTGCATGCCTTAATGGCAGGTTTTTCGCCTCCGACGATAGGTTACATCATTGATCTTTGATCGAACGATTCCATGAAATGTTCGACTTTAGATTATTTATTCACATTTCATGGATTGTACTGAGTACTTTGAGAGCCATTTTCATTATTGGTGGTTTCTCTCACACTTGTTAATAGTTCACATCATTTACTGGTAATCAAGTGGTTTCTACTATGTTCGACTTCAACACGTTTAATCACATGGATAGAATCGTACTAGTTCGGGAAGTAGAAATCAAGAACCTGGATCTAGTTTCCACCATACAAGATGCGAGGAGTTTTATTATTCATTATGCAGTATACTATTCATTACAGATGGTTGTGCCTACTCTATGTGTACACTATTGATGTAATATTAAAATCATTTCTATATCAGAACAAGTTTAGTTAGTTTTGATCTAAGTATGGGAATGCCTACCTCAGCGATGATATATATGTGTGTGTGTGTGTGTGTGTTTGTGTTGCATTGAATTCTTTTATAGGGTTCCAACTGGGGTGTCCACAAGCTTATCCTTGAAATGATAAAGCACATCACTCTTCGAATATTCTTAGATTTTGCACTTTAGGGGGGAATTTGTTACACTGAAATTTGTCACCATAACATTTTAGTACTCCCTTGGAAGTCTACAATATCAAATTTCCTAAATTCAAGCCTTGAAACTAAGAGAAAATCTCATAAAAGCCTTAAAACTCTAGTACCGCACTTTCTCCTAGTTTTGCTTGTGGTCCCGCACCTTTTGGCTATAAATCATGAGTAGCCAAACGCACTTTCTATTTATTAAAAGTGTGGACCCTTGTAAAAGGTTAGAAAAGGTGCAAGTAAAATATAGAAGCTTAGTTTAAGTCATTTTTGGAAGCTTCTAGAAACATTCCTGCAGTGGAAAGTCCACTCCTTTCATGTTCATGCATCCCATCCAATAAGGAGCTAACCCCTTGATGTAAGGAACTAATCCCTTTGAAGGAGGATTCTATCCCTTCTTGTATGGAGCTATAACCTCCTCTCTTCCACTATAAAAAGAGGCATAAGGCAGCCTCAAAGGGTTACAATTGATGAGTTGAATTTTTAGTATTGTTGGAGGTGAAGTGTTGTTGAAACTTAGACCCTTTTAGCTGAGATTTCATGTGGGAAAGATTACATACCTGTATGTATCTCGGTTGGAAGAGTGCAAGGCTGATCATAGTAAAGGAAACGCATGTTCCAAACCCTAGGAAGGCCTGTATGACATCAAGGTAGACACAGTTGTAAGGCTCTTCCTTATTTAAGTGAATACAAATAAATCCATTTTTCTCAATAAGTTGTCAATTGATTGGTTTATTTTATGGATTCCTTGATCACCATAATGGATATGATTTATGAATATATGCTATGAAGGTGCTATTTGATGTTTTTTTGTTTGTTATTGTAGATCTTCAAAGATAACTCTTTCGAGCGACTGAAGGACTACTACTACAAACAAGCATTGGATCAAAGGTAAGATCGTGAAACCTTTATAGCATTTAATTATGAATCACAATATATCTAGAGAAAGACAGTTTTGATTGTCTGTTTGTTGCTAGTTGTCCGTAGAAAACTTAGGAGGTCTGTCTTGTCTACAAGAATGACTTATCCGTCCAACAGAGTGACAAGAGCCTTATCACTTAGGCCAACAACGTTGTCACTTGGGAGTATGTTTCTATTGATGAGGTGTTCCAAGGGGAGCATGCATCCTCTCTAGTTGCAGATATTTATGAGGATATTCTCATGGGAGGACACATCCATGGACCTCACTTTCAGCTTACTCACTATGCATGGTAATAAATACATTTCTGTACTTATTGATTGTTCTATTAAGTATCTGTATCTTCTCACCATCTATGGACAGTGCATTGCTCCACATAAGAGCAAGATTACTCTTGGGTTACATGGCCACTTTAGGGCCAACCTTTATAATGATGATAACCCATATCTACATAAATTTGGGCAAGTATATTGTTGTTCTGATTATCCTCAACTTATATATATATTTTTGATTACTACCACATAGTAAATGAGCAAATATGTGCAGCTAGTAATTCATTGAGAAACAACTTGCCACATGATGATCTCAAGCAACAGTTGAGAAGATTGTGCTGTATCCACTTGATAAACCATTGGTATCATCCAAACTTAAATGTAACCTTCAATATTTTTCTGATTTTGATTCCAAATGGTGATGATGTGCCATTCATTTTGAATGGGATGATTTGGGCCAACATGATTCATGACATGAGAGAAAGGATCTTTGGAGATCTAATATTCTTCTTGCCACTTGAGGGAAACCTTATTGCAACCCAAGATCAACATATGCTCTACACTTTTCATAAGTGGAGAGGAAGACAACGTGGGGTAGGCAATCTTGTCTACCATGTTTAGTTATTCAACCCACCTACACTGCAGGAGCTAAAGGCGGAGGAAATCTTTTATGGGTTGCCATGTTGGAGGGTGACTCATCTTGTATGGATGATAGCTTGTAGGTGGATGTTTTACATGGGAATGACAGTTCCCAAACACATCTCAGACTCCATGCCTTGGGAAGAAACTCTTCGGTTCTATCCTTGCATTTTCTTTAGGACAAGCAACATTTGGGAGGGGAGGACTATAATATTCCTAAATTAGCATGCAGTTAATTGGAATATTGATTTTTGGTTTTTGCACCTAGTATATGAATAAATGGGGGAGGAGACCCATACTTAACTTAGATAAACATAAAAACCCTCTTGGTATGAAAGGGGATCATTCTAGTATCTGTATTTCACACCCTCATGTATAATCATTTAGAATTGCAACCAATTCTTAGGCCTTTTTCAGCTGAACTAGGTGTGGGAGACCTATTTAACCCACCTAAGAATATTTTTTTCTGATATCCTCTTGGATTTAGGACTTAGATTATCAAATCTAATGGATCCAAGGGCTAGTTTTCAAACCTGTAGTACACATTCCTGAAAAATTAATTTTTCAGGCATGTCTTCCTAACAGTCCCTATTTGGGGATATTATAGATCGTGGCACTAACCACTGTGCTCAACTCTTTTGGGCACGAGTCTTATAATTGGTAGGTTCTCTATAAGAACGATATAGAATTCAACCACACATACAAGATGCTCTTGGAGGGTAAGAAAGTTGCAAATTTTCACCTCCATGATGCATTTCTATGTCACCTGGGACACCTTTGTATTCCTTCAAGTGTGCATGTCAAGATGATTTGGGAAGCACACTACAGTCAGGTCACTAGGTGTTTCATGGTTGAGAAAATAGTGACATTACTATAGAATTATTTCTTTTGGTCGAACCTTCGACTGGATGTCAAGAAGTACATCAGATCCTGCACTACCTGGAAGTACCCCGCTACCTACCCCTAGTCAACCTTGGGAAATATATCTCCATGGATTACATGTCAGGCCTTCCTTCTACTAAGAATGGAAACGAATATGTTTTCATGGTCGTCGACAGATTCTCAAAGATGGCCATTATGGCGACCTCCAAGAAGAATATCACAACAGAAACCACTGCTAAACTCTTCTTTGAACAAGTGTGGGTACACTTTGGGATCCCATAGTTTATCATCTTAGATCAGCACAGAAGTTTCCTCAGTACATTTTTTTCCGTCATCTGATCAATTCTAGACTCCAAGCTCACCAAGTCCACATTTTTCCATCCCCAAACTGATGGCCAAATAGAGGTCGTCAACAAGATGATCATACACATTCTGCGCATGTACAACTCAAAGCATCCATGCACATGGGATGAGAGCCTCCCCTATGTACACCATAGCTATAAACGGGCTCCCCAAAGCTCAACTGGCCACAACCCCTTTCAGGTGGGTTTAGGATTCCAACCACTATGTTCGATTGACATAGCCATGCCATTTGCGGATACTCAAGCTGATTCAAATGATGTCCAATATGAAGCTCACAAGGCGAACAACTTCATTGAGCACATTAAGCACATCAGCCTATAGGTTCATGACATATTGGATAGAGCCAATGCTAAGTACAAGCAGTGACATCATCAACATCAGGTGCCACACAACTTCAAGGTGGGTGACAAAGTGTGGCTACATTTGTAGAAGGATTACCTTGTTGGACCCCAACGTAAGCTTCGCCTGCTCTGATAGGGGCCATACACCATCACCAAGGCTGTAGGGGAAAGTGCTTTTGAGCTCAGTATTCCACCATTCCTTTGTCTGCACCTAGTGTTCAATGTGGACTACCTTCGACCCTACTTCCCACCTCACCTGGACACCTTCAACATTTCAGAACAACTCACACCAATAGAATTAAACCAGGACTACATGGAACAGGCCACCACATATTGTATCATGGACACACAAATCAATAACACTCGCAAGAAGAAGATCCAACTGTATCAGGTAGTAAAAGTTGGCCAACTCCTACACCAAGGCAAGTGGCTCACCAGGTACCAAGTTCAATAGAAGTTTCCTCATCTCATAGAGGAACTCAACGCAATGGGGACCATTGCTTCCTAAGGATGGAGGAATGATCAAGGTGGATATTGGTGGCCATCCACCTATTCTACTTGGGGGCCCACCATTTTTTCTTTCATTTTTTTCATTTTCCCTAATTGTAGCACAATTTACTATTTTTAGTAGTTTTTTCAGGTCTTGAACTTCTGGAGTTGTTTTCAGGCCCTAAATGACGTTTTTTGGGAAAAACCAAAGCAAAATTGCAATTTTTCTCACATCAAAAGTTATAGTCCTCGGATAGATGTTTCTAACAAGGTATTGTGCATGTCAAACAAAGATTGTGTGCCAAAGTTATGTCCTCGAGAAGTTGATGTACCAATTTACCCAAACGAGGCCCATAATTTTGGTGCTTCATCTCTTGGGGTTAGGTTTTTGGATGTTTAGGGTTTTCCATTATTTCTGAATAATAAATAGGCCTTCGAGACTCATTGGAACATAGTTCAAATGCCTGCAACCACCATATCTCTTCTCAGAGATAGGCTACCAGCACCCTAGTTAGTTTATTTCCATTTTGTCTGTAAGCATATTTCAGTTATGTGGTATTCATGAAATGAAGTCTTATTTATATCGCATCTCTGTGTTTATGTGTATTTATGTATTTTATTGTCTTCATGCATAAGTCTAGATCAATCACATATATGAATCTGGGTTCCACGAAGTTTTGGCTTGCGGAAAGATAAACGTTGAACCTAATGGAGATGATTTAAAGTGGTTAAGGCACTTGAAATTTAAGGAGTCAGAAGGGAAGAAGAATGTCGAAGATGGACCTATAATTTTTGGTCCACAACTACAACCTCTGAAGTTGCAGAAGCACAATATCGACATTTAAGAGAAGTCAAAATTAGCTTTTATTGGGGATTATTGGGATGAGAAGACTACCAAGGAAATATTCAATCTCCTGAGGGATTATCAATAATTGTTCGCTTCATATGTTACAAATATTAAAGGAATTAAGGAGGATTTGGGTGAAATGAATATTTTTCTTAAGAAAATGTGATATCAGTGAAGCATCGACCATATATATTGAACCTGAGGGTCAAGGAGAAGGTGAAGAAGGATATTGACAAGATCTTGGCAGCAGGGCTTATCTTCCTAGTTGATAAAGTTCAGTGGGTTAGTATGATTTTCATACATAACAAAAAATAATCTGAAGAAATTTGGGTCTATGTGGTTTACAGGAGTCTGAGAAATTATTGCGTTCACGACCCTTTCCCTACTACATTCAACGATGAAGTCATCGATAATGTTGTAGGTAATGAAGCCTACTCTTTCACAGATGAGTTCTCTGGTTATCACTAAGTCTGTATTGCAAATGAGGATATAATAAGACCACATTCATGACTGAATGGGGGTCCTATTCCTATCATATCATGCCCTTTGGACTAAGAATGCGTCGGTAGGATTTTTTTAGGATCGTAATCATTTCCTTCCAGGACTACATTCACTAATTTTTGGAGGTATACATGGACGACTGGGTAGTATACAGTTTATTAAAATGACACTCTATTTTGTTGTGAGTGATTTTTGACCATTGTAGGCAACCACAAATCTCCTTGAACTTGAAGAAGTGCATTTTTTCCATCCCCTTTGGAACACTCTCGGGGAATATAGGTTATAAAGATGAAGTGTGTGTCAATACTTCCAAGGTTGTAGTAATCCTGAATATAACTCCATGAACACATGTTAAGAATTTGAGATCAATTCTCAGCCACACAAGATATTACCGTAGGTTCATCCGAAACTATGCCTCAATCACTGCACCACTAGAGAAGTTGTTGAAGAAATGTAACAGGTTTTCCTAGTCTAATGAATATGATGTTCCTTTAGTGTGCTAAAAGAAAATTTCGCAAGTGTGCCAATCCTGGTTTACCTAGATTGGAGAATGCAATTTCATTTCCAATCGATGCATCAGGAATTGCTCTGGGAGTTGTTTTGGATCAACCCAAAGATGGTAATCTTGATCACCCAATCTATCTGCATCTTTCCTATACACCATTCTAGACCTTTTTCATTCACCTGAACCTTCCAAGTTGTCAATATCATTGTATATTAATTGCAAAAGAGCATCTAAAATGGTTTTTAACTATATTTTGTGTCTGCTGTTTGATTTAGATTTTTTCTCATTTAGCTGCGGAATCTTGCCACTTTCTGCAGCCGCTGCAACTTTCCGCAGCCATTTTGTGAAAGTCTATGTTACAGGTGTCTTCAGGAAAAACGAGCCACATGGGCAAGTCAGAAATGATGTGGACATGGATCGTGTCCTATTGGCTCGAGAAAATTCACCTAAGGAGGCTACGGTCAAAGGTGGCCAAGTGGAAGTCAACCGTAGAGTCCCACGGTGACAGGACTTTGTTTCTCATCACGTGAGGATTTTCATGACCGTTTCTAACTGACGGGAGACACATCAACACCTGTACACGGCTCCATAAGCCGAATCCAACATCCACTCTTCATAGATTTACTGCTCAACGCGGCCATGATCCTAGATCTCTGGACGTAATGGTTTACGTGTTTTTTATTAGCATAAACTTTAGGGAATTAGTTATATTTCCTTTGTTATAAATAATGTGTTTGCATACGCATATTAGATTAGTCTCCATTAGCCTCCAGATAGCTCTGTAATGTAATTACGTTGCCACTGTGCCGTAATATCACCTCTCTGTTATGACTGCATTTGTAATGTTCCTATTTAAGGAAATTAATAAAA